>JABBOT010000015.1:2349013-2535131 GCA_016165875.1 Acanthopleura granulata | reverse complement strand
GAATTAATAAAACATACTTTCAGTGAGAAATCTTCCAAATTTATTTCCTTGTGTAAATTTTATGTTAAATGTTTAATGTCTTAAGTAAAAATTGTGTGAAAACTTTCTTTGTGGGGGAAAAGAACCTCTGTATGGATGTAAATATATATATTTATATGTACAACATTCATTTACAGGTTATACCCCCAAAAAACATTATTTGAATATGTACTGTGTACACATGCAGTGTTAGTATTTTTCTTCAAAAGTCCTTTGAAGTCCTTTGATTTTCTGTTACAGAGTTTATTCTGTGACATTCGTCAGCTGCTGACATACATTAAAGAGATTCACGGAGGAACGTTCCGTAGAGTAGCGCTCAGCGGTCTCTTGGATGCCAGTCTCAAGTTAAAACAGAGGAACGCCAGTGATTCTCCGCAAGGGAGACAATCCAGGCGACGTTTTGAGACATCCAGACATTATTACAAGTGAGTACATACATATATATATATATATATATATATAATTGTCTGGAGTATATACAGTCGGGCCCACTTAATTGCATATTGGGTTAAAGGATAACCTGTTTTATTGCATAGCAAACCATATGACAAAACCAAAGAGTCTGTCAACTCCTTGTTTTACCACCAGCTAACTGCATATTGTTTTACTGAATAATCCGCTTGACTGGCTAGCCGCATGCTGGCCAGTGTGAACCCCGTCCACTTATGTGAATAAACAGTAATGAGCAACTCAGCCTGATAGCTCGTAAGGCAGCCACTTGTAGCCTCGTGGCTTGTCTAACCCACAGTGAAACCCATTTGCAGAGAAATAAAGTTACAAAAAATAGAAGCCCTGAACTCTCGACCCCAGTAACAGAAGAGACAGGGGACGTAGATGAAACATGGGACATGATTGAGGTATAATTTTGAAACATTACGAAGGTTAAATAGCTGTTTTTAGACATTGTAATATTTCAGGCCTGAATACTTTTGCAAGTTTACATTCTGGTGGAGAAAAGAATTTATGTGTTAGAGCAAATGTATGTAGATCAGTTAAAACTAAAAATATGATGAAGTTGGAGTGACCTAAAACAGGCCGTCAGTGGTCATTTAATCTGGACACTGTGTTACCTCCAGAGTGTGATATTTGAAAGAGCAATCAGATACGTCAGTGAATTCAGTCCTTCGGCAGAATTTATTGCTGACAGCCTCTTTAATAGGACTTGTGGAAAAGTTTCTTACTAAATATATTTGCTGTTTGTCAGACGGAATGTGTCCATGAACTGCGACCATAACGAGGAGCGTGACGGGCCCCGATCTCCCAGCTACATGGACGATTCGTCAACGCAGAAGTCACGCCGCTCCATCTTCCGCAAGAAGAGGAAGGTACACCTGAATCTGCATGAGCGCTGTTCGATCACAACGACAACGAACATAGAAATTCTGTGAAAGAAAAGTGAAATGGAAAAATAATCTAATTCCTGCAAATCCCTGTGCCCTTCAAAAATTATAAATATTACATGAATATGGACTTGCATGTGTGGAAACAGTTTTGGATGTTAAGGTTCCAGATGGTCAAGATCTTTGGCGTGGAGAATCGCTAAGGCATTTTTCTTTCAATGGCTAGTGACGCTGGCTGTATGCATGGAATTTGGGAATTCTCCACCCGTAACTGTGAAGTTTCGGTTGATGGCGCTCCTGCAGCTATTTGCGTGGCCTGATGTTTGTTGAATGCAACAATGGCATGCTTGTTTGCGTGCTGCACACTGGAAAATTTGGCAGTGTAATATGGCGCTGACATTCTGGTTTCCCCCGCCTCATAATACCGGCCGTCATGTATAAAAGTGAACGATTCTTGAGTGCATGTTGTTTGCTTTCTGTATGGGCTCCCCCGTTTTACACGACATAGGCAAGGGTGTTTCCTCCGCTCATCATACATTAAAGTACACGATTCTCGCATGTGCTATTCAGCAACAACAAAATAAATGAACAAATACATAAATGGATGTAAGTAAGTAAATGTTGCGTACTTTCCCAGCCCCTGGTGATGCAACTTGGGACGGCCAGCGACTCGGAGCTCCTAGAGGAAGCTCTCCATAGCAAACTCAGTCCACGGGCTAGCATCTGTAACAACAACAATGAGGATGACCCACCCTCGGGCCCCAGCACCCCAAAGCGACGTTTCAGCAAATTCCAGCTGGGTAAGGCAGCACTTCTGTAACAGGGATGGTTCCCTGCCAACACCACCACATGTGAGCAAAATTAAAACTACCAGACATCTGTAGTCTTGGGGCCTCTGTGGCCAAGAGGGTTAACTCGCCAGCGCGGCATAACGACAGCTTCCTCTCACCAATGCGCCCTCCGTGAGTTTGAAGCCCAGCACGTGCTGGCTTCCTGTCCGGCCGTACATGGGAAGATCCGCCAGCAGCCTGTGGATGGTCGTACGCTTCCCCCGCGCTCTGCACAGTTTCCTCCCACCATAATGGTGGTCGCCATCATTTAACTGAAATATTGTTGAGAACGGCGTAAAGCTCCAATCAAAGAAAATAAATACCGTATCCTTACATGTACACGTGATGTATTTTTAATACAGTTCAGGTCACTTTCTCGAAACATTGCAAATCAGTTTTACATAACTTCACTTGGATTTGACGTTTCCCTGTGCAGCTCTGACCCAAAGACAACGTCATTTATGAAAAGGTTACGAGAATCATGATTTACAAATGTTTGTGAAAGCGGCTTCAAGATGCCATGATTTGTGGCCTGAAGGCAGTGTAGTGAGCGAACTTGAACGTTTCACTTTGACAAAGGATTCCACTCTCGGTGTGCTGTCTAGTTTACTTTTCACTCAAATCACTGACTCTCTGTTGTCCCCAGCCTGGAAGCGTCAGACCAAGTCTGACCACGAGGATGAGGTGGCCAGCGACCCGCCTCCGACGGCAGTGCTGGACCGACGGGAGAGTAAGAGCGAGGGGCAGTTCCAGCGTAAACGCATGTCCTTCAAAGCGGCCAGCCACGCCACCATGACCTTCCTGAGCGCGCGGAAACGCATAGAAGACGGGCTGAAGAACCTGGGCAAGAGGATGAGCAAGCGAGGAAGTACTGACGGTGAGGGTTGCCTTGGTTACTGTGTGAGGTATCCTGAGATCATTGGGATGGAATGGGGAGTAGGGTAGGATCGGTGATTTTGTAAAGAAACAAGTTTATATCTGTGAGGATACATCGGTGTTCGTTTACAAGTATTTTTACAGAACAGAACTCTTGCAGAAAAGTATGGTGTAATGAAAAATAGCAAATAACCTTTTTTTGGAGGTGGGGGTTGTGGGGTGGGTGGAGTCAGCAAGAGGTTGTTTGCAAGCTGGCTGTAAGCTTTGTTACATAATAGAGTGGGATATAAGCTCTGTCTGCCTCCAGGTTGGCAGGAATTCCCTTCAATCTAGTGGTATAGGTGTGGCCTTGAATCATGAGTTCAATTCCCAAGCTGGTAACAGACAGCGCTTATGTACGACACTGTTAGGGTAGGGTCGTAACAAAATGCACATTGGCTTTGTTTTCCTGACAGTCAGCAGACTGGATAAGATGCATGCAGGCCCATGGGAAGATTTGTTCACAGTGCTTTTATGAAACCATGCAATGCCATATCGGCAGTCTTTCAGTTTGAAGTAATCAAGAACTCCGTCAAGCATTTGCAGTTCTGACATTTTGTATGCGGTGTATTTGATCTGATTACACATCTATGTGCCACGTATATCGGAATGTTCAATCAATTCAGCTTTAAATTATAATGGAGTATGGGTGGATTTTCGTCTCCCAGCAGGTGTCGCTGCAGTGAGTTAGGGCTTCCACATCATAAGTCTATTGTTGCGCAATGTCAAACATGTTGCGTAGAACGCTCTCAATTGTGATGCATATGCGCTACTCTCTGCGACGTCGCGCTGTTGTCCCTCAGGTAGAGCCTTTAGCATCATCAGTATGATGGAGCATGTTTTGGCCTCTGCCAGTATCCCGTTGACTGTCCAAATCTGACGATTTAGTCGACTCCAAAAATTTCATTCCAGTGTTAACTTATGCTTAGTGTTGATCATAGCATACGAGAAATTGTTGCCACAATGGTGGAAATTTGTTGCCACAATGGTGGAAATTTGTTTCTAAGGACGTTGTTGCTGTTTTCTTCTTGGTAACCCAGGTTTTAATCGGCGTGGCTCGTGTGAAGTAGGCGGGTCTTTAGGTACCGAGGTTGTCATTGTCAAGGAGAAGAAACTGGTGGATCGCTATCTGGTTAAATCGGGAATGCTGCGGTTCTCCTTCCTGCTGGAGTGCTGTAATCCTGGCACTTTGCCAGATCCTCAACTTGTGGCCGCCATGTTGGATTTGGTGAGAAAGTCTGATTTTGACCATCGTGTGCAGTGCATGAAACAAAGTTTATATAGACTGCATATGGTATATATTTTGAATTTTTTTCCCTAACTTTACCTCCATGTCGATGTGTGAATGCCCATAAAGAAAACATTAAAATAAAGAAGGTACGTTGAAAAGACAGAAAGTTATTTATCACATAAACACTAAGACCGCCTTCATGTTTCCAATTCTGTTCTGTGAGAGCCTGCAGCATCAGGAGCTCAGTAATGTTGAATCATGTGCAGTTGCTTGACAATTTGTACTTGATGATGCCACGTGTAAGCTCTGTGTGACATTGCCTTGCGTGGACGTATCAACCTTGCGTGGCCAGTTCAGATCATATCAGTGTTGCATCTTGGATGGGACAAAATATGAAGAAGGCCTATTGCAAATAGAATATGTGCTTTGTGAGAATTTTTTCATTTTTATCCTCTCAGAAAAGAAGGGAAACTTGATCGATGCATTTTAGGGGTGGAGAATATAAATGTCACATGTTTAACAGAATAATTCTCATGTACGTGCACAGGGAAATTTTCATGTGTCACAAAGTGACTTTGAAATTCTGTTTTCCAAGTAGCATATTGATATTTTTCCAGCATTTTTGAATGTTATATTAATGGCCTATGAGAAATGGAATATTTGCTTTGTAAGATTTCTTTCAGTGTAATCCTTACAGAAAAGAATAAGTATTTGATACGTTTTTATGTGGAGGAAAAGTAAATGTTCTAAATTGTAACGTGTGTACCAGAATAATTTTCATGGACACAGTGAAAAATCTTATATTACAAAGTTTCCTGATTTTTTGACTGTTATATTGATGGAAAATGTTTGGTTTATAATTTTCTGTAAACTTCCCTTTGAGCTTTGTGATTTATTAACAGACGGCTCTATTTTTGTAACTTTACATGAAACTGTCGCTGTTGCCGTTGGAAACAGGAAGCGCCGGTGGTCGCTCGAGCATCGCTGTTGTTGGAATGTGCACAGTTTATCCATCGCTGTAACCATGGCGACTGGCCAAACTGGATGAAGCTGAACCTGCCGAGCTTCCGTCATTCGACTGCGGCCCTCCAGAACAGGGGCCAGCCGTCCGCTTACCGGCGAAATTTAATCATCCAGAGGTTGGCAGGGCGAATGTTTTATTCTTGGGCTGAGGTGAGTAATAAGGCTCATTGGGGCTTTTTTCGATGGAGTTGAGTTATTTATTTATTTTGTTTACTTTGTTTATTTGATTATTATTTAACGGTATGGTTTTCCCTTATACTGGAACTGGCCGACATTGTCATTGGCTCACCCATTGAGGACTTCCCCTGAAATTATATTGTCTACTACAAAGGCGCCAAATTACACTATGATCTTGGTGTTCATGTGTGTATCGAGAGTTTATATTGAGTTTTGAATAATAAAGATTGTCTATTTATCTATCTATTTGTGGGTTAATTCAGTGGGAGGGTGGGCTCATGGCTGAGGGGATTAGCATGCTAGTGTATTACAAGGACACAGGAGCCTCTGCCCAAAGAAGCTCATGCTTGGCTTCCTCCCCAGTCGTATGTACGAAGGCCTGCTCTCAACCTGCAGATGGTCGCGGGTTTCCCCATGGCTATGCCCAGTTTCCTTTCACCATATTGTGAGCTGCCTTTGTCAAAGTGAAATAAACAAACACCGATCAAATAAATAAATAAATAAATAAATGTTTATTGGAATCTTCTTTAAGCATGCAATGGAAACAGTAGTAATAAAGATCTGTGAGAAAAATGTCAGTGTTTCTCGTCAAATTCATTATGCCAGAAAAGCTTGAGCTGATCATCATTCCACAGAGTGGTGTCTTGTCTCAGTGAGCTCTCAAGTAGGGTTAACAGTCTGATATTTGTACATAGAAATGAAGCATGTATAGTCTGCTGTTGTATTTGGTTCTCCGCTTCAAGGCCCTAGGCTACCAGCTGGAGTACGTGCTGGGTAAAGAACACACAGACAGGTACGCCGTCCTGAACGAAGTGAAGGAAGAGTCGAGGAAGGGACTGAGGAATGAGGACGATGAAGAGGACTTCCTGGATGAAGGTCAGGAGGATTGAAACCTTCATGTGTCGCCACAGATTTGTGACTGAAATGTGGCAGAGCACTCAAATGTCATGGGATGAGGGACCGTGTTGGTGTCTGTAATTTCTTGCCACTGGGTTGTCAGACGAACGACATTTGACATTTGAGCCAGAAATTTGTTTATATTCAAAGACGTCTCTTGGGCAAATCATAGCCGTAATGACTCACAAAAGAAAAGCGAACACTTTTCAGACAAGTACTACCTTTTAACATAGAGGCCTTTGGGTCCAGTGTAAATCTTTAGTCTAAGTGTTGAAATATATTTATTATTAGACTAAATATGAAGGTTATATAAATTACATGTTTTCAACATCAAGTTATTATAAAAAGAAAAACAACATGTTCTTTCTTGGCATATGTTGCTTTTGGTTGTCTTTCAGCTCTTATTCTGGAAGTGACAAAAAAAATGCCTGCAATTCCCCCTTAATATGTATATGAAATTGACATTCACGCACCTGTTCAAAGATGTAAGCCTTTGCAGTGTTTGCATCATGAGATACATAAATTATTGAAGAAATAAACAGGTGAGCTAATGAAGAATGACATTTTTTCCCCCCACAGCAACTGTGAACCACACTGGCTCGGACTGTCCTTATGCCCTCAAAATGATCGCCTGTATGGTTTTGCTGGAGGTGACCACGTTCCTGAGGGAGACCTACCAGTTTCTACCCAAAATGAAAGGCCCCAAGAAAGAGGTCAATGTAGGGGAGAAAACTCAACCAGCCAGGCGGTGGAGCGCAGCTGTCAGTAGTTCAGGGCATTCTGAGAAAAGCTCTGAGTCAAACATTGCCGAGTTGCCGCAGTCCTCAGGTATGAATTTGGCAGGGTTTGTAGAGGGCCTGAAATTGCTTGAAAGTTTGTAAATATCAGGCTGAAAAAAATATGGCCTGTGAAGCCCTTGAAAAACAAGCTTGGGTCTTGAATTTGCCTGAAAAACAGGATTGGGCCTTGATTGTCCTTGAAAAACAATTTCAGGCCTTGAATGTCCTTGAAAGATAACCTTGGGGTGAAAGTCCCACAGTGCTGGTGAACAAAGTCTTTGCTATACTAGCACTACTATACAGAAACAGTGACAGCTAACACAAAAAATAAGAGCACGTGCCCTTGTTACCTGGGTTATAGGCAGGCAGTGTTCATTTTGGGATTATCTGTTTTCAGGTAAGGGCTTGGTCGATCAAATGCATGATTGTTTGATTCAAATCCGAGAATTTGTAGCATATACATGTACGACATCGCTCTTCACTGGGACTATATTAAATACTTAAATGTTTGAGAAATCAAGACTGCCGTCATTACTACTGTGTCTATATCACCTGACGTTGGTCATTTCTCAACAGTTCTCAAATTTTCTTATTTTCGATGTCAGAAGACTTAATTATCAAACTCTGATACATTTCCTTTTTTTCCATTAAAAGAAAGCTTAGTGACATTCTGATGTTGTTGTTGTAGTTGGCAGTCCCGGGGACAGGAAGATCAGTTTTGCGGTGTACGGACTACAGGAGCGATCTGACTCTCTACACAGCAGTACCACGTCCCTTTCCATGGCAGAGCCTGGCGAGGAGAAGAAGGGTGAGGCCATATTCCTCATGGCGCATAAGCCACTCCCTCTGCTCGCTTTACATCACTGTCAGCACTTTGCACATTTTTATGTGTAGACACATCTTGACCGAGATCTTTATCTAGCTGTCTAAGTCTGTAGTAATACTGTCTGTTGTTAGTGCGCTGTACTTGCAAAATCATGTTTGTAACTTACCGTAGATCCACAGATACAGGCCGCACCCTTCTATAATACGCAGTGCTAACTTTGATCCGTAAATCACTGAAAAGCACCTGTGACCAACAATAAGCCACACTGTGAAATAGGGCCAGCCACCCAGATCATCACATCACCCCAGGATGTAAAGCCAGCGGAGTTCTCATGGTCTGAACGGCACCAACCTTCATCTTGGCTCAGCATGACTAACGTAAATAAACAGTGTGGACAACCCTGGCTAGCTGGCATGGGGTGTATCAACCGCATATATATAGTCAGTATCATCATTGCTTTGTAGTTTACTCTGTCATAAAGTCAGTTAGTCCATCTAAATAGACTCAGGGTGTCATTCATCGTAACCATGGTAGTCAATCACTCGTACTCAAAACATCGCCACAGATCCCAGAACTCGAAGTCGATAGAACTCGTCTCGATGAGGTCATCACTCGTTTCACGCAAATTTACCTGTGTTCAAAACTCACAGTAGCAAAAATCTTTATATGCCCTACTCGGTTGTGTTGTGAAGATTTGTATTGCAACCTGCAAACAGCAGAAAAAATGTCAGTTTTCAAGAGGCTGTTGTAACCAGAACTCCGTTACAATTCAGGACCAACAGTAGGTTACAAGACTTTTTTTTGAAATGGCTGCCAATGGTGAGCCGTTCGGTATGTTCTCACAGCTAATGGGACCAAAACACTGTGAAGTAATTAATTACATCAGTAAAGGTAGTAAATTAAGAAGCCAGATTTTAGATTCTTACAGGAATGACTTAGAAATTTAGAAAAAAAGGGAGTTGGAGTGCCACTTGTGTCCATTGACTTTGAGTTCAGCGACATTTATTATGCTAGTAGACACGTGCATGACAGAAGTTGTGAAAAATAAAGAAAAAGGAAGAAAAGCCCAAGCAATTCCTTATAACATTTGAAATCTTTTTATTTTTCTTTAATAAATATGCTTTTTGCTACTTTAGGATAGACACATGAGTTCCGTTGTTGTCAAAGATGCAGTCCCTTGAGCCCCATGTTGACTGCCACATGCTGTTCACCTTGTGTTAAGGATAACTTAAATCGCCATGCGTCCATGGATTACCTAGAAATTTTATCTCAACGTTTTATTTCCAACTGTACTCTGCACTCTTTGCATACAGGTCAATTTTGAGAAAAAAATGTGCATTTTGTATCGGTGTATTTAGGATGTGTCCTGCGATAATGTTTTTGTTGTGTAAAATGTGCTTTACTGTTTATGCCTACAGCAGTGAAGAAATTAGTACAAGTTATGAATAATTTTCTGGTAAGGTTAATGATATACATGTAGAGCTGTGAAAACTCATTATGCAAATGGTTCATATGTGTTTTGTGTTCTCAGGAAACAGGAGAGTTACCAGCACTCAAGGGAGAACAAAACTACTGAAGCACTTCAGGAGAGGATCGGGACACAACTCTAGTTTTCGACACAATCGCAGTTTTAAATTTAAACGTCAGGAAGGAGGAAGTATGTTTGTTGATATTTGTTTGTGATTCTGGAAAAAGTAGTGTAGAAAGTGGAGAATTTTAATGATTTAGGTGCTGTTCCTCACATGATTATTTGTTCTTGATTGCTTAAACTAGTGTGTGTATACAAAATTGACTCACACTCATTGGCAGGTCATTTTTGTGGGGTTTTTTTTGTAAATTTATTTATCAGAATAGGTGTTGGCAGCATCTCGTGATTGTAACAAAATGTCCAAGCTTTCTTTCCAACAAATTTGCCAATCTTTGTCAAATACATAACATTCCCTAAAGGAGAAAGTGAGTAACATTTGTTAATATGTTCTTTTGTCTTGTCTTGAATGCTTGGCTCCATTTTGGAATTTTACATTAAGGGCTCCAGAAATTATGTCATTTTTCTCAAATTTCTTTGCACTCACTCCTAAAAAACAAACAGTGCTCACCAAAAAAACAAAAAGAAAGAATTTAATAATCGTAAAAACTTTTTATGAAATGCATTTTTGTGTTGTTCTCAAAAAACTCTGTGTAATTTTACTGTGTACCAATCCAACTTCAAGAACACAGTACAACTTCAGAAGGTGAAAAAAAAGTCAGTATTGCCTTATGGCTGAAAGTTTTAGATTTCCTTTAATATTTTGTAACACAAGGTCATTTACAGTGAGATGGAAATTATCATGACTTTTACCTTGTAAACTGAAAGTGTAACACCCTCCTACATTACTGGTGTACTTGATGTCGTCAGGTATCAAGAGGTTTGGCAGTGTTAAATCCCGAAAGGTGAGCAGCCAGTCGCTGAGGTCAGAGGAGCGCTCGGAACTGGAGGAGCATGCGGACGATGCCGAATCATCGGGAATGCTGAGTGATGAGGCGCAGGAGAGTCCAGCAGATAATGACGGAGATGACCTTTATCAGAATATGCCCTGGATCCAGGTTAGTGTTTGAGGGAAGAATGTATAGATGTGAAATATTTATTTATTTCTGTATTTCATTGGTGTTTTACTCCATACAGAGGTTAAATTAGTGTCAGTAGAAACAACAGATGAAAATTGTGATCGATTTTTACTTCTGTCCAGTAGGCATCGTTTATCATTTAAACATGTCGATGTGAAGATTTTGGGGGTCAATCAGGATTTGAACTCGGATCTCTACAGCCAAAATCTAACGCTCTACCAACTGAGCTAAACAGAAATTCGATTTAGCTACAGCTTGTTCTAAGTACAGGCATAGCTTGTGTCATACCTCTTGTCAGGGTCCAGTAACAGGGAAAGCAATGTTAAACAAAATGTTAGTGGTGGTATCTTAAAAAGTACTGCATACATTGAATTCAGGGTTTGCACACATGTAGAGGACAATAACCTGAGGGCGATACTCCAGCGTTGATTCAATTTTCTGCATATTACATACTGTAAATTACCCAATTCCTGACTTAGTGTACAGTGTATTAGAATCTGTGTTAGACAAAATGTTGGAGGTGGTATCTTATTAAATACTGCAGGTATTGAGTTCATAGTCTGCACACATGTAGAGCATAATGACACAAGGGGAATATTACATCGTTGATTCTCTGCACGTGTATTAAATACTGAAAATTACCGAATTCCACACTTAGAGTACCGCATGTTAGAAGGTATCCTCTACAGGTGAGCTCTTTGGTTGCCTTGCTACCACATCTAAGTTTTTCTGTTGCATCACACCAGGTTGTGATTCAGCTGGCAAACCTGTCCAACTTCATCTGCACCCACGAGGGTTTCTGCCATCCCAACTGCTCTGAGCGACAGCGTCGCAGCTGCGCCCGCCTCGTCACCGCCGTCAAGAAAGTCTACCAGTCAACGGAGGCAGACACAAAGAGAGAACAGGAGAAGCAGCGTTCTGACAGCAGGAGGGACTTCTTCAAGGAGAAGCTTAAGAGACGAGTAAACTCTCAATCTGACTGTTTAAAAGCAGACTTAAAGGACAAAAGCAGACTTAAAGGATAAAAGCAGACTTAAAGGATAAAAGCAGACTTAAAGGATTAGCGTCCATGTTTTTGCTGCTGGTCCTAATTATAAAGATTATAACCTGTTTTCACAATCTATTACCAGAAGATCTTCTGAGAAAGGTAATAATGACTTTAAATCCACAAGAAACAATGGATTTACTTCCCTAGCTGATCTCCAACTGGCCGCCCTTTATGGTTCAAGGGGTGATGTCATAGATGGTCAACCGAAGACTTGGCTGGGCTGTATAACCTTTATGACAACTCATAAAGGCTGAACTTGCATGATGTAATTCAGTGGAAACTGCTGAGTGTTGGTGGAAAAAAATGTATAAAACTAGCCCCATTATCTGGTGATTTTATGTGCTATAGTAATCAGATTATTGTATACTGTTCAAATATTTCAATATCTCTGTATAATAAGATATACAGGGTAGTTAATTATGGATAAGTACTAAATATGGACACCGATCTTTTTAAGTAGCCCAGGCCAGTTAATTTTAGCGATACTGGATTGATGTAAAAATTTGAAAGCTTAATTTTCACATTACTGTACCTCATAGTTTTAGGTAACGCAATCTGAAATTGTAACCCACATGTCTTTAAGATAACAATTCTGAGCTGTTCAAACTAACAAAACTATGATGTGTTGCTCTAGGAATCCATATTCCAACAGTCTTCACCAACAAGAAGAAGGGAGAGCACTCCGCTGCTGGAGAAAATCAAGACGGACGTGTCGATGACGAAACTGAAACTGAACCAGCCTGTGAAGAAGGAGGACAAGCCTAAGGAGCCTAAAGAGGACCACCCCATCATGAAGTATATCATGACACAGGTACCTGAGTGGCACCAATCTATTCCTGTCCTCGTCATAAAGTCCGGAATAAGCCAGATAGCCTTTACAAGTGGTGCATCATTGCGCCTGAGCAAAACGCGTCATGCGTAAGATAAACTAAAGCACATGTCCATTTTTGCGTAGTCATCAACATTTCTGACTCTGGTGGCAGCCCAGTTTTTAGCTTAAAACATGATCGATCCCATGCAAGTTTTCGGATATCCCGAAAAACTCACAACACTGCACGTAATTTTCTAAGTTGTGAGTTACTCTCGGGTGTTACAATGCTTTGAGGTATCCCTGTGGGTTGGTTTGTCCTTCAAGGAAGAACACTCGGTCATGCACAGTGGAACTACCATCTTGTTTATAGGAGAGTTTTGAGATCAGACGTTTTTGCTGTTAAAGGTAAAATAGAGTGTTATTGTATGATGTGACCTTTCCCCCCCCAAAAAATTATATTACAAAACCCTTGTTGACATTAATGTCCTCCCCACCTCTCTCACAGTCACGAATGACACCTCTTTCCTTCGGGAACTTCTCAAGACCTCATATCACTGAATCCTCCTCTGTATGACACTCCTGAGTGTCACATGAAAGCCATGAGTTAATCTGTCTCTCGTTCCGTCCCTGCCCCAACAGGCTCAGTGCCTCACCCATTCTACGCTGGCCATCATCACCAAGGCTGCCCCGACCCTCACAGAGGAACATTTCATCGACATCATGCCCGTGGCATGGGAACTACTGCTGGATGTGGATCAGGAGATCGCTGCCTGTGCAGGTAAAGCCACAGTTGTAAACGGAAGAAGGAGTGAATGATTCTGGCGATGCACCCCTCATGGACAATTTTTCGGCCATGTCGTGGCGATAAACTGCAGATCCAAGTGAAATATTAATATTTCGCCCGATCTGTTCTTGCTGTTTGGTTTTTCCTGTAGGGCCTTTAACCTCTCAGTTGTTTTTAAGATTACACTTTTCACTGACCTGTATATATGTATGCCAGAAAGATGATTCAGCAGTTTTAGATATACAAAATGTGCAAATCTTGTGGACAGACAAATTATACGGATTGTTGTGATATGAAAATCTTGTGGACACACAAATTTGCAAATGGCAGCTGAGAATTAAGTTGTAATGAAGTCAGATATTTGCTTCTGTTTTCTGCAGCTTCAGTGTTCCTGTTGTCGTCTGTGAAAGCCCCAGAGAGGACTCATGAAATGATGACTCGGCAGTTACAACATGATGACACGGCACAGAGGGTCTTCGCCGTCTTAAGGTATGGAGTTACAAAGTACCAGGATGCTGATAGAGTAGCAACCATGGAGACAGTGGGTGGCCAAGTGGTTAAGAGGCCTGCGTAGAATCTGCAAACAGGTGTTGCTTTAATTCCTGCATTGGACAGGGAAACCTTAAGATGTCCTCACCTGTGTTGTTATCATGACATCTGTCAGAACAAGCCAGGTGAAAACATGTGTATGGCAGGTGTGGAAAAGTTTTGTGAGGTACATGCCTGGGGTTGATGGCTTTACTTCAGTCTTGCGTATGTAAACATCACTCAAGTGTATTAATAAGTGATACGGTAACTGTTACATTGAGGTCTATACGACTGAGTGTGGTATAATACCTATGCAGTTTTGTAAGCATTTCATAATTAGTGGAAACTCAGCATTAACGTCAATTTTGTTCAGATTGGTAGATGTTATTTAGAAAGTGAATTTAAGTAAGAGTATTATCGTTATTGGGGATTACATTTTCTGGGTATTGCACAGGTTCTAGTGCTCAAAAATGGCCGAGACCATGGCTTAATACCTAATACTGATTATTCTGTCTCTTCATTATGTTTTCAAAGTCACTTTGTCTTGGATACTTTTTGATTTCATTGATTATTGAAGATTATGTAGATGTTGGAAGGGAAATGAACTATTAATGTTGGTAAACTGTATAAATAAATAAAATGTGATTGTTCATTTTATGGCAAGTAAGATGTTATCTTAATTTATACCTGTAAGATTTCATTTTTCAGGTTTGGTATTTTGTGGAAGTTTCGTTTTCAAGTCTGGCCGAGAATGGAAGATGGCGCTGTGAGCTATTTCAAGGTTTGTAGCTGGTCACATGACCTATCTTATCATGTAAGAAATCTTGGCTATAGTACCAGAAGGTAGAGAGGTTCATCACTGACACATTACCAGGTCACCTCTTGCATGTTACTGGCTTAACACTCACACATTACCAGGTCACCTCTCGCACATTACTAACTCTACACTAGCACATCCCTGGTTCACCACTGTCACATTAGCAGGTTACCTCTGGCACGTTACTGGCTGAACTCTCATACATTACCAGGTCACCTCTTGCATGTTACTGGCTTAACACTCACACATTACCAGGTCTGCACTGATACATTACTGGTTCACCACTGTCACATTAGCAGGTAACCTCTCGCACATTACTGGCTCACCACTGACACATTACCAGCTCTCCTGTAGCACATTACTCACCACTCGCACATTACCAGGTCATCACTGGCATACATCACTGGCTCAACTCTGACACATTACCAGGTCATCTTTCACACAATACTCACTTAGCACTCGCACATTACTACGTCACCTCATGCACATTACTGGCTCACCACTGACACATTACCATCTTTCCACTCTCATATTACCAGCTCACCTCAGGTACATTGCTGGGCCACCATTCACACATTACTGTCACATTACTGGCTCACCTCTTGCACATTATAGGCTCACCAATAGCTCATTACTGGTGGGTAAGCTGTCAGCGTGCTATTGCAGCACAATGACCCGAAACCTCCCACCAATGCGGTCGCTGTGAGTTCAAGACCAGCTCATGCTGGCTTCCTCTCCGGTCGTATGTGGTAAAGTCCGCCAGCAACCTGCAGATGGTCGTGGGTTTCCTCCGGGCTCTGCCGGGTTTCCTCCCACCATAATGCTGGCCGCCGTCATATAAGTGAAATATTTTTAAGTACGGCGTAAAACACTAATCAAATAAATAAATAAATCAATTGTTGATCGAGGAAATATATATATGCATTCTATAAACCATTACTATGCCCCATTTCAGAGTTATTGAATGGCAATCAGTGAATCAATCATTTCACAGTATATACTCTTATTCAATGATTTATAACAATAATTGGTGTAATTAGTGGACAGGTTTATCTGGTAGAGACAGGGCCATAATTAAGCCAAGATTCTTCTTCATGGCCTTTATTCTTTAAATATGGTTTGCGTATCAAAGAATATATGTGAGGGAATAGATTTATACATAGGTGTTCCTTGAAAATAATACTTTTGAAGAGGATTACGTTATTGTGTGGGAAGAAATATTTGGCATGAATACAGACATGTGTATATACTTATCCTAAATTTTTCCTAACATTATGGCTGTTTACCTGTTTGTGGTCATATTTACGTAGGTGCCCCCTCCTGGGATTGACTTCACCCTCCCCTCCCCAACCATCGGGCTTCCTAACCTCACCGTCATAGACCCCCCATGGACTCCGCACTTCAAGGCAAAGATAGAAGAGGTGACCGTGAACCAAGAAGAAACTGTGAGTACTGGTCATCATCCGATCTACATTCTTAACCTGGACTTCTGTTTTTTATGGAAATCAAATTCATATTTCATATTTCTTGAAAAGCCTGCAGAGTAGCAGAAATGAATGTGAACATAGTCTGATGTGCGTGTTTCTCAGAACTTGTTGTTACATCACAATGTGGCTGCAGTATTTCTGCAGAATTGGCATTACTAAACCATGGTCATTCATTCATTCATTCGTTCATTTTAAACTTACCGTTATTGTCATCATGGATGATTGAAATACTGCCATTGTGGCTGTAATTCCGAATCATTCGTGTAAAACTTATTACACCCAAAACTGTGAAAGGATGAGGAGTTAGCCTTTCCCTCGCAGTGAGTTCACGCCCAGCTCTTTCCCTCGCAGTGAGTTCACGCCCAGCTCTTTCCCTCGCAGTGAGTTCACGCCCAGCTCTTTCCCTCGCAGTGAGTTCACGCCCAGCTCTTTCCCTCGCAGTGAGTTCACACCCAGCTCATTCTGGCTTCCTCTTCGGTCGTACATGGGAAGGTCTGCCAGCAACCTGGGAATGGTAGTGGGTTTCCTTCGGGGGTATGCCTGATGTCCTCCCACCCATAATGATGGCCACAGTAGTATAAGTGAAATATTTTTAAGTACGTAAAACGCCAATCAAGAAAATAAATGCTACACCTATAATTTCTGTTCTTGTAACACTGTTAGCAAATCGTATGTGTGTAAAGTACAGTGTAGAATGCAGGGTATGAGAAGCAAGCCCAACATTGAAAACAGTTTCAGAATTGAAGTGTTTACCTGGATATATTAAATATGAGACTTTCATATGTGTGCTGTGTATCTTCTCCCCCTTTGCTGCTTTCCCTCAAATCAGTCTGTAAGTGGAGTAGAATTAGAGTAGCAGTGTGAATAGAAATGTTTGCTTAGCAATCCTACAGTAGTTTGATAGCTGTACATGTAGTTTAGATGTAGATCTAGTTACATGTCTACAGCCATTTGAGATGTTTTCCATGTAACAAACGTATAGGTTAGTCATAGATCACGAAGAGTTAATTTCCTACAACAATCCTATCCTAGGATTTATTCGTACAATTCTGTTCATTCCTTTGGCTGGTGTAAAACAACGTAATCTCAAAAATTGTTCACATATATGACACGTGTGATGGAAGGAACCCCGAGAGTAAGTACAGGTGTTTGGCTCAAAGTAGAGGGCTGTACCAGCAGGTTAATTGTACGATCTATGTGTTCTCTGTCTCTTTCAGATTATTAAGTTTGTCTTTATGACATTTTTACAAGTTTACAGGGAGTTATCAATGATTTGTGAATGTTGCATATGCATGCATGGATAAATTAGTGATGGTGTAAAACTGAATTGAAATAAATAAAATCAATGAAAGCAGACAATAAGCTCTAATTCTCACGTATCAAAGTTGTCAGTATTACTCCTTGTATTTCAACTGTGCAGTTAAACTAACAGTGGGAAACTACCTCAGAACACCTTTCTAAGTAGAAAAAAGCAGTCAGGATCAAATAAAATGTAACTCTGTCATGGACGGAATGCAGCATTTATCATTCGTGGGCAAGTTAAAGTTTCCTCAGCCTTTTTTCCTTCGCTCTTCAGAAATCTCTCGTGACTGCGACAACAACCCGTCGTAAACAGCAGCAGGAAATGATCTACAAAGCTCTTCTGGCAGAGGAGGAGAGAAAAAAGATCGGACGAGAAAACTTTCCCATGACGACGATATCGCCGACTCAGCAAGCTGCGTATGAACCAGCGTTACATCACGTGAATGAGGACCATGAAGAAGGTAGGTACAAACTAAGGTGACAAAGCTGTGATTCGCCACAAAGTTTCCCATGCGGCCATTTAACTCACTTCTCTGTCAATTCTGTCTTACGATGCCACATCCTTTCAACCCTTTAGCATGTGTAACATTTTTGATACATTCGTTTTTCCTTGTACACTTCCTCTGTACCATATGAGTTCAGAATCTGTCCAATTCTGTTAAGGATGTTTCTGCTTCAAAATGATTTTAAAAAATGTTTGAAGCTGAAATAACGTATAATGTTGCTTGAGAAAAGCGCGAGGGTATGATGTGTTGTATTACTGCTTTATGCTAACAAGCAGTTAGGCGATATGCGCTAAATTTTAGCTTATGGTTTGTGGGCCTACCTATTTCTAACTTTTTCTCTCTCTTTTTTTATTTGTTGCTTTAGCGATGTTACTTTTTGTGTGTTGAACTCTAAAAATGCTACATGAAACTTTCTCCGATTTCAGCTTAATTTCTTCCACTACTTTCAGACTGCTGTTGTATTCCACTTTTAATATTTAAATCTTCTGACTACAATCTACACCAGCCCTACTTTGTATTGAGTTCTTAATGCATTGACTGTATTTTTCTTACTGTAACCAGACTTTTACTTAGTTCGTCAGCATTCATTCTTGCATTCATCCTGTCTTGGATCGTACTGTAGTTTACTACTTACCACAGCTCTACATTTTTTTCCATTTTGTCTGCATTCATCCTTCATTAACTGCATGCTTCTTACTTCCTGTAATACTAATCTTACTGTAATCATATTTATCTTAGTTTGCCAGCATTCATTTTTCCATTCTTCCTGTTGGCTACTGCTGTAGCTTACTTCTTACTGGCTAAAGCTATTATCACACTAGTGCAGATTAATGACCTAGGTTCCTCTCAATGTGAATTTCCTCTCCAGTTGTAAGTGGGAAGTCCACCAGCAATCTGTGGATGGTCGTGGGTTTTCTCCACCCCTGCCAGGTTTCCCCCTAACATAATGCTGGCCGCCGTCCTCAAAGTGAAATAATCTTGACTATGGCGAACATCAAATCAAATTAATAAATAAATACTTTTTACTGTATCTTCTTTCTGTGTCTGACTTCTTACTGAATAGCTTACCTCTTACTATAGCTATACATTCTTCCTAGTTTGTCAGCTTTCATCCTGTTCATGCTGCATTCTTCTTACTGTATAAACTGTTGATATCTATTCATTCTATGTTTTCTATATTCATCGTAGACCACATTCATTCCTGAATTCTTTCTATTTTGGCTGCGTTCATTCTACTGCAAAGATTCATCCCAGGTGCTTGACTTCAAACATCTTTATTTGGTTGTGATCAGCATCAGGTTATTTTCATCTTCTAATGTAATACTAGGAACATGCTCATATTGCATTTTCTTCTTTTCCTTAGCTCATGTTGCATTTTCTTCTTTTCCTTAGCTCAGATTGCATTTTCTTCTTTTCCTTAGCTCAGATTGCATTTTCTTCTTTTCCTTAGCTCATATTGCATTTTCTTCTTTTCCTTAGCTCATATTGCATTTTCTTCTCTTCCTTAGCTCATATTGCATTTTCTTCTTTTCCTTATTGCATTGAGTTGCATGTTGGCCAATTTACATGTATTCTGTTTATTGAAGAAAATCATAGATCCTATAATACACCAGCTGTATCGATGATTTCTTCAGATTCCCATTTTTATGCTGTATCGATTTCAAAAGGCCTTGTTGTCGAAACTGCCACAGCTGATGTTTCTAACAAGTTTAATTTCTCACCTTGGTCATCTTTCACTCCTAGTTTCTTTGTTCAGTTGTTTTTGTAATTGTTACTATTTTTTATTTTTTGGGGCCCATTGATCTTGCATGTAGAATTATGTACAAATTTATACCTGACATTCACACTGCACGTTTTGGACCCCAATTTTCATATCGAACATGATCCTACAAGAAGCCTCTGCGGAAGCCAGCCGTATCAATAAAGCAACAAATAACACAGCGTTTGACTGTAAGCATGGCGGACCTGCAGTTCTATTTAAAACATCCAACCCTGATAATAATCAGCCACATTTACAACCAACACCTGCATGCAATTTTTGTTTGAACTTTTCACCAATTCCTTTGTAACCGTGACTGATTTTGTTGCATGGATGGGATTTTTGGGTTTCGTTGCACGTGTGCTGCGTCCTTGTTTTTTCTTGTACGATCAATTATCCGTAATGAAAATAGTGCACAATAAATAAGCCTCGTCATAAGACAATATTGTACATAATATAGATGTAAGTTATACACGTAGTTGATGGGGCCTCTGTGGCTCAGTCGGTTAGCCCGCTATTGCAGCGTAATCACCCGCAGTCTCCCCCCAATGCGGTCGCTGTGAGTTCAAGTCCAGCTCGTGCTGGCTTCCTCTCCGGCCGTACGTGGGAAGGTCTGCCAGCAGCCTGCGAATGGTCATGTGTTTTCCCCGGGCTCTGCCCGGTTTCCTCCCACCATAATGCTGGCTGCCGCTGTATAAATGAAATATTCTTGAGTACGGCGTAAAACACCAATCAAATAAATAAATAAATTTACATTTTATATTTATATATAAATACATGTAGTTGACATGGCCTATTGTCCGTTGTGATATATACCATGGCTGCATGGCCAGGTGTATTACCTGAAGCAGACAGACATTATTTATCTTATATATCTCAGCTTGTAACTGAATGATTACGGCATGTTTTCTGTTTGAGTTTTTCTCTTCATACAGATTTACATAAATTCTACATGTAAATCAGCAGCCTGTCATACTTACCTTCTTTCATTTTATCAACATCTGTTTTTCAGTTACAGTATTCCTTTAATTTTTTTTTTATTTTTTTTTATTTTTAATTCACTTTTTCGTTTTGTCTATTCATTGACACACATACCTTATTCATAGCTACGTGCCAGTCTTTAGTCAGCTGTTAAATATGTATTCCTAAGCAAATGTCATTTCAATTTTTCATGCGTTTTCTTGCTTGTAAGTGTAAAATAGTGTGTCACACACGTACTTAAAAAAACACATATTCAGCACGTTGCTTTAGAGACGTGCAAGTGAGACATGCTGACTGACAATGACAAGTGCAATGAGACGAAATGCAGTATATTAATTAACCAATATAAACAACAGGTGCAGAACTTGTTGCATTCACTATGTTTATGTTTGTAAATTGTATGTTTCTCTGTTGACATGTTCTTCTGGATGACGCACAAGTTCTACTTAACCCTGTAATTTCACTGTGTTCGTGAACTTAATATTTAGAAGAGAGTTTTGAGCCAAGCATGGAAATGAAAAAAGAATGTCTGTCACATGAAGAAAAAAAAAAAGAAAAATAACAAATCATTGAAATAAATGAGTCGTGTTATTCGTAAACATAAGTATATCGATGTAACTTTTTTCAGTTCTGCTGTGTTGCACGCTCATTCTGTTTCGTTGCTTTCGACTTTATTTGGTCCGCCAAAAGTGACAGTCTGTTTTTTTCCACGCTTGATGTTGACCTTGACCTAGTAACTAAATCACACTTTATAACTGAAACATTCTAAATTTATAATTAACCAAAAGTATGGTTAATACACTAGAAGAAAAGGGACGCAGACATTTTTTCCTCATGATGCATGCGGCATATTGATCCAAATTGTGCTTAAGGAGTCCTAGATTTTTTAATACGAAGACATGGGTATTTTATGGAGAAAATTTCTGATGAAAAGTTTATGTCAGAGTGTAAATTTAAGCCAAAGGCTTTCTTTCTGTATAATTAAGCTGAAACAAACATTGTTCAAAAGAAAACATTTTTACAGTTAATTATGCGGTGTGAGTTGAGAGTAAAAAAGGTTTCAAAAAGTGTGGTCTGGTTTGCTCATCATATATGAAATCCTGTAACCCCCCCGCCTGCCCCCCAAGTGTTGTCACATTAACCAATCACAGTTGAGCTCACTTGCACGTGCTTTGATTTTGACCAATAGCAATGCAAGAGGAATTGAACTTGGCTGCACGGCGAGTGTCATTGGCACCAGTCAATCGAGCTAATATCCAAAGTCGCAGTTTGTCCTGGCGGAACGGAAGTTTACATTGGGGCCGTGTTTGTCTGGAAGGTACTCAGCTTTGTCTAAACACCAACAGCAATGCAAATACGTTTTTTTTATTTTTTTATTTTTTTGCTTTTTTTTTTGTCAACAGTATTTCTTTCAAAAGACTAAACTAGGAAAAATGGATTTTCTTCAAACTTGAGTGACAAAGGCTTGATTTACGAAAAAAAAAAGGAAGGGATTGATTTGTCTTAGTACCGGTCAGGAATAAGTTGCTGTCTCAAATTCTATAACAAATTTCCTGTCAAAAGTTTTTTTACAAGGAGACTTCATCTTGCTTCTGTTTTCCACTATAACATCGTTGTTTTTGTAGTGGAAATTCCACCTGGCAGTATGAAAAATGTTTATGGTATCGGATTAAGATTTGTTATATTGTGTCGCTGCTTCCCCCTGCACTGTCATGCTGATTTGTGGCGTGGAAAAGTGTGGCACTGTATCTTGTAATCACGGTAACCTGGTGTGAATTGACGGAGTGTTGTAACTGTAATCCTGTCCCAACAGCCTGTTGCCATGGCAACTGTTTATAACAGAATCATAAATAATAAGAAAATTGTGATCTTATTGATAGCTCTGTGTACCCAGTGAGTTCCGCTACGAACTCATAATCTTGTACATGTTAAAAACCATGCCCACACAGATGACATTGAAATGACCTTGAGCACACCTCAAGCAAACTGTCACAGTTGTTCAGTTGAGATCATCAAAAATTTTCTGCTTTCAAAAACAAATTTTCAGTGTTTCAGTTTTTACATGTAAATTTACAGTGATCTGGAATGCAGGCTCATGGCGGTCATATATGTGTGTTGTGTACATCTATTGTTTATAAAAAAAAGAAAACAAAAAAGAGAAATAAAATGAATACAACAGTTAAGTGTATTAAAAGCGTTTTGATGAAGGTTTAAGTAGCAGTGTTGTATGGAAAGCTGCGTTCATTGAATAATAAAGGTGCAGACAACATGTTGTACACAGTCTGGAATAAATACACGGTGAGTTTTCTGTGGATGTAGAGCACATGTTGAGCTGGCTCCTTGAGAGTGAAGATCTGTACACCCTGTGGGAGAGAGGTCTTTGCTGAAGCCAGGCACAGACATGATCTGCTTATCTGCTTAGAGAAATGCCTCTTGTACGTATTTGTTAAGTGCTGTACTAAAGGGCGCGCATAGTTTTGTTGAGTTTTTCACCTCTTGAAGTCTTGAGGAAAACATCTGTCCTTGGTTGATAATTTTTAACTGGAGAAACAAAATCGTCAGTGTGTGTGCTGAAGTGAAATATGCCGTCGGAACCAAGAGAAAATTGTGACCGATCTAAGAGCAGCATTTTCTTCATGTGACATCTGTCAGCTTCTGAAACGATGTCGGAGGATGTTGCGAGTAGATTAAACAACGTGAGCTGTGAAACATAACTTGAGTAAAGTGCTTAGCAAACAGTTGGGAGAGGTGTTTTTAAAGCAGATGCATTGTGTCTGTGCTCGGCCTTACTTGTCAAAAGCCTTTTGTTTACGCTGAACACTCCTAATAACCAGATGTCCTCTGAAAGAAAAGTACTCTAGTATGAGGTTATAATTTAACGCTGGTCAGTCAATCAAATATAAATGTCCGTGTAACTTCTTGTGCCAGTTTTGGTAGCGGCTCCATTCTCACATATCTAATACCTTAAAAATGTATAAAGCATGCCCTTGACTGCTTTGCGTAGACCCCTCCATTAAATTTGGCTCACTGTTATTTTTAACTCTGTGATACTTTTAAACTCACAGGCAACAATTAACAACTTAGCATGATGAATCATGAGCCCCAAAGAATCACTTCCTGTAAAACTTGTCTGCTTGCCAGTTGTGCGTTGACCAAAAAGTTCTTTCTTGGTCAGTGAAAATGACATTCAAATGCAGATTTTTCTTTTACCCTGGAAACCTAACAGCTTTTTTGTCAGTAATCTGCAAAAGCGGATTGATTTGATTGTAAAATGCGACAGCAGGCGTAAATATTTACGGAAAACCATGTGGGATGTCTCGGATATGCCTAATTTAATAAGTGGGGATGAAACGCCTCAACAGAAATGTTATTCTCTGTTCATATTTCTTTTAAGGTTCCAAGAGTGCATACATGTATGTAGCACACAACTCATTAACAATATTTTAAATATCCTAAACTTTTGTAATGTAATTTTATTCGGGCATAAAATGTCTGTTTTGGGGTAGCCTGCCATTGGCGTGTACTATATAATTTTCCCATCTGAAAAAAATGATTTTGTCAGAATTTCTCAAAACCTTTACCGTATGACAACATGCGGAATGCCTCAGAAAAGTAAATTAGGAAACTAACGTTCGAAGCTTTGGACAATTAGCTGGTTTTCGCCATAAATAAAGTACAAATAAAAAGTCTACTTCTACTAAGAAATTTCCAATGGTTTCTGAAATGTTCTTGACTGATATAAAATTTTGTTCACTTGTTTTCGTGTTTCCATGGTGACCATTGTTTTCCTGGTCAGGTGAAGAAGAGAGAGCAGAGCACTGTCATCACATGCAGCTGGCTCAGTCATTCTTCCCATCAACCATCTGTGCAGCCATTTTACCCATAATCCACTTGCTGGACGACAGTGATGTTAATTCTGAAGGAGTGGCCGGTAAGTGTTATTGATGCACTACTCCCATAAAGAAATGAGTGTCAGTGGAATAACCAATAGAAACTGTGTAAGAAAATAACTTTACTAATATTTTAAAGTTATTGTCGACACAGATGTTTGCATATGATAACACTGTAATTTCACTCTGGCAATAATATCACTTTGGCAATAATACATCACTTTGGCAATAATACATCCCTCTGGCAATAATGTCTGGCAGTAGTATCATTCTTGTAATAATGTCACTGACAATAACATCACTCGCACAATAATATCACTTTATTTATTTGATTAATGTTTAATGCCTTACTCAAAAATATTTTACTTGTTAGCATTATGGTGGGAGGAAACCCGGCAGAGCCTGGGGGAAAACTCACACCCATCTGCAGGTTTTAGATATAAAGAACATGCGCACAGTATTCTGTGGAAACTGAATGACTACTTTCGTTGAAGCCTAAACGTGTTCATTACATCAATCAAGTTGTTAACTTCCACGATTTGGATTTTGGAATTCAGTTCTTTCCATGGCGTTTATTTTTACTGAATATAACTGCAAATTTGGAGGGATCAAATGTATTTCACTTCACGCGAAATCTTCTGATAAATGGAACACCAGATCTGTCCCTGTAAGCTGGTATACATGTAATTGTAACAGGAATACAGATTCTTTTCCTCGCATGGTTAGTGCATCTAATGAACAACATATCTATATCTTTACTGTGCTGAAAAACTGGCAGAGAAAGATAATTCTTTGCTTTCAGCACTACTGGTACGTGTTCCAGAAATTAGAAGAATTGGGGTACTTGTAACTGCAAAGATAGATGCAAAGTTTTGCAGATAGACATTGATGCTTATATTTCTAACATTTCGTGTGGACGTCTGTTTGCAGTGTCGGAAGTGGCCAATCGTGTGATCTGGAACTGTATTGTAGAAGATCCTGTGTTATTCCTGAGACACTTCAATGAGAAACTCACAAACAGAGATAGACAGGTTTGTGCTATCATTTGCTGTCATTTTGCTGTCGGATTTAAATTAAAGTTAGTCTTTCCACAATACTCAACATTTTTAAATCTGTTCAGGCCATCCTTAAAATATTTTCGTTGGATGTAACCCGACTGACTCTTCAAAAAAGTGCTCAAAAATTGATGTTGGTGTTTAGACCACCATCTTTTTCAAGAGATCTTATAAAAAAAAAACTGATTTTTACGAATGGCTCAATACTATTTTTTGAAGAGTCAGTCGGGTTACACCCAACAAAAATATTTTAAGGATGACCTTGACAGATTTTTGTTATGATGAGTCTGGAGAGTGAGTTTTAGGCTTGTAAACATCCTTCTTTGTCTGTTTCAGGAGGAACTGTTGTTTCTGTTACGCAAACTCCTCCTCCATTATCCAGACCTGCCAGCCCAGATTGCTCATTCCCTCTTTAACTATCTGGTGAGAAATCCGCAAATCTTAAAGTCTTAGGGTAGAATTGGGAATGAAATACTCTGACCTGTTTGTCTAAATGTGCCACAAATCTGTAACTTTGGTGAAACGTTGCTACGTTGCTACGTCCCTGTTTAGGAAACGTGTTTCCTGATGAGGGGTCGTTATTGTTTCCCATTCAAGCAAAACTTGATGGCAAGGCTGTGATGTTCCAATTCAGGAAACTATCAGTTAAAAACTCAGATATCTCAGGCTAACAAGTGCTAACAAGAGTTTGCAAAATGTTTAAAACACATTAGTCTACCATATAGCAAGAGTTCATTGTGCATAGAAGTGCAGGAGCCAAGAAAATTAAAACTGAAATTTTTCAGGAGTCATATGTTGGCATTTTTTTCATTATTTCACAATATCCTTAACGTATATTAATTAATAGGCATAAGTTTTAAAACTATGAAGATTAAGAATCCAAACACTTAACTTCTGATGAAGTTATACGTAAATATTAATATTTTATGAAAAGTTTCCTGTCTTGGACTTGACTCTAAAAGTGGAAACGTTTCCTAATATGGACTTGTCCCAGACTGTCTAATATATCATGTCAATAGTAATTCTTGACATGTACAGTGAAGAGTATTTATTTGTTTTATTTGACTGTTTTTTTACTGAAGAATATTTCACTTTTATGACTGCGGCCATCATTATGGTTGGGGGAAACCAGGCAGAGCTCAGAGGAAACCCATGACTATCTGCAGTTTGCTTGTGAAACTTCCCATGTACAGAAGAGGAGAGGAAGCCAGCATGAGCTGGACTCAGAAGAGTATTGAAGATTAATAATAATACAAAACTTTATTTACAGAGGGTAATACACACTCAGTCAGCAAATTCAAGAAACTATTTTCTCTAAGCTTATAAATTTTGCACTCTTTTCCCAGTTTCCTAACTATGCTCAAAGGTGTCCTGACAGTGAAGTCCAACTCAGTTTCCCTGTAGAAGAGTTGTACAGAGTAAAACGGTTGTCGGGAGGAAAAAAGTGTCATTGTCTCTGTTCTCAGATTGGTTTTATCATGTTCTACGTGAGAACACCGTGCGAGGGAGGGCAGGAGGCGATAGGGGGTGCTCTGTCACTCCTCTGGCAGGTGATTCCGTGCGTCGAGGGCATCTACTTCAAGGACCTGAAACAGACCTTGAAGAAGGAACAGTGTGATGTGAGTAGCAGTGTTGAATATCAAAAAAAAAAAAAAGAAAGAGTAAAACTAGAGCTACAACGACATTGTGATAGTTAGCAAACGGCTTCAGGTAACCAGTGAAATCTGGTCAGGTGTCAGTTTGCATTACGGTTTTATTCACACAGTTTTTGCAAATGTTTAAATATTGGCAACTTGCACCCCATGGCTCATAGGACTGGTGCGATACTGT
This sequence comes from Acanthopleura granulata, assembly GCA_016165875.1. Taxonomy (NCBI): domain Eukaryota; kingdom Metazoa; phylum Mollusca; class Polyplacophora; order Chitonida; family Chitonidae; genus Acanthopleura; species Acanthopleura granulata. The sequence continues at coordinate 2,507,672 of JABBOT010000015.1, read as the reverse complement.
TCATGTGGTGTAACAGGAGCGTAACATACAAATTGCTACCATGGCAGCATAATACTTGCAGGATATCCTTTCACAAAACATTTCTCCACTGAATGTTCTTTCTTCTGGCTTAATGTTCAATTTTAATTTTTTAAAACCATAGTATGTTGCACCCGTTTGTCTGTAAAATTTAAGGTTTTCTTTGCTCACTTTTTGCAGAAGTTTAGTCTGTATAAATGAGCTATCAAAAGCACATAAAGCCTTACATTTGACACCAACACTCAAGTTCTTCTGATTAGAAATTAATCAAACGTCACAAAAAACTCTAAACTAACCATGTAAGGTGGATGAATCAAGCAAAGTTTGTTGCTTGCAAAATAAAAAAGCTAAGCTCAGGGTGAAACGCTTTGACTTTAATGAGAGTATGAAATAGTATAAAGCTTTGTATCCTGGTCATCATGTATCTTGTCTTGTCTGGTTGTTTGTTGATGTAAATGCAACTTATGGGGTAAGCATTAAACCAGGCTAATTTCGCTAATATAGCCACTGGTTTATTAAAGTATTGACATCACTACATTACAGCCATACCTGATGGTGTCTGCTCTTGTGGCCAGTACGAAGAAAATCCTGGTCCATGGGCCCGATCTCTCCAGTATCCCGTCACAGCTTCCAGTACATGAGGTATGATCCATTGTTCTTATCATGGATAGCAAAATATGCTTTATAAATTTTATTTAAATTTCATATGGAAATATTAATGCTCATGAAAGTAACAAGAAAGAATTAACAGTGGAGGGTTCATAGTGGTGATGCATGCACACAGAAGAGATGGTAAGAAAAAGGGTTTCTCCCTTGTGCTAATTGAGCAAAAATCAAATATTGTCTGCGTTTGTTCACATTTTGTGCGCGCGCTCATTTTGTGGCCTGTCCATCAGATCAGTTTTAAAAAACCAGCTTGCTGGATAGGTTTTACAGTTAATATGGGATATCAATTCTCTGAATCTCCTTCTTTGTTGTTTTCATCTGTAATTTGAGTTGTCTGTTTCAGGACACTCAGTTCTACCAGATTCTGCAGGACAGCTTGGAGTTTTTCAACATTCCAGAAGATCAGCACAGCTCCCACTTCCTGGTGGACACAAAGTCTAGTGAGTCAGGCTAGGTTCTTTAGTTCTCTGCCAAAGGAAGCAAGTTTTACATCTCATAAAGTAGCAATGCCCTTTATATTACGTAGATGAATAACAGTACCAGTGATTTCATTACCAACATGTGATTGGGAATTAATCTGACACTGTTATTCAAGTACATTGAAAGCACGCAAGATGTTCTTCTCTCTTTTGTTCACCCACCAATAATTGCAATAACGTTGAGTAAAAAAAAAAAAAGGGACAAAAAGTCTCATGTTTAACGTTAGTACACTTCAACAGAGATTTCCCCAGCATTAAACCTGTCGACATTTCATACTCATCGTTGTATGTGTTGTTTTCAGATCAGATGCACAACATGAACTCGTATGTCAGAGACTTCTACTATTTCCGTCGTAACTTTTACCCTCAGCTGAGTCTGGTGCACATGAACCCGGAGGATGCCTCAAAGGCCTTACAGAAGCAGGTCAGCCAGTGTTTCTGTTGAAAGGAAGTTAGCATCCAGGAACATCACAGGGATGAATACAGGGTCTTGGTGTGTCCGTTAAAAGGACTCTTCTAAAAACTCAATCGGGCAAAAATTTTAAAAACCAAATGTATTTTTTGTTTTGAATTGGTGCTTCAAAATACGTCTGAATAATCTTCAAGACATGGTTAACGATATAGCTGCTAATTAACAGGCAGACCAAAGGTGGTTTCAAGAGCGTGAGGTCAGTGTGTTTGCATCAAGAACATGTGAGTGGATCTGACACATGTCGCATTTGGTTGTACATGTGCAGAGATTTTGATCCACTTTGACCTCGTTGCACTTGAGGAGAAAATATCACAAAATCTAATAAGGACTCTAGAAAAACACTGGATCCAACACTGGATGAAGTAGATGTATAGACCTGATAAAACTCTGATTTTTGTCTGTGGTAAGACTTTATTAAGAAGAATTTTGAGGTTTTTTTATATAATGAATTTTGCGTAAGTGTGAGGTGGAATTGAAGTAAGTCCTGGAGCCATAGGTGTTTCCTTGCTACAAGTAGATGTGTCGTGATTAAAAACTGGAAGGAAGAAAATTTTGGAAGTTTGGAAAATTTCACACCAAATGTTGGAAAGGCAGTAAGTGCAGGTGATAGAAACCTGGCGTTTTGATGACAATGACAACCAGTCAGTAGTCTTTGCTGGGAAATTATTACTTATGACACAAAACTTATTCAGGTGTGTTTAGGAAATAATGTTTTCGCACTGGACAGCACACCATGACTTTATATCCTCATTCACAACAACAAATGGTACAAATAATCCAAAGACATGTTCTACATGTATGTAAGTACACATTGTTTACCTGTATTTTCTGTAGGCTTTTACCTTGAAGTTTGTGGAGACAGGCAAAGTGATGTTCACCACCCAGATCTTGCAGAGCACCCCAGCACACCAGGTAAGCTTTACACACAGGTGTGTTCACCACCCAGATCTTGCAGAGCACCCCGGCACACCAGGTAAGCTTTACACACAGGTGTGTTCACCACCCAGATCTTGCAGAGCACCCCGGCACACCAGGTAAGCCTTACACACAGGTGTGTTCACCACCCAGATCTTGCAGAGCACCCCAGCACACCAGGTAAGCTTTACACACAGGTGTGTTCACCACCCAGATCTTGCAGAGCACCCCAGCACACCAGGTAAGCTTTACATACAGGTGTGTTCACCACCCAGATCTTGCAGAGCACCCCAGCACACCAGGTAAGCTTTACACACAGGTGTGTTCACCACCCAGATCTTGCAGAGCACCCCAGCACACCAGGTAAGCCTTACACACAGGTGTGTTCACCACCCAGATCTTGCAGAGCACCCCAGCACACCAGGTAAGCCTTACACACAGGTGTGTTCACCACCCAGATCTTGCAGAGCACCCCAGCACACCAGGTAAGCTTTACACACAGGTGTGTTCACCACCCAGATCTTGCAGAGCACCCCAGCACACCAGGTGTGTTCACCAGCTTTACAGCACACCAGGTAAGCTTTACACACAGGTGTGTTCACCACCCAGATCTTGCAGAGCACCCCAGCACACCAGGTAAGCTTTACACACAGGTGTGTTCACCACCCAGATCTTGCAGAGCACCCCGGCACACCAGGTAAGCTTTACACACAGGTGTGTTCACCACCCAGATCTTGCAGAGCACCCCGGCACACCAGGTAAGCTTTACACACAGGTGTGTTCACCACCCAGATCTTGCAGAGCACCCCAGCACACCAGGTAAGCTTTACACACAGGTGTGTTCACCACCCAGATCTTGCAGAGCACCCCAGCACACCAGGCAAGCTTTACACACAGGTGTGTTCACCACCCAGATCTTGCAGAGCACCCCAGCACACCAGGTAAGCTTTACACACAGGTGTGTTCACCACCCAGATCTTGCAGAGCACCCCAGCACACCAGGTAAGCTTTACACACAGGTGTGTTCACCACCCAGATCTTGCAGAGCACCCCAGCACACCAGGTAAGCTTTACACACAGGTGTGTTCACCACCCAGATCTTGCAGAGCACCCCAGCACACCAGGTAAGCTTTACACACAGGTGTGTTCACCACCCAGATCTTGCAGAGCACCCCAGCACACCAGGTAAGCCTTACACACAGGTGTGTTCACCACCCAGATCTTGCAGAGCACCCCAGCACACCAGGTAAGCCTTACACACAGGTGTGTTCACCACCCAGATCTTGCAGAGCACCCCAGCACACCAGGTAAGCTTTACACACAGGTGTGTTCACCACCCAGATCTTGCAGAGCACCCCAGCACACCAGGTAAGCTTTACACACAGGTGTGTTCACCACCCAGATCTTGCAGAGCACCCCAGCACACCAGGTAAGCTTTACACACAGGTGTGTTCACCACCCAGATCTTGCAGAGCACCCCAGCACACCAAGTAAGCCTTACACACAGGTGTGGGATTATCAGCCGTGGCTCGGTGGTCAATGTGAACCACAAAAAAGGGCTCCCTAACCCCAAGTGGAAATTAGGTGTTCATGTAATACGAGTTTCAAGGTGAATTTAATAGCTATATCAATTAAATCTATACAATTAAACTACTGAACATTTTTAGACGTTGGTGAAATACGAGATTATGTTTCTGGCTTCCTGTCCAGTTGTACATTGGAAGGTCTGCCGGTAACCTGCAGATGATCATAGGTTTCCCCTGAGCTCTGGCCGGTTTCCTCCCACCATTATGCTGGCCGCTGTCATATCAGTGAAATATTCTTGAGTATGGCATAAAACACCAATCAAATAAATAAATATATCAACAACATGCCGACCTAGAATATATTTTGTGATCTGCCACGCCAAATTAAAAGTGTATTCAAAAGCAGTGAGAAATAAAGAAGGAAATGATGCTATCATCCATCCAAGTGAAATATTTTATTGGTATCATGACATTAAAAACAAGAAGACATTCACAATTTAAACTGTCCTTTTCACATACTCACATATCATGGAATACTTTTCACATACTCCTGTATCATGGAATACTTTTCACATACTCATGTCTCATGAATTTTTTTCACATACTCGTGTATCATGGAATACTTTTCACATACTCATATATCATGGAATACTGAAATACCGTTTGATCTTTAATGTGGGAAACACCACCCATCAAATGCTGCATTAATTTTTGGCTGTAATTTGGGTTTTTGCTTCCGTTGTTTTTTTTCACAGATTCAGACCCATGTGGCATTCTTGCTGGAAGAATTCATGAAGCTGCCGTCGTTTCCCAGAAAGGCATTAGAGGCGGAGTTTGGACTGTATGATGGACATTGGGGAAAGGTATTTTTCTTTCTCGCCATTCATGTGTGAACTACATCTTTGCTTAATTTTTGGTACGGTTGACCTTGAAATCCATGAAATGCTGAAATGTTGTTTAAAAGTTTTTTTCAAGACCTAGAAAGTACTACATGTAAATTGTTGGTAAAATATCATATTACATTGTGTTATATGAAATGTATTGATAAAAAAGTAACGAAATAAAATCTGTTGATTATTTAATCTGAATGGTCTGTATCCAAGGAACTGGAAAAAATTTGGGTTATATTAAGTTTTTGAAAGTCCTTGAAATATGTTTTTCTTTAAAGGTTGGGAATCCTGTTTGCATTAACATATTATCACAGGTCACATTTAAAGTATGAAAGAGTAAAAAAATGAGTAAACGAAAAAGACACCCTGCAGTGATGCGTTTGATGCGTTACAAAATATAAAATAACACAACAGCCTAAGTGTTTTTTTACCCAACTGTAAAGATGTGAAGTATGAATTTTCTGTGTTCTCTACAGGAGCTGTTTGGCATGGACACATTACACAAGTATGTTTGGGTCAAGGTATGCTATCTTCACTGCTAACATGCAAACTGCCAACAGGGGACCTCCGTGGCTCAGTTGGTTAGCACGCTAGTGCAGCACAATGACTTAGAAGCCTCCCACCAATGCGGTTGTTGTGAGTTCAAATCCAGCTCATGCTGGCTCCCTCTCCGGCTGTATGTGAGAAGCTCTGCCAGCACACCTGCAGAAGATTGTGAGTTTCTGCCAGGCTCTGCCCGGTTTCCTTCCACCATAATGATAGCCGCTGTCGTGGAAGTGAAATATTCTTGAGTACGACGTAAAACATCAATCAAATAAATAAATCAAATTTCAAATTGTTCACTCTTTGAAAACCAGTACATTTGAATAAACATTTTTAATTGGTATGTTGATCTAACTTGATAGATTGCTACATGTCATGTCCATTGTCATTCACTAATGTTGAGAAGGTACAGCATGTGTGAATCCCATGCCCCACTTATTGTCAGGAGACTGGTCAGGTACCACTTGGCCAGGACTTCACCTGTGGACCTGTCTTTGAACCTGTCTTAATGGTTTGTGAGGTCAGGAGTTTAAAATACTAAATCATAAAATTTTCTTGTGTGTACCTATGTGTGATTTGCATATAAAATAGGGTGAAACTAACAGCTTTGCGGATCGAAAAGGTGCCTATGTGTTGCCCGGGTGAATCCTTGGTTGACACAGGTGTCTGAAGGACATGATAGATGACTGTGTAATCTTAAGGCAAAGGCTCAGACTCTCAGAAATTCATTATGTCCAATAATTATTTTGAATTCCACTAATTTCAACCAACATACATTTAGGACCTTGGTTTTCCCCAGGGCTCTGTCTGGTTACTCACGTTGTAAGTGAAATATTCTTGAGTAGGGTGCAAAACATCAATCAAGTAAAATAAATTCCACTAAGCTAACAATGAGTAGCACAACTGTGGCAATTTGAAAATTTTTATACATTTATGATATTTCCTGACCAAGCTTCCAGAGACATACTCTCTCCATCTTCTGAGTGGCAACTGCATTTGTGCAGACATCTTGTTGAGACAGGGTAACCCCTCATCTGAGTGGCAGCTGCACATGTGCAGATATATTAATGACACATACAACCAGTATAGGGATAAAGGCAGAAATATCAGACAAAAGCAAAACGGGAATTTTTTCGGGTATTGAGATTTCCCAAGAGTGAAAATCATGTATTGTTTACAAACACAACGGTCATACAATCAGTGATAATAGGAAAACATCAGAAAGACGAAAAACACTGTTTTGAATTTCCTGTTATATTTATATGCCCACTTCATGTTTAGCTCTGAAAGCTTTGTCTGTCTGTCCTCAGCTGATGCGAGCACTGTTCACTTCGATGCTGGACACACTGACCAGATCACAGGACCTCCCTCTTTTCTTGAATGTGATAAACGGGACGATCATTCTACACTCCGAGGACACGGCCATCTTGAGAGTGTGCCTGGGCATACTGATCAACGCCTCCAAACACTTCAAACATGTGTTTGCCACCAACGGGTGAGTAGAACACCGCAATCCTGAGGGTGTGCCTAGGCCTACTCATCAATGCCTCCAAACACTTCACATATTTGCCACCAACAGGTGAGTAAGGGATATTTCATACATGTGTTTGCCATCACCGAGTGAGTAGGGGACACTTCAAACATATGTTTACCACCAACGGGTGAGTAGGGGACACTTCAAACATATGTTTGCCACCAACGGGTGAGTAGGGGACACTTCAAACATATGTTTGCCACCAATGGGTGAGTAGGGGACACTTCAAACATATGTTTGCCACCAACGGGTGAGTAGGGGACACTTCAAACATATGTTTGCCACCAACGGGTGAGTAGGGGACACTTCAAAACACGTGTTTGCCACCAACACGTGAAAAATGAAACTTTAAACATGTGTTTGCCTCCAGCGAGTGAGGATAAAAGATGTGAATTGTTTGCCACCAACAGGTTGAAAAGGAAACACTCCGAACATGTGTTTGCTCAGGTGGGTAGAAAACACTTCAAACACGTTCGCTACTTATGGGTAAGTAAAGAACACTTCACATATGTGATTACCACCAATGAGTGAGTGCCTTTGTAAGGTGTAACTGTTCAGAAAACTCTTCAGATGTGTCCTCGTGGAACGGGTCAGTAGGACAAGACCACCAGGGGTGTGCCTGATCATACTGATCAGTGCCTTTGAATACTTCAAAAATGTGTTCGCCAAAAAGGGGAAATAGGAAACACTTCAAACGCTTACTGCAAATGTTTGAATGAGTTTTGAATGTTTTGAATGAATGCAACCAAATAGCACAGAAATGCTTCATGCAGGCATCCACCACCAATACTGACAGTCCATGTGCGAGACAGATACATGTATGTCTCGTGTTTGGACGCAGTGGTTATTTGCTGATTTCTCGATCCTGAATACCGAAGTTTTCTGTTGGCTCCAAATTATTGGTCCTTCTCAAATTCTTCGAAAGATCACCACCAAACTTTATAAAAGCACTTAGCTGAATGTGAAAGGCTTAGAACAAGAATGAGTAGTTTAAGATTAGTCTGCATATGTTAAGCTGGACATGAATATTTACATGACTACCTGCTGCTTTGTCTTGAAGTTGTGTCATTTTCCAAATGGACAGATTCTCTTTCTGCAAGGACATTGCCGCGTGACACCCTAAGGCTGACTTATTTACATATTAAATTCTGAATATATTTCGATTTCAGTCATACATGTACTTTAATACAGGTGGGATCTAATTTCAGCTACCTGTACCTGGTGCCTACCTTACTGAGAGTGTACAGCAACAATCAGCCAAACACAGTGCTGTCCAGAGCCATCACCTTTGTCTGTAAGCAGTTCTACCTGCTGCACAGAAAGCCCTTTGTTCTGCAGGTGAGTTGTAAAGGTGAAAATCAAGCAAACACAGTTCTGTCCAAAACCATCACCTTTATCTGTAACAGTTGTACCTGCTATACAGAAAGCCCTTTGACGTGCAGGTGAGTTGTACAGAAAACAATCAAGCAAACACAGTTCTGTCCAAAACCATCACCTTTGTCTGTAAACAGTTGTACCTCCTGCACAGAAAGCCCTTTGACGTGCAGGTGAGTTGTACAAGAATCAGTCAAACAAATACAGTTCTATCCAAAGCCATCACCTGTATGTGTAGGCGGTTCTACTTGCAGCACAGAAAGCCCATTGTTCTACAGATGAGTTGTACAGTAATATTTAGAGAGTACACAAACAATACAGTAATATTTAGAGAGTGCAGAAACAATAATATTTAGAGAGTACAGAAACAATACAGTAATATTTAGAGAGTACAGAAACAATCAACCAAGCATGGTATGGGGTTTCTTGCTCTGATATGGTAACCAGATGGGGGTCACTCTCTTCTGTCTGATACAAGTGTTAGACTGACATGTGCACAATGTGATGGTATAATTAAGGGGTGATTTCATGAAGTAGTTAAATATGTGTGTGCTACACTTGCAAAATTCAGGAAAATTTCAGGACAAACTTTATTTGTAGTGGTGAACCATTTCCAAATAAGGTAACTGGGGTCCAAGCTGTGTAGTCCGTTGTTCAATCCTGCATTTGTGGTGACGTCTTGTGGACAAACTGCTAACATTGTACTTGTGTATTGTAAGGCAACAATAGTCACTTTGGCTTGGGCTGAATGGGCCGTTACGCAAGAAAACCTCTTGTGAATCAAAATATGAAAACTGAATCAAAATTGTAGGAAATTCGCTTGAAAAGTTTAAGAAATTTTAGTAAACTCACCCTTAAGTTTTAGGAAATTCGATTCCACTTTTAGGGAAATTTAAGTTGAAATTTTTTGTGGGAAAGTCAAGAAATAAGTTGAAAGGTGACAAAATTCTGTGTACAGGTACTCAACCATGTGAAGCACATTGTTATCTTGGTGAGCTCATTAGAATGGTTTGCTATAAATATAAGAGTTAAAGAAATAGTGCTTCAGTGATAAAATCAAAAGTTAACACCTGCTTTCCTGTTTCAGATGTTCGGTGCCGTGGCCCCCATCTTGGACATGAACAGTCATGTGACAGGGATGATGAACATGAACAAAGTGAGTCGTCATGGTTACCTACTGGCCCTTCCACTGGATCCACAAGGGTGTCGTCCATTCATATTAAAAGTCGTTGGCTGTTGTATTAGATGAAGTGTGCATTAAAATTAGTTTGTTTCAGTTTTTTTTGGCAATTTTTAAGTTATAAAGGTGTGTACTAAGTGTACGCAAATCAAGAACTTAGGTTATCTGATGTATACCGTGAAAGGGGTGAAGTCTTTCTCTTATAACGAACAGAATATCAAGTGAAAATGTTTAAGTTAATTTCTTCTAGTCAAAGTACTTAGTTGAGCGCTAAAATAATATGGTTGTCATCGGTCACAGGCTCAAATGCCGTGATGAGTAAATATAGTGATATAGTCGCCAGGATTCATGTAGCGTATTTGCCACAGTAGCAAAATAAAAGTGTAGATCAGCTCATGTTTATCGCCATTGCATAGAGACGGAATTCGTTGATCTGTAACTGTCAACCATTACCATTTTGAGTAGTCGGAGTTTTTTGACTGGACCTAAGACTGATTGGACTCAGTGCTGATATCTCTGGTGAATCTTGTCTTAGGGTAAAAGAAAACAGTTTAAGATAACTCTCGGTATGGCTTTGACCATTGTGATTACTTTTGTGTGTTTAAAAATATCGCCCAAGGTTAATATGAACAAGTGGTAAATGTAGAGTGTTGCATGGTTGAGAGTGGAAATTTTATCATGGCGCAGGTCCTTCTGTATTATGGCTTCCAGGATTTCGTGCAACGTTAAGGGGGAATTGTCGAATCATCTGCTTGGAGAAAAGTAAAGTTTTCAAGCACAGCTTAGATTGTTATAAAAAATCAGAACAGATACCTTACATGCTATTGATAAAGGTAACTAGAAGGTCTCACATTTTTGTCTTTGTACAGGTGCAGCCGGACTGTTTATTTCAGTTGTTACTGGACTTAGAACAGGATATCCCCGATGAGCTGGACATCTTGGACCTGGTTGATGGAGAGAAACCCCTGCGAGCCTTGGTATAACCTGTTATACTGTACATTGATTCTGTTCTCTGGCATGGGGTTTTCCCCCATTGTACATGATATCCTTATGATGGGGGGGGGGGTAGGCCAAAGAAAAAAATCTTTTATCACACTCAATTTGAAAACTGTTAAAAATGGATTTTATCACATGTAACATTGTTGTAAAATTCGCCTAAAAACTAAAATATTCAAAAATTTGTCAAAAAATCAATTTACACTTCTCATCGAGGTTTGTACCCCATTTGAGAAGGTGTCAGGAAAAGACCTTTCTTGAGCTTCTCAAACTTAAAAAAAAAAAAAATTCATATTTGATTGAACTTGTTAGATTTAGAGGTCCTGTTCAAGGTCTTTTGGATCAAGCTAGCGGTTGGGCACCAATCATGTTTAATTTCTGTGTGATATCATATTTACCATTGGCATTGTGGGAAACATTACGCCTCCCTTTTCTGAGTGTCTGACTCATTATTCTCCACAGTTCAGATGCTTGAGTGTACAAAAGTGACAAATAAATAGTAGATGTGATGGCAAGTGTTTCTCCTTTAAACAGCCTGGATACAATGCAAAGCTTTCACGTAAACCACAAAAAAAAAATTTAAAAATCAGAAGAGGTTTAATCTGAATGGAAAAAAAATTAAAAAACAAAAATATAAAAGAAAGGAGAGGAATGAATTACTTTGGTGATATCTCCACTAAACCGCTGCATATCTGATAGAAATGTTTTTGATAGCATGACAAGCTTATCTGTGATATTCCTGAATTATTTTGTTGTACCTCAGGATTTCTGCTATGAGGATGACCCCGGCACCATAACCATGCTGGACGTGATCAACATGTGTGTGACAGTGGTGGCATATGCTCCAGACTCGGCCAGAGCTGTCCAGATGCTGGTGAGTTGTCTTTTCTCTTGTCACTTTAAGGACATTTGTTTCCCTTTGAGGACAGTTTTCTCCCCTGGTGTTTTTAGGTTATTTGATTGGAGGGGCCTCGGTGGCCGAGGGGGTTAGCACGCCGGTGTAAGTTCAGCACGTACTGGCCTCCAGCCGTACATGGGAAGGTCTGCCGGCATCCTGAAGTTTCTCCCCAGGACTGCACGGTTTCCCCCAACCATAATGCTGATGCTGTCGCAGAAGTGAAATATTTTTCAGTACAGTGTGAATCACCGATCAAATAAATAGATAAATTTATAAATTTATAAATAAATGTATTCCATCGGTGCTTTATGCTGTACTCAAGAATACTTTGGTGTAAAATACCTATCAAATAAATAAATAAATTTATGCAATACTGGAGGCCAGCATTATGGTGGGAGGAAACCGGGCGGAACCCAGAGAAATTACCCACGACCATCCACAGTTTGCTGGCAGACCTTCCCACGTGTGACTGGAGAGAAAGCCAGCATGGGCTGGGCTTGCATTTTCAGATTAACCCACCTTGTTATTAGTTGGAGCTGTTGGGGGGTTTGATGCACAGGATTTCTATCTAAATAGGGCTAACTAATGTAAAATGTCTGTTAACTACGATAACATTACTAGGAAAGATGGCATATTCGGCAAAACAGCTCTGCTATTGTGTGTTATGTATGTGTATTTATTTCACAGTTTGGAATTTTTGTGTTTTGCCTTCACAGACAGTTCTGGAAGTGGTCATGCCGCGCTACTTACAGTGTCTGAAGAAACACACAGCCCGAGTTGACAGCCCTGTGGCGGCCAGACTGGAAATCACCAGCATCACAAACCTGTCAGTGTCCATGAGAGCCCTGATTACCTCCTGTGAATCTTACACCAGGTGAGATAACAAGTACGAGTCATAGGGTGATAATGAATACCAAACTCACCAGGTGAGGTACTGAGCACCGCACTCAGCAGGTGAGATAACAAGTACCTGAGTCATAGGGTGAGATAATGAATACGAAACTCACCAGGTGAGGTACTGAGTACCACACTCGGCAGGTGAGATAACAAGTACGTAATTCACCACATGGGATAACAAATACTTAACTCGCCAGGTGGGGTAATGAGTACCAAATTTACAGAGGTGAGATAATCAGTACCTAACTAACACAGTGAGATAACAGGTAGCTATCTCTAACTCACAAGGTGAAATAGTGAATAGTAAACTCAACAGGTGATATAAAGGGTAAATTTCACTGAGGAAGACAATAAGTACCACCCTCTCTGAGGAAGATAAGGAGTAGCAAACTCAGAGAGTGACAGGGTTTCTGCGGTCATTAAAAACCCTGGAAATGTCATGTAATTCTGAATCTACTTCTAGTCCTGGAAAAGTCATGGAAATGTGGCAAAGTCATGGATTTGTGTCACAGGTCGTGGAGAAATTCAGTTGTGTTATTAAAAACAATATGAATACATATGTTCTTCATGTTCATAATCAGGCACATGCCTGATGTTCAAGTACAGAAGAGTTACCAACCCAAAGATTATATTGTAATTTGATAGTCGAGATAACTTTTGTACCCAGCTCTGGTTTCCTTCTTGATCCATTTGACATTAAGCAACAATCTGACATACTGTCAATGTGTCAGTCCATGAAACCTGACAAAGGTCAGGGAAAAGACATGGAATTTTTCCGTAAATGAAAAAGCGTGAAATTTGACTACGACAAAAGGGCAAGAAGCCTGAGTGAGAGGAGGAGCATGGAATTCATGATACGATCATGATATGATCATGAGTACATGAACCTTGTAAAGACCGGGTCAGAAAAGCAGTACAAAACCGGTTTCCTCACATCAGTTTGGGGACCAACTGCTAACCTCACTCTCTTACATCAGGTGGAACATCGAGCACTATATGGAATCTCATTAAAACATGGCAGAAATGAAATCTGAAAAAAATATTTGCCTCTTGAAGATACAGGTGTATTTCGTGAAGCAGCCAATAATGATCTACCAATAGACACAATTTGCCAATAGACACGATCTGCCAATAGACACGAGCTGCCAATAGACATGAGCTGCCAATAGCCACGATCTGCCAATAGACACGATCTGCCAGCAGACACGATCTGCCAATAGACACGATCTGCCAATAGACATGAGCTGCCAATAGACACGATCTGCCAATAGACACGATCTGCCAACAGACACGATCTGCCAGCAGACACGATCTGCCAATAGACACGATCTGCCAATAGACACGATCTGCAAATAGACATGATCTGCCAGCAGACATGATCTGCCAATAGACACGATCTGCCAATAGACATGATCTGCCAATAGACAGCAGACATGATCTGCCAATAGACATCATCTGCCAATAGACATCATCTGCCAATAGACAGCAGACATGATCTGCCAGTAGACACGATCTGCCAATAGACATGCCCCAGATCATTAGATTTATTATTAAAATGTGTACTTTCAGAATGAACTCTCAAATGTTCAGAACTTCTTACAGGGAAGAAAAATCTGTAAAAAGCTGTGAAAGCTGTGAGAACTTTTATGTTTGAGTATCATCATCTTCGATTCAAACAACTGACCAGTCACCAACTCTCTCTAGCTGTCAGTCAAATGTTTAATCTGCCAACTAATCCTTGTCCCTAGGAGTATGAGCATCCCTTCCCGCCACCTGGAGAATGTGAACCCCAACATTAAGACAATGCAGAATCACAGCAACCACTCCCCCCAGGGGTGTAGTGTGTACTACGAGGAGAGGGAGGAGTCCCACGCCAGGTGAGTGACAGGTAGCAACTTCCAGAATCACAGTAACTTCTTATTTATTTATTTATTTATTTATTTGATTGGTGTTTTACACCGTACTCAAGAATATTTCACTTATATGACGGCGACCAGCATTATGGTGGGAGGAAACCGGACAGAGCCCGGGGGAAACTCACGACCATCCGCAGGTTGCTGGCAGACCTTCGAACATACGGCCGAAGAGGAAACCAGCATGAGCTGGTCTTGAACTCACAGCGACCGCGTTGGTTTAAGGCTTCGGGTCATTGTGCTGCAATAGCGCGCTAACTTACTGAGCCACGGAGGTCCCCCAGTAACTTCTTCTGGGGTGTAGTGTGTACTACAAGGAGAGGGAGGTCCCACGCCAGGTGAGTGGCAGGTAGCAATTTCCAGAATCACAATAACCACTCCGCTCAGGGGTGTAGTGTGTGCTATGAAGAGAGGGAGGAGCCCCACGCCAGGTGAGTGACAGGTAGCAACTACCAGAATCACAGTAACCACTCCCATCAGAGGTGTAGTGTGTGTTATGAAGAGAGGGAGGAGCCCCGCGCCAGGTGAGTGACAGGTAGCAACTTCCAGAATCACAATAACCACTCCCCTCAGGGGTGTAGTGTGTACTACAAGGAGAGGGAGGTCCCATGCCAGGTGAGTGGTAGCAACTTCCAGAATCATAGTAACCACTCCCCTCAGAGGTGTAGTGTTTGCTATGAAGAGAGGGAGATCCCACGCCAGGTGAGTGACAGGTAGCAACTACCAGAATCACAGTAACCACTCCTCCTCAGAGGTTTAGTTTGTGCTATGAAGAGAGGGAGGAGCCCCACGCCAGGTGAGTGACAGGTAGCAACTTCCAGAATCACAGTAACCACTCCTCCTCAGAGATGTAGTGTGTGCTACGAAGAGAGGGAGGAGCCCCACGCCAGGTGAGTGACAGGTAGCAACTACCAGAATCACAGTAACCACTCCCCTCCAGGGTGTAGTGTAGTGTGTACTACAAGGAGAGAGGGGAGTCCCATGCCAAGTGATTGACAGGTAACAACTTCCAGAATCACAGTAACCACTCCCCTCAGGGGTGTAGTGTGTACTGCGAGGAGAGGGAGGAGTCCCACACCAGGTGAGTGACAGGTGGTGGCATGTTAGCGCAGCACAATGACACAGGAGCCTCTCACCAATGCTGTCTGTGAGTTCTGTCCAAGTCATGTTGTCCTTGTCTGTTGTCATACATGGGAAGGTCTGCTCTGTTTCCTCCCACCATCGTATATGTAAAGTGAAATATTATTGAGTATGGGGTAAAACACCAATCAAATAAACACTTGTGTGAAGTAAATAGTGTTATGAATGATTCATCGCACGAATGTTCCTTAGTGGAATTTTGTTTCTGACATTTAACAGCTCTACATTGTGTAAAGGTGCAAGAATGGTCTCCAGATTTTAGCATTTTAGCACAGTGCTGTAGTCGTGAATGATACTCAGACTTGGTCATGAGAAGTCAAGAGTTTTTAGTTTGAATTCCTTAATTTCACCTGAAATGTAGCTTGTAAATATGCAACTTTAGAATCACATAAGGATCTTAAAGTAATACATTTGATTCCAACACATACGTTTTTCTGAAAAGAAGTTAATCAAACTTTATTAAAAGAAAACATGTTAAGTGATCATGCATATACATGTAATGTGCATGAATCACTCAGAATCAAAGAACATGTGTCACTGTAAAAGAGCCAAACCTAAGATGAAATGCAGTGTCTGTAGTGCATTGGTGTCGAAATTAAGAGGACCAGCTGAATACTGACTCGTGTGTTGTGCCTGTAGCTCAGACTGACTGTTTTAGCATCGTGCATAGATACATGGAGGAAGGACGCAAGAAACAGTACACGCACGACCCAGATGACCTTGAGATGAGGAACGAGTTCCGAAAGCCACGCGATGCACTGTTGAACATCGCCGTGGATTTCTTCGTGACCTGCGTGCTCCGTCTGCGGGAGCTACGCCGGATGATGGCAGACCCCACATTCAGACCCCCGGAGCTGTTTGACCCCAAAACACACAATGTAAGGCCAATATTAAAAATATGTTTTTTGGGCATTACCTGACAGACCCTCTTAAAATAGGTCAAACTCTTTCGGCAGAATTTTTGTTCTTAATGTATTCGAGTTTCTTTCATATCCTTAACTTTTTCCGTAGCCAGGATAAAAGAAATGAAGTATGATTTCTTACCTGCTCTGTTCTTTCGGAGATGATCGGGCATGTTCAGTCTTATGATTTTATTTTTTTCATCTTAAGCATGCTCTTGTGTACACAGTTTAAGGGACAGGCTGAAAATTCAGAAATTCTTGAGTATGGTATTTAAGCTCAATAAAATGAAATAGATATATCAGAATCGATATCTGGACCAGGTTGTATTGCCTTTTGTAGTCAGGACATTAGGAACAGATACAGATACTTCTTTTTTTTTATTTGCGTCTAATTTTAGTCTTTGCTAAATTGGCTGAGGGTCAAGTTTCCCATTGTCAGCATTCAACCCTGGAGATGGTGTAAATTTTAGCGAAAATGGGAAAACTATGGCTAGCTATGTTATGATGTTTTCTGATTTTTCAGGTCTTCCCGTTGAATTCACAGGAGAAACAGTTAAACTGTTTAACGTGTTTCGTATTGAATTTGTGCAGACTATTTGGAGATGTAGAAAAAGATCTGAACAGTCTTATACCGAAAAATGTCAAGTTACTCTAAATTACATGCTTAGGTATTATAATTTATCAATTATGAACATGTTAATTACAACCTTGCCTTTGTTTTAGCGCCTGGCGGATATTGTCCACACACTGCTGAAATTAGCGCCATACGACCCTCAGACTATGAGGTGTGCCGGACTGCAGAGGTATGCACAGACTATGAATTGAGAATATGTAGATATTATACACACAGTCTTTGAACGTCCATATGTACGTACAGCAAATAATTGAAAGTTAGATGACTGCATGTGAGACTGGTGGAGGATTTACTCTGTGGGATTTGAACTCTGAGTCTGTGCAGCCAAAGTCCAGTGCTCTACCAACTAAGCTAAAGGGGAATTCCCGCGAGCTACCACTGGTGTAAGCACTGGAACGCTGCTACTGTGACACATGTACAACAGAGATTGTCTCAGCCAGTTCTCGTCGTGAAAAGCTTCATGGAAATACCTGCGCGTATAGTTTAATGACAGCGAATACAGTGTTTTGAAACATGTTTTTATAACATTGAATGCTCAATCTGCAAAGCCATAAGGAATGTAGGTATAACATGTATTGTAAGATTGTTACCACTGCCCAAAGGAACGCAGACATAAGCTGTGTTGTGTACTGTTCATTCTGGTGTTCATGATGACAGTTTGTGTTCAAACAGGGAACGCAGCACTCCTGTACGAGAGAACAGCGGTCAAATCATGAGTTGCAATTGCACAGGGAAAAGGTACCCCATTGCAAAGATTTGAAACATATATTTTTGTGATATCAGCTTTGCTAATGCTTGTAGTGCTTTACCTACATTGTACGTAAATTGTATTGCGGATTTGAAGATTTTGGCATTGTACTGTTCTCAACAGTACCGTGCCTTTAATTATATGAAGGAACGTTATCGTGTTGAAGTCAGATGCTGACAGGGGAGATAATCCTTGTCACTTCAGGTACATGACAGAAGCTGTGCCCCTGACGGACTGGTCAGTGGAAGCCGTGCGCCCTGCCCTGTATCTAATCCTGCGAAGACTTGACAGGCTGTTCAGCAAGATTGCCAAGAAGCAGTATCTTAGGGTATGCAGTTTTTTGCATCTGTATATGATTGATTTTCATCCCTCGTATCGTTCTCCGTGGCCAAGGCACTTTAATTGCACCCTACCACAGCAAATGCACCCTGGAGCTTCTCACCAATGCAGTCGCTGCGAGTTCAACTTTAGCTCATGCTGGCTTCCTCACTGGCTGTTAAAGGGAAGGTCTGACAGCATCTGGAGGATGGTTGTCAGTTTCCCGCGAGCACTGTTTGGTTTCCTTCCACCATAATGCTGGCTGCCATCATATGTTAAAGTGAAATGTTCTTCAGTGCATTGTAAACACCAATCAGGTAAATAAATAAATCAGTTGCGTTGTATATGTCAGTTTTATTCTGCTGGTTTTGTCACATTTTTTTTATGTATACATCTATGGGAAAACAGCATTGTAAATCTGTGCCAAAGGAATATATTGTTTTGGAGCTCTTATTGAAAAACTAAAAATTATGTTGAAATAATTCCAGTTGGGCTATCCCATTTACGTAGTTGTACCAACATACAGTGTAACATCCAGATGGATACGCATAAATTTACTTTGCTCTGTCCTCCATTAAGACACGTGTGACATGTCAAGTATTAGGCTACTCTTTTTAAATATTTCATTTTGACTTCTTTCAGAGGCAAATGGATTGGGAAGCCACGGCCAATATTCTCAAAGGTGACAATGATACGTCCATGTTACAGTGTGTATCATTTTGTAAATTAGCTTGGCGCAATAAACCTGCAGTCAAGAATGCTTCAGGCGCATGTGAATAAGGTGGTCAGAGAGTTATTCGCACCAGAGTAAAGTCACTGGCTGAGAATCCACCATGCCCAGTTCCCCATGTATTGTGCCGTCAGTGACTGTGATGACGCAGGGACTTCCTGCTGCACACGCTGCCTTCATTTCCCGCCAACCCTGTACCGTGGAAACGGCTGAGTTTCTGACAGATCTCTTGCCGAGCCAGAGCTGAGCCTGCAGATGTTAGATTTTAATCCGTGTCAAAAAGCAACTGAGATACATAGTGGATTATCGACGCTACATGAACTAAAATGATACACGATTTGAATACTGATATCATTCGCCTGCCTAGAACGTTTGCAACGCCTTTTCGTCATCACTGAAAACTGTTGGCGGCTTCTCTTTGCTTGAATCCGTCCTAAATTTGTATTTATATATTTTCTTAGTTCTTTCGAGGGTTTGTGTTATTTGTGGTTTTTGGAAACTGGTCTTGCAATTATTGACCCAGATCGCGCATTTCTGTATACTGCTGGTATAGGAATGACGCCTAAATACTAATTATTGACCCAGATCGCGCATTTCTGTATACTGCTTGTATAGGAATGACGCCTAAATACTATGCCAGACTGATTCATGTGACATGAAATTGACACAGATGAATTTGCTGGCAAGGGTGTGTAAAGATGTCTTTTCCAGTTTTCTTCTCCCTTCTCTTTATTTATAGTACATGTACATATAGCTGCTCATTTGTTGAATTTGGATTCATTGTTTGGTTTCTTTTTTGTGACAGGTCTTTACACGACTCTCAGCAAGTTCACATTTGTGGCACATCTCCCACACCTAAAGGTATGTCAAAAATATGATTTCAATTCCCTGGGCTCAAACTCAGTTGTGGACAGGGAATGTTAGGATTGCCCATTTCTTGGTGCTTATGGGGCATTGGTGAGAATAAGCAGTCAGTAGCGCTTGTGTGGCAGTTATACACGGTCCAAGATTCGTTGAAGACCGTTTGTTTTCCACCAATCCATGATGGCGTCATCCACCATCCAGGTAACACACGAGAATGTTGGTCAGTATGAACTTGTCAGAGGTCAGTGGGTTTCCATGGGCACAGTTTCCTCCATCTACACATGTATAACTGACCACTGTCCTGAAAGAGAACATTCTGGGGTATAGCACAAAACAGCAATGAAATAAATAGAAAGATAAAATTACAAGACCTCAAATTACAGACAAAATATATGATCAGTATACATATAAAGGTTTAATAAGTTTTCTGTTGGACAAAATACCTTAAAACTACAGATTTGCTGTTAAAACAAGGCCTTCATTTTTTTCTTAAATGAAGAACACAGCCACAAACCTGACAGTCATTCTGCTTAATCAATGTGGAAAAGATGTATTTGAGAAATCTGCAAAATGTCACTATGTTTAAAATGGATTAAAAACTGTAAAATTTTATTCAACATGACAACTTAAAGCAACTGCTGTACAGATTTACTGATTTCTAGTGCTGCTTGACTGAAGTGGTTAGCCAAGGAGATTGGGCAGTTCTTGTCGGTTAATTTCAAATGGCTATATACGTCTGTCGTAAAGCTCTAAGTAGAGTGATTCTTTTATTTTGGTCAGAAGTGCTCATAGGTAGGAAGGCCTGACAACAACCTGTGGTGTGAACTTTTCTGTTGAGTTTCCTCCCATCATAATGCTGGCCACCGCAGTATATTAAAGTGAATTATTTTTGAGTAAAGTGTAAAACACAGTCAAATAAATACATTAGTGAATTGGTCTTAAGTTGTCTTGAGAGAGTGAAATATTAACGCCTTTTATCTAGATGTTGGCCTTTTGTTTTCAGTGAATCTTGACAAACTGTGCTGATAATATTTGAAGTAACATAATGGGAGGGGATTAATTAGAACCTGTGTATTCATAGAAGTATGTAATGAATTCTTCAGCAATGATTTTCTTCTTGAGTTCGTAAATTTTAACCCTGTACCTTGCAGTTTGAACCTTGATTGTAAGCGAGCTCGCATAACAAGGGAGGTAATCCACATCGAGTGTCACACATTTGTGTTTGTGTTTTGCAGACAGTGATTAACGTGTTACTGAGCGTGATCTTATCAACCACGGGCCCAACCTACCCAGAGACAGGTCTCCAGGGCAGTCACCGTAGCGATCACACCTCCTCAACCTTGACCTCTAACCCTCCTCACACGTTTTGCTCTGCTGTTGTCAAGCTGGTTGCCATGCAGATGCAGTTGCTAGGGGTCAGTGCTCCATATAGTGCTTTCTTCCTTTATTCCATGTTCTGAGTACATTTCTCAAGGGATGGAGACTCGGGTTCAAATCCTGCACCTGTCATCACATTTTTTTTTGGTCTTTTTTGTCTTAATTACTTAACTGATTAACAAATACTACCGGTACTATACCTAAAAATTGAGATACAGAAAAAGTCATTAATAATAAATAATAATAAACTTTATGCCCTTATATGTTCTTGCCCAGGACCAGTATTCTCTGGAGTACATCTGCGGGGGTCTGTCCGTGTTCCCCACCCAGGAGCGCTGCCTCAATATGCTGGTCAACTTTGTCCTGCCTCTCTGTGTGAGGGTGGGGTCTGGCAGAAGGGGTGAGTCTCATAGCCAAAACATAGCGTAGAACATAAAACTGTCATTTTGGACTGTTGCCCAAAAAAGAGTATTTGTCATAAATAAATTTGTGTTTGGGACTTGGTCTTACCTTTTACCAGCAGGATATGATCCTGCCTTCCAGTCAGACCTCAAAATATTTTACTAAAGATCAGTCAGTGGATCTTTCAGAATCAGGCAAAATGAGGAATTTAGCCCGAACGAAATTTTCAAGTTCTGTACATGTAAACACTACATATATGTATATAAATTTACAAGTACGTGGTCTCATCGAATGATCTTTGAATAATGTGGATGTTTTGAATACTTATTATTAATGTATCCTCTGTTTTTGTCAGATTCTCCCAAAATCCGGCCAGTGGATATTGCGTTTGCGCTGACCATTTTGCTGAACGCCCTCAACCCTCCTGCCAAGCCTCCCAGTCATTCCAACTCGTCCACCAAGAGTGGCCATCACCTGGCGCTTAACGAACACAGCCGCTCTAACAGTATCTCCCACTCTGACAAAGTGTACCTGAAGAATGCACCTGAGCTGGTCTTACAGACAGCTTACCTGGGTAAGTAACAGTGTCTTCCTCCCACTCTGACAAAGTGTACCAGAAGAATGCACCAGAGCTGGTCTTACAGACAGCTTACCTGGGTAAGTAACAGTGTCTTCCTCCCACTCTGACAAAGTGTACCAGAAGAATGCACCAGAGCTGGTCTTACAGACAGCTTACCTGGGTAAGTAACAGTGTCTTCCTCCCACTGTAACAAAGTGTACCAGAAGAATGCACCAGAGCTGGTCTTAGAGACAGCTTACCTGGGTAAGTAACAGTGTCTTCCTCCCACTCTGACAAAGTGTACCTGAAGAATGCACCTGAGTTGGTCTTACAGACAGCTTACCTGGGTAAGTAACAGTGTCTCCTTCCCACTCTGACAAAGTCTACCTGAAGAACACACCTGAGGTGGTCTTACAGACAGCTTACCTGGGTAAGTAACAGTGCCTCCCTCCCATTTTGGCAAAGTCTACCTGAAGAACCACTGGAGCTGGTCTTACTGACAGCTTGCCCAGGTAAGTAACTGTCAAAAGTAAATGCAATTAGTTTGCCAGTATCTTCGGCTTTGATGCAAAGTTTGAACAGATGTTCACAGATTTTAGTGGTGAGCATTTTCCCTTGGATGGCGCAGTGAACAGATTTGAATTTCCTAATGTATAGAATACAAGCCTGCAAAGAGGTGCCTGACATTTTTCCAACCACCCCTTTAATGAAAGTGGTATGCTCCAAGTAGTTGTCCAGTAATGAATACCATGGAAAACATTATCAGACCACTTTGTTCAAAGGTGTAATGTAGGTGTGTTTCTTGATACTCCTCAAGACTATAAAAGAGGAAGGAGGAGGGGGCATATACTTATATGCACAACCTCTAGTTTTCATATAGTGTCACTTTCTGTTTCAGGTTTGGAAATCCTGATGGTGTGTTTTGATAAACAGCTGGCTCCAGAATGGCATAAGGTGGCCAAATGTGTGCATGAAATAGCGGGCTCAAATAATGGTGAGAATTATTGTGTGTGGTATGTTTGTATGTATGCTTGGGGTCGTACGTCGTACTCAACAATTTTCCAGCCATATGACGGAGAAGGTGTGTGTGGTATGTTTGTATGTGTGCTTGGGGTCATAGGTTGTACTCAACAATTTTCCAGCCATATGACGGAGAAGGCGTGTGTGGTATGTTTGTATGAATGCTTGGGGTCATAGGTTGTACTCAACAATTTTCCAGCCATATGACGGAGAAGGTGTGTGTGGTATGTTTGTATGTATGCTTGGGGTCATAGGTTGTACTCAACAATTTTCCAGCCATATGATGGAGAAGGTGTGTGTGGTATGTTTGTATGTGTGCTTGGGGTCATAGGTTGTACTCAACAATTTCTCAGCCATATGACGGAGAAGGCATGTGTGGTATGTTTGTATGAATGCTTGGGGTCGTACGTTGTACTCAACAATTTTTCAGAGGAGGAGTGTGTGGTATGTATGCATGAATGCTTGGGGTCGTCTCTCAAAACTTTTTCAGCCATATGACGGAGGAGGAGTCAGAATGTGCAGTGTCTGCTTGTGGCAGGGCAAATCCATGCTGCCAAAGTGCTGCTGCTACTTGAGCATCAGGCCGATGACACCAGATGTGACACCCCACCTAGTCACATTATGCTAACACCTGGCCTTCCAGCCCTGTTTCCTTTCTCTCACCTCTGAGCACCGAGCAAAAAGTGAGGCAGCAGAAAATACCATTTTTAAAGTCTTTGGTGTGACCTGATCCAGGATGAATCCCGAATCTGTCACCTCCAGACAGACACTCTAACCACCAGGCCACGGAGGCAGTTAGTATTGTGTGTGGAGACATAGGAAGGATTCACATTCTCAAGGACATGCTACTAGCTCACTCCTGGGTCACTTGAAGCTGTCCTCCTTACACATGCTGTCATCTGCTGAGTGTGTACCATCACAAAATTAACTCATGAGAGTAATTGAGGATGTAGCATTACCACACATATTACATGAGTGTGTGGCATTTCTGTAGTTACTAAGGGTGTTACCGTAACTGAAGGTGTAGTGTCACTACGGTAACAGAGGATGTGGCATGTCTACAGTTGCTGAGTGTGTAGGGATGCTACGGTAACATACGGTGTAGCATTACAACAGTCACTGAGGTTTCGGCATGTCTACAGTTACTGAGTGTGTAGGGATGCTATGATAACATGGTGTTGCATTACAACAGTAACTGAGGGTGTGCCATGTCTGTAGTTACTGAGTGTGTAGGGATGCTACAGTTACATAAGCAGTAGCATTATTACACTAACTGAGGGTGTAACATTGCTACAGTCACTGAGGATGTGGCATGTCTATAGTTGCTGAGTGTTTAGGGTTGTCACATAAGGAGTAGCATTATTACAGTAAGTGAGGGTGTGGCACTAGTGCAGTAAAATAAGGTGAAACGTGACTATGGTAACTTAGGGTGTAGCATTATTACACTAACTGAGGGTGTAGTACACTTACAGTGTAATATTACTATGTACCTAAGATGTAGCTGAATGGATGAAGGGCGGTTTATGTGTACATATATCTGGTCTTGTATGGACTTCAAATACATGATGTAGGAGAAGTTGCCCATGGCTTGCCAAGGCGGCTATTTTCCCGACACTGTTGTCCTCCATAAACCTCAGTGTTACTAGTGAAATATTCTTGAATATTAAAAACCAGGCTATCAATCAGTCATATAAACGAGGCGTAGAATGAAACATTTATTTTCAAGAGATATTCGAGTCTGAGCACACAAAAATTAGTCTGTTAAATGCATGTGTATATATCCACATCATAGTAAAAGGAAGGAAATGCAAGTAGTAAGGAAATAATGGTTACAGTTATCAAGTTCATTCTGTTTTCTGTCACCAGGCGGCCTGCCGTTGTGGAAATTCCTGGACTTTGTTGTAACTCACAGGCCCTCCATATTCCTTCAGCTTCAGCCATTCATAGAGTTCAAAGTAAGTGAGACTACAGATTGAAATGAGTGGCGAGAGTGCCGAACAGTGTTCACGCATTGGTGGATATTTGAGGACATTTGGTTGGAATTCTCTGAGCATTTGGTTAATAGTATTCTGAGGGCTTCTGGTTGAGATCCTGAAGACTTTTGGGTGAGATTTTGAAGATATTTGGTTGGAATTTTGAGGACGTGGGGGATTCTGAGGGCCTTTGGGTGGGATTCTGGAGACTTTTGGTTGAGATTTTGGGGAGTTTTGGTTTGGATTTTGGTGACATTTGGTCAGGGACTTAGGGTACATTTGGTTGGGATTTTGAGAACTTTTGGTTGGGATTTTGGGGACATTTGGTTGGGATTTTGGAGACTTTTGGTTGGGATTTAGAGGATCTTTGGTTTGGATTTTGGGGACATTTGGTTGGGATTTTGTTGTCATTTGGTTGGGATTTTGGAGAGTTTTGGTTTGGATTTTGGTGACATTTGGTCAGGGACTTAGGGTACATTTGGTTGGGATTTTGAGAACTTTTGGTTGGGATTTTGGGGACATGTGGTTGGGATTTTGGGGGCATTTAGTTGGGATTCTGTGGACTTTTGGTTGGGATTTTGAAGGGTTTTGGTGGAGATTTTGAAGACATTTGGGTGGGATTTTGAGAACTTTTGGTTGGGATTCGTGTATTTTGTTGAGATGTTTAAGGCAGTTTGGTTGGGATTTTGAAGAAGTGGTTGGGATTCTGGAGACTCTTAGTTGTTATTTTGTGGAAATTTGGCTGGGATTTTGAAGTGCTTGGAATTCTGGAGACATTTGGTTGGTATTTTGTGGAAATTGGTTGGGATTTTGAGAACATTGGGCAGGAATTTTGAGGAAATCTTGCCTCAGCCAGGCTCTGATCCATGAGGAAGCCGAATAAAATTCCAATTTTGCTACTTCTGACTTTAACTGTAAATCTGAAGGTGTCTCTGGTATCTTGTGAAGGGCAGTGGTTTGCTTCAGACACTCTGGTCTCTCCATGCATAGACCCTGACAGCCATCATATAAAAGTGAAAAAAATTGTGTGTACAGAGTTCATAACTAATTAAATCACGGCTTTACATTCAACTGGAATCCAGAGATCTGGCCCCTGTTATGATTTTTCATAAACTGAAACTGAAGGGAATCTGCTTGGATTGCTGAATTAAACAAAGTCACATTCATACTCATAATCTGATGTACATTGCTTCACATCGT
The DNA here is from genome assembly GCA_016165875.1 of Acanthopleura granulata. Taxonomy (NCBI): domain Eukaryota; kingdom Metazoa; phylum Mollusca; class Polyplacophora; order Chitonida; family Chitonidae; genus Acanthopleura; species Acanthopleura granulata. Next base: position 2,481,504 of record JABBOT010000015.1, on the reverse strand, counting down.
TAAATTTCTTGAACATGGAATCCCGAAAATCTGTTTGCTATTTTATGTTTAAAAATCTTCAGTTTGACAGCTGTTATGTCACTATCGATTTGAACCAGCTTATAGTAGAGTCCTGCAGAGTGGATCAAATGGAATCCATTGAGATTAGGAGACAAAGTAGTTTGTTCAGCTGTTTTTTTTTGGTTTTTTTTAGATGATGAAAGTGAACTGTGACACAGCTCAGGAGTACTTCTTACAGCAGACCATAAAGGAGAAAATCACAGGGAACCTGCCACCCCCCCGCTGTAATGGGAGCGTCCTGGTTCAGCTGGCCACTGAGTTACGCCAGATCAAGGAAGAGATCACTTCTGCTGGCGGTGTAGGGGTGTATGGTGGTATGTACTGATACATTAACTATTTATTACTTTCGTGTGAGTTTGTTTTTTTGTTTTTAATAATGATAATCCTTAGTTAAAGAGCTACTCCAGTATTGCTGAAACATGCAGGCTTAAATCATTTGAAATCAGTTCACGTAGTACAAAATGTAGCTTGACCAACTACAGATTGCCTCATTGCTCATGTACTTTAGCTCAGAGTGGGTTAGAAAACGAATTAGTCAGTGCATAAGTTTTGTGTGTGGATTGGTGTGTTTGTTTTACATTCCTTTCAGGATTTGAAATGGTTAGGAATGATTGCTCTCATGTCTTAACTTACACTGAAGTTTCATTGTTGAAGTACCTGTACTTGTAACTCATTAAGTTGGGACAATTTGTGTTTTGGTGATTTCTCATTTTGTCTTCAGACCATTTAGCAGTATGAGGCATCAATATTCGGGTTTAATGTCATTTATACCATGCTCACCTTTATGGATCACCAAAAAATAGCCCATACAGGACAAAATTTCAACAAAAGAGGAAATATACATATATACCTGTACATCAGACACAACTGAACTCTTTATTGACCTCAACCCAATTCTAATACCCAAATGGGTGCCATAGGGAATCTGTATTTGGCCCTGTTTTGTGTGTACCAGTAGCTCTATCTTGTTTCTCTTTGATTGTGTTTCTGATTTTTTACCCATCAGCCAACTTTGGCCAATGGGTATTACACCATACTTACACTTTGGCATGAGGAAGCACCCTATTGATTTTCAGCAACCTTGCCTTTTTTTGTCACGGTCATTTGGGTCATTTAAGTTAAATTTTATAAAGGCTTGTAAACACTCTATCTCCTAAACAGTTTGTCCCAAGTCCACCAAACTTATACCACAACTATACAATTTTATGAATGGCTGGTGTTGTACATAATATCTCTTGGAATTTGTATCTGTTTGTTACACGTACTTGTGCTGAAGGCCGAAGGGTTTTAAGTGCGTTGCACGGTATTTTTTTTCATTTAGTTACAGCATCCAGTGTTATACATGTGAACAATGCTCACAGGTTATGGCTTTTTACATATATCTTTATTTCTGATGGTCTACTGTGTTGGTGACTTTCTAAGAGTTATGGCCCTTTTTATTAGACTGTTACTAGGAGTTATTGCCCTTGCGTGAGACTTTTACTAAGAGTTATTGCCCTTTCTTTCAGACTATTATCAAAGTGGTGTCTCGGATGCCTTAGATGGTAGGATTAATTTTCAGCTTTTGAGTGCACACTCACATGTTCGTAATCGTGCACTAGTGTAGTGCCTTTGTGTTGTACAACAAAAAGAAAAGAAAAGTTGCCGAGCTGTCAGGTGTGTGTCCAGATCGTACTTTTCTCCAATGGCAGGTGGGTTGAGGACTGGAATCTGGCACTGCTGCAGTTTGGAGGGGAAAAAAGGAAAAAAGATTGTGGAGCTTATAGGTTTTTTTGTCTAGATTGTACTTTCATTCAATTCCAGCAGTAGTTGGGCTGAGTGTTCAGATCTGGCACAGTCATACGTCTAGTTTTACTTCAGGAGTTTTGCCATGTCCTTCATGTTTGTTCCTCCAACCTGGTGATATATACTGGTGGCATTTTCTTACCAGTGTCCTTATCAGTGTGCTCGTGCGTTTTACTGGCTGCTTCCTTAATAGGGTCATGGAGATTTTATTTAAAACTGTAGTTCACCTTTGCCTGCTTCAAGGTTACCAGGGCCTTGATGGTAGTAAGCAGTTGATGGTGTGATTTTGTGCAGTCATGCATGAAGGTCACTGAAGCCCTGTAGTCAGAGCAACTTGCTGAACATTCCTGCGCACACAATATATTTACCGTCATCATGTAAGGGGATGATTCTTGAGTATGGTGTTAAAAGAACAAAATTTACTTGCGGGGTAACATATATTGGCCAAGGTGTTTAAGAGGCTTGTCTTGAAATTGCTAGGATACACATGGTGGTGACTCAGAGCTAGCTTAGGAATGAGAATATTGTGGAGCTCTTTGATAAATAAAGGCATTTGTAAGTGGTCTTAAAGGAGATAACATTTCTTCCGTCAGCATGGTATAACCAATTCAGAATGCCTGTGAAAAGATGTGCGAGAAAGTCTGCCAGCTACCAGAGCTGTGCCTGGTTTCCTCCCACTATAATGGTGGCCAGCATTGTATTAGTGAAATATTCCCCGAGGTGGCTGGGGGAGTGGGGCCAGGCTGCCAGCAGACGAGAGGTTGCCGGCAGACAGTTCCACAGTTGTGTACAACCGAAGAGGAAGCCAGCATGAGCTTGACTTCAAGTCACCGTAACAGTTTCAGTGAAAGGTTCCTGGGTCATTACGCTTTGCTAGCATGCTAACCTCCTCAGCCACAGATGGCCCCAAGTCTTTACCATAAGAAAGAGCTAAATTTTCGTTGTGGTCTTTATTGTCATTTTGTCTGTCACTTGCATGGCTGTATTAATGCATTTGTAATCCAGTGTCAGGGCACAGTAGAATACTGCTTCCTTGGCTGTAATCTAACAGATGTCGCCCTTGAACGAGGATGTCCAAGGGACATTCTTGTGTTCCTTCTGGGTTATGCACTCCAGTGGACTAGTGTCAATTCAGAGCTCCAGTGTAGCCATTGGCAGGTACATAGTAAGAGAATGTCACATGGCAGGTCACAGCCAATGAGATTTGAAATCATTTTCCTCTTACACCATTACTAGATATAGTCCAAGAAATATACAAAATATAAGAGAAAAAACTTACTCTGCCCAGTTTTGTTAGCTAATCTGGTTAAATGTTTTGGTAGAGATATTTGGCCAAGACACTCAACAAATCGTGTGGTGTTTTGACTCAAATATGAATTTTTTTCCACTTAAGCCAGGTCGGAGTTAAGTAGTTTGACTCAGCAATCAAAGTATTTATGTTACTGGATCAAGTTAAGTACCTGTAAGTGTCAAGGCAAATTTAGCTTCTTCTGAAAAAGAAAAACTTGAAAAGAAAATTATACATCGGGATGATAAAAACTGTGGCCGTTTTCAGACACATACGTGTAGAATATCTCAAGGCACTACCAAAAAAAAGCGAAATAAATACAAATGATATGAAAGCAGTTCCTGCATTTAAATGACCAAAAAGACACAAGAAAGCATACATGTATAACACCTGGCGCCACATTCATTTCACCTTTGCTAATAGCGTTTCTAATGATTTTTTTGGAAAATGTGACAGTCGATTTGGGCCTCGTGTAGTATAAAAAACTTTCATCTCTAGGTAGCATCAGTCAATGGGATGAACAGATAGGTAAAAAAAAAGAAAACCACCGATCATTGCAAAACTAAAATTGCAAAACGTTTGTTGAAGATCAGTAGTCTTCACTGAACACCCCACCCACCCCAGTATGTTGTGTGTATCTGGACGTCACATGTGGAATAGCTTGTCAGTAACGAGTGACATCCCAGAGGGTGGCCTGTAGCCCTCACTCTTGGGTTTCCTTCACCCCTATGACTAAGTGCCAATTGTAATTGGTCCTGCCTGTTATTGTTGTTTGTCTTATTGAACGATTTGGTTTGGAATCAGGCAAATGAGGTTGTAAATCAAATGGCAGAAGTACAGAAAAGGCCAAGTACTGGTCAGTCTGGTGTGGTATAATGTTGGTGGGTGGGATATCGTGTCTGGTGTGGGTATAATGTTGGTGGGTGGGATATCGTGTCTGGTGTCTTTGGCATAGCATTCCATTGAGTCAGCATCCTACCCCAATTCCTTTGATCTTTAGGACAGATATTTGTAATGCTGATGTCCAAAATTTTTGCATTTCTCACGCAGTTTTGTGAAAAGTAAAAATATGGATGTGTTGCTCATGAGATGGACTAACTGTGAGAAAAAAAGAAACTGTATTCTTGTTACAATGACGGGTATGTGCATTAGGTGAAAAGTAGAAGAATTGCGGTAAATATAATGGCATATATGCCGACGCCAGCCCACCAGAAGAAAGCACCGTCTCGGTATGTCTGTGAAAAAACAGACACCTGACTTGGATTTGTTGGTAATTCCACTGTTTTACATCAATGTATCCCAGTTGTTGTTGTGCAGTTGACATTGTGCTGTGTGATTTGTGACCAATTTATGGCACCGATGTGTCCACGTCTCTTTCAGATTCTTGCCCTGACTGTTTTTTGGATACCTTTGATGGTAGGATTGTGTAGAACTGATGTAGAACGTCACAGGAATGAATGATACCGATGCACTGTCAGAGTAGTCCTCTTCTGTTTGGATGATTTTTCTCATGATTGTATCGTCTTTTCACTGCAGGCGGCTTTAGAAAACAAATTGTATACATATATACACAGGTAGATATTTCAACCACTGAGATGCTTGAGAGGTTTTGCATGGCTGTGTAGGTAGATGCAACTTTAAGTTCGACAACTGCAGCTGTTTGTGCTCACGCACGAAGAATCTTTTGATTCGCCGTTCCTGGAGAAACTCCCAAGCATATATGCTTTACGTACCAGTTTGGATTTTTAGTCCGTATGTTTGGCTTTTCACCTATTTTTCAATCGGAAATTGACTTCAATTTTACTGTGAGAGCAAAACAGCAGCAGTATTAACTAGCTCCTTAGAGTTCTTAACAGAATCAATGAAGCTTATACCTAACATGACATTTATGTCTTTATACTCTGTAAAACACTGGTGGGAAGGTCTGCCAGCAACCTGTGGATGGTCGTGAGTTTCCCCCAGGCTCTGCCCGGTTTCCTCCCACCATAATGCTGGCCTCTGTCATATAAGTGAAATATTCTTGATTACGGCGTAAAACACCAATCAAATAAATAAATAAATGTAAAACACTGTATAAACATGAGAGAAAGGCTTGTGCACAACAGATGCTTGAACAGAGATCACATTAGGTTGTGATGTGTCGGTATCTGTGCGAGTATTCGAGACAGTGCAAAACCTCTCTGACAGAACATAGTTTAGAACAAACCGGGTTGTGTATAAATACACATTATTTTTCCCCAAAGTCATCTTGTGGAGACCACATTGTTAATTTCAGTGGCTTGTTTCCGTTTAATGGGCTTCACATTAGCAGGGATTGTAATAAAGACTTTGTGTTTTATATTTGTTTAAATGCAAATACTCATGTCTTAGTACCTTAGTATAAAGTTGCTTTGGAATAAGCTATTTCTTTGGTGTGTTTATCAGTTTAATGTAAAACGTAATATGATTTATGTTTTTTTCATAGTCTGATTGTAATAAATGACATAAATGTTGGATAATTTTTTATTAAGTTAGAATATTCATTGTACGAAATGCCCTGAACTGAAATTATGATATTCCCTATCATTTTGTGAATACGTCTGATTAAATAGCACTGGTCGGGAAAAAAGATTGGTGGTCAAATCAAAGCATTGGTCGGGCAAAAAGACTGGTGGTCAAATCCAGCACACGATCGATCACTAGTTTTTTTCTGCGGTTGGCTTTATGGCAGGGGATTTGTCCAGTAACTTGTGATTGGGTGGTGGTTTTCTCTGAGACATTACCAGTTTGTCTCTCCCTTATTAAATCTAACCACCAGCAAAATATTTATCATCTCTCTAACCCCAGTATCCAGTAAGTAAATGAATACTATAAATTGGCTCTCTCTCAACAACCAGTATCATCCTTCTTTAATGTGTACTGTTTTTTGTTACTTGGCTGTTCTAGATATATATGGCTGGTATAATACATGTTGTATGATCAGATCTTAATTAGATTGCATGTAAATACATGTACATGTATGTATATATGTAATTAGACCTGTGTACTTACTTAGTTTGAGACACGCAGGTACGCCTTAAGTTTCATGGTGGAAAGGCTTGTGTCCAGTTTTACTTTTACACTTTAGTTTGTCTTCACATGAGGCAGATTTGTCTTTCTAGTTTTGCAGCATGTGTTATACGTTGAAGTGTATGCCCTGGATTTGGTTTTGTTTGGTCAGAAATTTGCTGCGGGAATGACGTTATGTTCTTGAAATAGAAGCACATGAGGTTTTCGTGTAATAAGAGTGTTTCAGGTTTTTACGAAGAAGCGAATGCATGATGAACAAATAGCCCCCATGTTATTTTCAAGCTGTTTTCATATGCCGCGTGTTTATAAAGTTGTCGTACTTTTTTCTGCAGGACTTGATATATCTGTATACACAGACAGGATATTTACAGGTGTAAAATGCTGCAGTTGAACGTTGCTATTTAAACGACAGATGCAGTATCATGTGCAAAACAGGGATAGTCCCTTGTATCAGGATCAGCTTAACTTGCTTGCTTGAGTGTGCAAAAAAGCTGACAATAAATTGATAGGTATAGATGAAAAATTCAAAGTATGTGCCAGCCATTTTTGTGCAAAATCTGAAAATCGAGGCCATGCCCATTTCGCTAAACTTTTTAACAAGTCTTTCTTTGACAGATATTCATGTATGATTGTATTTTTGTGTACAGAAAAACTTCCCTGAAAAATTATAAGTGACCTGAATAGAGCCAGTAATGTCTGTATGGCTAATACTGGTAGTAGAAATAGACGGTCTAGCCACAGAAATGAGCAGGGTCTACCCAAGCTGTAATGCATGTTCTGTAGCAAGTGGCCCTATCTGACTCCATGGGTTAAACCCTCTCTGACTCCATGGCTTAAACCCTATCTGACTCCATGGCTCAAAACCACATTCACGTGGTGCTATCGTCGACACGACGGACTCAACAAGTCAAATAGGACCGGCGTTATTTCACAAGGTTTGTCACATTGGACATAACACATCATCAGACAATGGCTTATGACTTAACAATTTTCATTCCACTTGTTGAATTCTACTACAAGTAGTCGATATGACAATCTAACGCTGTGAACACAGCCTTATGCCTTGATCATGCCATGATTGACTGACTCCTGACCAGTGAGGTACCAAACTGGTCCAACTCGTTCGATCGTTTGACTGCAGCTGGACGTGTAATGTGTTGTGGTCTTTATACCCATTAAGAAACCAACCATTGGTCTTTTACAGAATATCGACCAAGAACTGCTACCATGGCGACTGACCGTTCAGACCACTCGCAAGCGTTTGACCATCGCCAGAGGATGAGCATCTCTGAAGTGCCTCCTGACATCAACCCTCCCAAACCCATGTTAGCTACCATTGGCAAAAGACCCAGTAAAGGTATGGTTTATTGTGGAAAGCAGATATCTTCCAGTATCTCCCAAACCCATGTTAGCTACCATTGGCAAGAGACCCAGTTGAGTGACAGTCTTCCAGTATCTCTCAATTGCATGTTTGCTACCATTGGCAAGAGACCCGATAGAGGTATGGTATTTTGTGAAATGCAGATATCTTCCAGTATCCCTCAATCCCATGTTTGCTACCATTAGCAAGAGACCCAGAAAAGGTACTGTCAAAGGAACTCAGATACCTTCCAGTATCTCTCAAAACCTAGCCACGTATGCCAGTAGAGACCAAGCAAAGGTACCCATAGTGTTCTAACAACCTTTAAAGAAACATGTTTTTAAAAATGTGCCCTTTTAGTTAAAATGATTAGACTTTCATTGTTTAAAGCCCAGAATTTTTAGATGCAAACTGAAAATTCGGACAGATTTCTTGTAAATTGCAGACGTGCTCCAAAATCCTGTATTACAATTAAATGTGAAATGTGGGAGACATTGTGTAACATTTTGTTTGCAGCCACGATTCTGTCTCAGTCCAGCTCCAGCACTGGAGCGCCGGTCAGAAACCTGGCCCGAGGGTCAAGCGTGGACACAACCGGGGGCAGTCCCCTCCTCAACAGACAGAGGTCCAGCAAGCGCATCATTGCACGGGAGGGAAGTCGCATCCTGGAGAAGTTCAGCCGGGTGCAGAGTGTGCAAGAGGATGATATTACTGCTCTCGGTAAACTCGTCAGCCTTACATTGGGCAGCATGATTATTAAGATGCTTGTCTCTTGGTCGGATTCATCCATGATGAGGGAGGTTCCATCCCAGCCAGTGACATGGAATTTTGCACCGTTCTTTTTAACGTCCTGGGGTTTCTCAAGCATATTCGCACAGAAGGTTGAAGTTTCAGTCCCAGCCTAGGTCGTGGAATTTTGGATCTCAGATCTCAGATCTAAGATGATTGTCTGTCAGTCATATGTACACATAAGATGGGGGATTTCAGTCCCAGCCTAGGTCGTGGAATTTTGGATCTCAGATCTCAGATCTAAGATGATTGTCTCTCAGTCATATGTACACATAAGATGGGGGATTTCAGTCCCAGCCTAGGTCGTGGAATTTTGGATCTCAGATCTCAGATCTAAGATGATTGTCTCTCAGTCATATGTACACATAAGATGGGGGGTTTCAGTCCCAGCCTAGGTCGGGGGATTTCAGTCCCAGCCTAGGTCGTGGAATTTTGGATCTCAGATCTCAGATCTAAGATGATTGTCTGTCAGTCATATGTACACATAAGATGGGGGATTTCAGTCCCAGCCTAGGTCGTGGAATTTTGGATCTCAGATCTCAGATCTAAGATGATTGTCTCTCAGTCATATGTACACATAAGATGGGGGATTTCAGTCCCAGCCTAGGTCGTGGAATTTTGGATCGCAGATCTAAGATGATTGTCTGTCAGTCATATGTACACATAAGATGGGGGATTTCAGTCCCAGCCTAGGTCGTGGAATTTTGGATCTCAGATCTCAGATCCAAGATGATTGTCTCTCAGTCATATGTACACATAAGATGGGGGATTTCAGTCCCAGCCTAGGTCGTGGAATTTTGGATCTCAGATCTCAGATCTAAGATGTTTGTCTGTCAGTCATATGTACACATAAGATGGGGGATTTCAGTCCCAGCCTAGGTCGTGGAATTTTGGATCTCAGATCTCAGATCTAAGATGTTTGTCTGTCAGTCATATGTACACATAAGATGGGGGATTTCAGTCCCAGCCTAGGTCGTGGAATTTTGGATCTCAGATCTCAGATCTAAGATGATTGTCTCTCAGTCATATGTACACATAAGATGGGGAATTTCAGTCCCAGCCAGTCATGGAATTTTGCAGTTTTCCCCTAAAGATGTTTGTCTGTCAGTCATATGTACACATAAGATGGGGGATTTCAGTCCCAGCCAGTCATGGAATTTTGCAGTTTTCCCCTAAAGATGTTTGTCTGTCAGTCATATGTACACATAAGATGGGGGATTTCAGTCCTAGCCAGTCATGGAATTTTGCAGTTTTCCCCTAAAGATGTTTGTCTGTCAGTCATATGTACACATAAGATGGGGGATTTCAGTCCCAGCCAAAGTCATGGAATTTTGCAGTTTTCTCCTAGAGATGTTTGTCTCTCAGTCATATGCACCTGTGAGGGTACAATTCCAACTGCCACCATTAAATTTTGATTCTTGCCCCACAGCTCTCAGGACTTGGTTCATTTAGCATGAAGCACCACTGACATCATTTATAAGTTCACTTAGACTGTCTCTCCTGAAGTTTGCAGGAGAGGATTTCCATCAGTCTGGAATCAGTTCTACTCTTGCTTTGTGGTTTAATATCTCTGTGGCACATGTGCGAAAGTTTGCCTGTTACTGGCCAAAGTCCAGTGGTTTTGTATTCCAAGCCCTCTATCCACCCTTCAAGCTAATCAACTTCCTGTATTAAGCTGGTTCTTGAAATCCTTCAAAGTACTTGAATTCTGCTGAAAGGTTTCATTACCTTGAAAGTCCTTGAAAATGTGTGGTGTTTTAGTGTTAAATGTCATATCTCATTGTGTTCAAAATGGGTTGCCATGGCACCTAAATGTTATCTGTTAATCTCTGCATAAAGGTTTCTACGTAACTGAATGATCCTTAAATTGCTGTAGAACCAAGGAAATTTAGTCCTAGTCCTTGATAAACATTTTCTTTGCATGGGTTATTGAAGTGAAATATTCAAGAGTTCAGTGTATTTGCTCAAATAAATAAATCCATATGTCACAAATCAACTGACAGTGGTTGTACTAGATGTAGTTGATGACCCGACAGCTGTTTATTTAGGTCATGCGTGTAAATAAGTGGACACATTTTAAACTGACAGTGGCTGTACTAGATGTAGTTGATGACCCGACGACTGTTAATTTAGGTCATGCGTGTAAATAAGTGGACACATTTTCAACCGACAGTGGCTGTACTAGATGTAGTTGATGACCCGACGACTGTTAATTTAGGTCATGCTTGTAAATAGCTCGCAGAATTCATTCAATCTTGGGCTTTTTTGTAAATGGCTCTGGCAAGGCTAAGGTTTATGAGGAAGCTTACAGAAAATTGATTTACAATGCTTTGCTAAAAATAGACACATCTCTCTCTAGCTAGGCTAAACTGTTATGTTGTGGGTCTAGTTGGTCCTTTTTATTCCTAGCTACACGAGACTGCGTTTTCTAGCCCAAGCATATCCTAGGATATATGTAATAAGGTGTTTAAGTTCTGTATAAAGTCAGTACTGTTACAGATTCCACGGCTGCCCAGTCCCCCGTTCTGCAGCGACAGCCGTCGATCTGTTTCCGCCAGTTTGTCAGCAAGCAGCACAGCGGTGACAGCGGGGACCCGCCAGCAGATATTGTGTATGAGAATGAAGGCACACCCGGGCCTGTCAGAACAGGTGGGTAACGGGTTGGAGGAGTGAGCAGGGTTGGGTCACGGCGGTGGAAGGAGAGAGGGGAGAGAGGGGAGGAGGCAGGGGTTTGGAGAAGGTGGTGTTTGTGGCCCTGCTCCAGGATCACAAAGATGTCGGACTAAAGCCAGACTTGGTTCTAACTTCAAACTGTGTGATGCACTATACTTGTTACTTTCCTTAAAGGGAAAGATCTGATAAAAATGAACTTCTCGTGCGTGAAAAAACCAGTAAAAACTATATCTGAAATGACCTTCACTGAAACTTTTTAGATCTTTTTCACCAAAATAAACGCAGTCAAATATTTTGGATTGTATGCAGGGTTTTATGGACCATATTGATAATGTGATTCACCACTGGCGTCACACAACTGTGTGTACACCTTTATATTCAGCTATGTTTTACGTATTGCATTTTCACATGCTAAACGTGCAGTATGTGTTTTACTGGTTGACAGTTGTGACAATATAATCATTTCTTGTTCATTCATTTCAGTGTCTGGAAAGTCAACAAAGAGTGGTGGTGCCGAGACAGAGCCTCGAGCTCACAGGCTTCAGCGCCAGGACGCGCGCAGCCGCAAAACCTTCAAGATCAAGTCCCACAAGACAAAGACGACGAGCGTGCGGCGCTTCATGTCACGGCGCGGACGAACGGGCGGACTCGAGCTGGATGACGCCGACTGCAGCAGTCGCGAGCACTCTCCTGCCAGAAACTTCGTGGACGGCATCTGGTCGGGGAACCGCCAGTCACTCAGTCGCCATGACAACCATCCACCAATGGCACGCTCTGTGGAGACAATTCCCGAGGCAGTTGAAGTGAAGGTAGAAACAGCCATTGGTGTGCCTTGTCTTTTTCAGGAATGGAAGGGTGAAGTGAGGGTGTGCAGTGATAGTTGTTTTATAAAGTTCATGTTGCCAGCGGGGTTTGTTTGTTGCCATTCAAGTATCCGTGGTACGGGGTCAAGTATCCGTGGTACCGTGGACAAGTGTCCGTCATATCATTCCCTGATTCTGAGAGTCATTTGATTTTAGACAGCTGTTTTGAGGTATGTTTGGTTGAAGGGATGATATCGAAGTGGAAAAATGTATGTTTCAGAACACCCCCAAAATACTTTATGACTTTAATATGCTAAAGTACTTTTTTAGACCAAATTTTATTTATTTATTTATTTATTTGATTGGTGTTTTATGCCGTACTCAAGAATATTTCACTTATACGACGGCGGCCAGCATTATGGTGGAAGGAAACCAGTCAGAGCCCGGGGGGGGGGGGGAACCCACGACCATCCGCAGGTTGCTGGCAGACCTTTCCACGTATGGCCGGAGAGGAAGCCAGCATTGGTGGGAGGCTTCGGGTCATTGTGCTGCGATAGCGCGCTAACCGACTGAGCCACGGAGGCCCCCACGAAATTTTAGATCATCAACAGTATTCAACATTTTTTTTTCACAGCCCAGCAGTCGTCCTCGATATGTCCAGAGATCCAAGTCACATGATGATCCTTCCCACGACATCCAGGCTCCGATTGGCTCTGCGCGTGGAAGAATTGCGCGTCAGGGAGCGCGTATCATCCGATCACGCTCACCGTCAGCGAGTCCGACAAGAGCGGCCAAATCTCCAGTGGCTCAAACCTACGTCTTCCGCTGTGAGTCGCAGGAGTCCATCACAACCAATGAGAACTCGGCTCTTCTGAGGGATGAGGAGAGAAAATCGCAGGCTTCCTTGTGTATATATTTTGATGGAACCGAAGTGCAAGACACAATTGTGTGATTTGTTGCCGATGGATCACATGGGTTAAGATGTTAACAGACGCGCATGCATGGCAAATGTTTTCTTGTGTCAAAGTGGAACATGTGAGTTTTGTGTTCATTTCTGCCACAGTTATCCAGCGATGCCTGGTGGGTTATGTGATCAATTATAATTCTGGAGAAGTGATAGAATTTGGACGTTTGTTGCCATTTGACATTGCTAAAACAGTCCTAGTATTCTGATATGTACTTGCCCAAAGTCTAGTTCAGAGGAAATAAATCTGCAAGTACATGTTTTTTTCTGCCTTTTATAGCCTTTTATTTAATCAGGAGTGGTTAAATAAAACATTTGTCTTTATTTATATGATAGCGTTTATGAATTATTCTAAAAAAAAATAACATACATTTTTTCATTTCTCCTTGAAATTGTCGCATTAACCAAACTCTTCATGACAACTCCCAAATAAAAACATTATTGATGGTAATGTATGAGTGTAGATATGCATTGTTAAGTTGAATACTGACTAATTTGGTTTAACGTAATATGTCGCGCTCTGTATATGGACTGAAGCGTCCTTAACTTCTAGTTATGTTCTGCACCGTGAATATTTAATATTTCTACATGTTTTGGAACCTTGATGAGATTTTTTCTGTTCTTCTGTTTGTTTTATGGGCATGTGCAATGGAATTTTCTTTTTTATTACTGTCATACACTTAATGATGCTTCAATGAAAATGTACACATATCTCAATCTTTTTTTTTATTTTTATTAGATTTTTATAACATGCACATTCAAACACATGTAACGTATGTTGATTTTTTATTTATTTCAGCAGTTATTTATATATTTAGGAGTATACCATTATAGATGTTGCCATGTGTACAAATTATTGTTTTTTGACTCCAGATTTTTCAGCTGAGAATTAGCAATTTGTGAACATTCAAGCATTCAATCATATAATTTATGAATCAGCATAAAATTATGACATTAACATACATACATTGTAAATTATGAAATATGTATCGAAATACTTAATGCGATTTATGAAAAATGTATGACAAGTGACATGCCTTCGTCCACTGTCACGCAGAAGAGTTATATAGTTACATGTAGAATGTGAGACAATTTGACAAATGGCCAGTCCTGAAACAATTTGACAATATCCTCAGTCTGAGAGAATATGACAGATGTCCCCAGTCTGAGACAGTATGACAAATGTCCTCAGTTGGACACAATATGACGAATGTCCCCAATTGAAGACAATATGACAATATCCCCAGTCTGAGACTATGTGACAGAATTCGTCTGTCTGAGACAATATGACAAATATCTAGACAAAGAGACAATATGATAAATGTCTAGACACTGAGACAATATGACAAATACCCAGAGATTGAGACAATATGACAAATACCCAGAGATTGAGACAATATGACAAATACCCAGAGATTGAGACAATATGACAAATATTCCCAGTCTGAGACAATATGACAAATATACCCCAGTCTGAAACAATCTCACAAATGGCCCCAGTCTGAGACAGTATGACAAATGTCCGGAGATTTAGACAATCAGACAAACGTCCCCAGTCTGAGACAATGTGACAAATGTCAACAAGTTTTAGACAATGTGGCGGATGTCTAGAGTCTGTCCCGAGGCCTGACGATGTACGATCCAGAAAGAATCCAAACTTTACTCGTTGAGCGACACTTTATTGTTATTATATGCCCCAGATGGTCAGTGGTCAGTATTTGAATTTGGACTGAAAATTGTAGGCGTTAAAGATATAGAGATGCTAGTTAGAAATCCACTTCGCATATAACTGGATGGAAGAGCGGTGCCACTGCCTCTTCCTGATACGAAATGATGAAGAAATGCTTAGTAAAATATTATTAACGTTTTGGGTTAAATGTGAGAAAGGCCTAATGTGGCATTCAATAAATTGCCCGGAAAACAGTGCAAGGCATTGGATTCCAGTTTCATTGTCTTACAGTGACAATAAAGAGCGCTGTGAATATTATAAGCGCTCTTAAATTGTTTTAAGGCGAAATCTAAACTTCCGGAAGTGGAGAAATTTTTCACATAAAGATAAGAATTTCTTGGGCTTGTGATGTCGTTAAAGTATGCATAAACTACTGCTGGAGTGATGAGAAGGAAGCTGGTCGATGGACGATCTTCTCATCGCAGTGCAGCATATCGCTCCTACTATGTTACATTGTCTTTGACCTCTAGTCTCAAAAGTCCCACAGTACATAACGCGCATAAACAATGACGTCATCATTCAGTTGGGTTGATTAGAAGGTAAGTTGTCACAGTGGCTGTGCATACATATGTAGGTTTATTAGATAGGGCCTGCTTGGTACAGGCGTTAGATTATGGCGCCTGTAGTAATTGAAAGGGGCTTAATTCTCTTGGACTTCACGGTCCCTTGTCAGCTTCCATGCACAATGGAAATAATGTATTTTAACGGGTTACATATTGCATGGGACTACCGGTAATGTAAGTCTCCTATATTAGCCCCAGATAAATTTTGCTGAGGAAACGCTAATTCTTTGTCCTGCTGTAGGAGAGATTTTCACAGGGTAGGCGTATTTAATGCTTCCGTGAAAAGCCTATATTTATGAGAAAGACAAGCAAGATTATTTATATATACGAGAAATGTGATATGTAGACAAATTTGGGTATGATGTTGTTGTAGGTTGAAATGGATTGTTGTTGTTCAGCTAAAAATGCATTTTAGTGTTATGCCGGTGTTATCAACACCATAGGGAACTTACTCTATGTGCTGAAGTATCATATCCAGTATTGACACATGCTGAAGAGAAAAAGGTTAGTATTTTGTGCTCGGCCAATACCGGTTGAAATTCCAGGAGTAAAGCAGCCTAGTAGGTTAAATACCCAGTGCTTTATGACTTAGCTATGACCAGAGGCTGACTTATGAACCCACCTGATATTACATTAGATCGACTCAGTTTGATTTGCAATAATCGCTGGGGGCTCTAAATGCTGATATTTCCAGGTTGCCATTGGGTGTTATAGATCTCAGATGCGCGTGCACTAGGATCCATGACTCGTAGGCCTATCTGTGGCGCTCGCCCTACGAGTGAAGCTGACACCTGATTTAACAGTATGCTAACGTACCAATCTGTACTGCTTGATACGTTGGTACATCGTCAGATCATTTGAGCCACACACGTGCGGCTGCTATGATTCAGGCCTAGCCATTCAGTCCGATACCTTTTGTTACTGATGTACTGATGTACAAGACAAGGCTGGGGCCAGTTTCTTGAAGCGTAGTTAGTGTTAAGTAGCACAGAGTTAAGCGTACTGCATATCTGTATGACAAACGCCGCCATCACGGCAGTTAAGGCTTATTTAGCTTAAGCAAGCTTCAGGAAACTGGCGCCAGGTCTTGGCCTAGCAGGTGCAAATGAATCGGTGGCCTGCGAATTTGCCGATTTGTGTCAGGTAGAAGTGAATCCGAATATAGTTTTGGTCTGGATCTCATGTGAAAGCCCTTCAGTTATACTTTGTTCCCTGACAGTAACGACAGGTGAATAGTGACATGTTTCGGGTTAAAATGTTAGCGAGATATTGTTGGGGGCGTGCAATGGTTAACTTGGAAGAGTGCAATTGCTCGCTTTTGAAGAGCTTTCGAAGTGTATGCGAAGAGAAGCATATTGATTTCTATAAATATAGGTATTTCCAAACCTATTAGAGAGAAAGAGAGAGTTTCTTTCTCTCTGATAGGTTTGGAAACACCTATATTTATAAAAATTAAAATGTTTGCCCATTGAAGAGAGCTTTGAGGAATGTATGATAAAGCTTACATTCGGGTGCCTTTTGACTTGAGGACGACTAGGCCTGTAATTGTGTGTCTTTGTAAAGGTGAAGTTTAAAAAGTAATATAAAGCCATGTTTTCGCTATAGGCTTAATATAAAAGTAGTATTTCACTTCACTCGTTACTTGACACCACGTTATGAGATATTTACACGTTGTTGTTTGTCAAATCACGGTAATTATAATATACATGTTTATTCATGTATGTAAAAGTACGTCCGTAACGCGATGCCGGCCATTGTGTTTATGGTACTTGCTTGAATCGGGCGATAAGCCAACGAGTTCGGGTGTTTCCGTCATTGTTCGTCTGTTTTCCTGTAATAGTCGGCAAAATTATTTTACTCAACTCATTCGTCAGCTCAGTCAGTCTCGTCGCCTGCGCAGATTCGATGTACAAACCTAGGGAGTTATTATACGAAACGATCCGATAATATCCAAACGTTAAAAGTTGTTAAAGCTCTGATGTAGAAGCTTTTTGTTATGTTGAAAACATGAATATACCATAATTGTGTCAGAGACAGTGTTGTTGGTTTTGCAGTTGTTATTCTTGTGGGCATGATTCATTGGACTTAAGCGGCTCTCTCGCTGCATTCGATCGACCGCTGACGAAGGAGGTCCCAGGTTCGAATCCAGTTCTTACGTGCTAGGGAAGCGCAGTGACCCAGGTGCCTGCCACCAATGCGGTCTCTGTGAGTTTTAAGTCCACTCATGTTGCCTTCCTCTTCCACCGTTCATGGGAATGTCCGCCAGCCACCTGCGGATCGTCGCGGGCTCCATAATGCTGGCCTCCGTCTGAAGTGAAATATCCTTGAGTACGGTGTAAAACACCAATCAAATAAATAGGAGGCTAGGAAGGTTTGTCCGTTATACGTGATAATGGCCGGTATGTATTCCTCCATACATTAACCTGAAAGTGAAAATCTATTCTTCAGAATCGCCGTAACAGCAATCAAATAAATAGGAGGCTAGGAAGGTTTGTCCGTTATACGTGATAATGGCCGGTATGCATTCCTCAATACATTAACCTGAAAGTGAAAATCTATTCTTCAGAATCGCCGTAACAGCAATCAAATAAATAAACGGGTTCAGGGGAAGTTGACGCAGAAGGCGATTGGATGCCTGTATGATGTAATGCCTAAATCTGAAACTTTCTTTAAGCATCCATACGAACGGGAGACAAAGGAATAACATTCATTTTGGAATTCGGAAGAGAAAAAATTTAAACAACGTTCATAGTTTAGAAAAATGCGGATATTGCCTCACGTTCATGACGTAATGTTCAAAGCCACTTAAAACACACTTGTAAGCAAAACACTAAATGCATGTTTGATAGAAGAATGCATGAGATTCAAATAATACCTGAAAAAATTTGGCTAATACTGGGAAGAAGGTAAAAATTCATGAACTATATACTAGGGGAAAATACATCTGTCCTATCTCTCAAATACACGACGTAGAATCATTCGCGAACAATTACTGGGGTTGTCCTAGGCATGCGCTAGGCCAGCCTTTGTACGAATAGAACCCTTGCATGTAGATGGAAAATCGTCCCGCTGTGGCTCAGGCCGATTCCCAAACTGCTCCCAGGGACATCTGCGGAATGACGCGAGGGCTTCCTGCTCTATGCGGTTAAAGTTGTTATATAACAGATCAAGTGGACGAAAAAGCCCAGATAACAAATATTCGTTACTAATCGTGACTCTACACTGCATCGTTTTTTTTTGTTGTTTTTTTTAATAAAATGCATCGGCTAAAATTTCTTCCCGTCATATCTACAAGTAAACATATAGTGAATATATGACTGCGCCTTTATCGGACAAACTTTGCCTGGATTGTATGCTGATAAAACACATGTAAGTGTCTTTATTCTAATGATACGACATACTTACTCCTACCTTGTGACACGTCGCCGGTCTGACAACATGGAACACGACCTATATTTTTTAGAAATCCATGTATACATCCATGCATATTTGTTATAACTGGAAAATTTGCTTTGTAAGATGTAAATAAGACTTGCTTCGTGCCTGGTTTAATCACATTCTCCGTGACTCATCACAAAAAAAAAATCAACAATGACAGGATATGAACACCTGAGTTTATTCGGCAACTGGACTGTTAGCTGCTCGAGTTATCTCTCGACCACGATGAACAACCATACACTATAGCCATGAATCATTATGGTGAATGTGCAGTTCCAATGACCTGCATTTTGTTTTTTCGATTTGCAAAAATATGATTATGATCCAAGCAACTGTTTTACTCCCGATGACATGTACATCATTTGTTAGAACAGATTTATCTGCCTTTTCCTGCATATAATGGCGACTCGGGTCCAAGTTGAATTGATCATTGTTCTCTTTTGATTAAAATTCGTCAATGCGTTAATCCACGTTAAAACGTAGGGGATATTGAATGTAAATGAGTCAGAATTATTTTCATAAAATATTTTCATACATTTAATTAGAGAAACAGCTGACTAATAACACTGACACTAAACACAAGTTTTAATCTTGATTTAAAATGGAGTGAAAAAAATGTCCAAGTTAATGACAAGGAGACGGTTTATACGCATGTCATGCAAAAGCATCAGTACCTGTTGGTGTGTTTTGACGATTATCATAAAACGTCGTGGTGAGCCTTATTTCGGTAACACCATTGAGGTTATTATAGGAATTACACGTTCGGGATACAACACTCCGGGTGTCGAACTAACGAGCTCAGAATCAAGCAGGCAACAAATAGCCAACAATATATGTCAACCGTCTGGTGGCTGGTTCGAAAGCCGGAATGGTCCCAGCCATTTTTCAGCGCTAGAATCTGTGTTGTATCCAGTGTCAAAGTATCCCTAATGACAATATGTCCCTGTAACTGTCCCAGTGGACACTTATTTGCAGTTCCGAATCATCGTAACGGCAAATCGTTGTCTTCTGACGTGACACCACGCAAGCCTACATCTATGGCCATGGCAGTGGCACTCTTACACACATGTTGTACTTTGTTGAAACCTCACAGGGGATGGGAAAGAGGCCATATTCTAGTCACTTAGTTTGCGCTTTTAGATGTGTGCATGGGTCCCGGCTAGCAAGAGGAACAGGGCGAGGTCGGTGATGTGGCTGTCTCCCACAACCCTGTTTCATCTGTTTGTTTAGACGGTTGTGGGGACTGCGGTGAATTTTTTTGGCAAGTTCACTTTCTAAATTTAAAAAATACATGTAATTTTTTTTGGGGGGGAGGGAGGGGAGGTTGTGTTATATTTGCCACATATTTTGATCGGACACTCAAATACACGTAATTTGAACCATGTTCCGAATGCACCATGTTATGTTTTGTGTGTGAAGGCCTTCATTGCAAACAAAAATATTATTATTAGACTTTATGTAAGGACACTTATAGGGAGAGCAAAGATCACAAATTTGAATTTCTTAGGCCTGGGTTTATTAATTCATTTGTTTATTTTCACTGCTGTTTAACGCCATAGGTCAAATCGGAGGGCCAGGCGTAAACCGTCAGCCTTTGGCAAGCTACTGACGAACTTAAACACTTGTGGCGTACATGCACATCATTACCGGTGAAAGACAAATGGTTTTCAACGGTAGTTAGACAGCACACGAGAGTCTTCCGTATACAAATTCCCTGTTCAAGGACATGATTGAACTCCCATCCACTTTGTCCTTACATTACTTCGGCGCAGGAGCTTTATCCTTCTAACCTCTCGAACCTCGTTCTGAGCAAACTTCAACTTCCTTTTCTTTATCTGTTTCTTTTAAACAAGTTTTCAAACTTATATTCCTATATACGCTTAAAAACCTTTTTTCAATGCTTAAAACTGTTATGTTCGCAGCCACACCTATAATGTGTCTTTAACACTGGGTGTTTTATGCGTTCGTGATATTTTCTACCGTATATGTGTATATCTATCGCCAGATGCATGCATGGCTTCGTGGTAGGCGTTATCGGTTGACATGAGATAACCTTTGATATAAAACTCAGCCCAAAGGAATTGCCATCTGTCATTTGCCACTGATTGCAGGTAAGTCACCATTTCCTCGTTCTTTTCCTAAGGTATTGTAAGGGTACCACAATCGAGAGAGGAAAAATGATAAACAAATGGCTTATTCATGTCTCAGACAGCGGTAGGCCTTACACAAGATCAAACAAAGAAACACGAAGACGTTTGAATAAGTTCAATTCATACATTTGAACAAAATAGACAAATAGTACAACTGACAATAATATACAAAAACAATACTCTGCATATTGTTGAAAACAGCAGTACAAACGTTGATGTTATAAATGTGACACGTCTTATAAGACGTTGTTTATAACTGTTCTTTGGATAGTTTTGAATTTTGTCTGAAAATAAGTACCGTCTTTATTTTAGCTGTGATTCGTCGTCACTTTATCGTTATTTTAGTCACATTACACAGGAATTTAGCCGGAACTTGGGGTTACCCAACATCGTCTCATTAAGATGAGTCCGTTTCATAAAAGACTGCGGGTTTTAGCCTAAAATGGTAATCCAAATTAAATTTTTTGCATACATGCATGAAATTTTTAAAATTTTGATCGCATGTTCTGTGCTGTGGTAAGAGTTCGTTCACATTTACGATCCAAGTTTGTAATGTTCTACGTTTTAAGAGTTTACATGGGCAGTCAGGATAATTTCGTAAGATAAATTAACAAGAGGCTGGATTTTCACCGGTTACCCGTGTGACCACGTGCCAACGATCGAAGTCGTCGCTGCTCTGGTTTTGCTGTGCGTGTTGTATTCTCGTATAATTTCATATAGCGTTGTACACACTTTGAGCCAAGTCTGAGCATCCAGCTTCAAACATTTTGCTTTGGAAGAAAGATTAAAATTTTAGACTACAGTCCAACATGGTCTCATTCAACAGTCCCCAGATCTTCACTGACGTAGGATGGCTTTTAAGACACCATATGTGACACTTGTAACTTTCAATGACACCAGGACCAACAATCTCACATCTGTCGCTTGAATTTACTTGCTGATTTATTTTGTCTTTACTTTTCGCAATACTTCGCCACGATATGGTTGAAATATTGCCGACGTGGAGTTAAGCCATAATCATTAAATCTTTTAACGCCATACTCAAGACTATTTCGCCTATAAGATGGCGGAGAACACGGGAGCGCCTGGCGCAAATTTCCAACGACTGTTGGCAATTTAACGACGAAATTTCCAACGTGTGACGAACAGACAGACACACTATATCAGTGGATTACAAATGGTCTTTAGAGTGAAAGACATGTACAAAGTTAACTTTGCCAAAGAAATTGGACAATATTATGTTTATTTCGGTAAAGTATTTTTTCTAACAACTAAGTACAACAACAACGGAAGCTGACATTTGACCGTGCTCCGTCGACTAACATGAAACGCAGCCATTCTGTGGGCTGTGACAAAATTCTTCCAAGCGCGGAATGCTATTGTCACCTGAGAATATAGTAAACTGCTGAGGTTCTGTTTGTAACTTAAGTTTATGTGTAAATTTATGACATGAAATGATCAAGATCAATAATCTGGAAACTTTGCAATGTTGTTCACATATGTTCTTGTTTTAATTAAAGCATATAACATTACAATAGTGTGCTGTCCCTATGTTATTACATGTTACATTGGCAAAGAACACATCAAAGCTGATAAACAGTTGATACATCCTAGTTCTCTGATGGGTCCATCCCTGATAAACTTAAAAGCACGGGCTCTCTCCGATCCTCGGTCGGCAGCACAATACTCCACACTCCAAACGAAGATAATGCAGCAACAAATCCATACAATTTTCACATTCAGGAGAGAATTTTATAATCTTTTAAAAGAACAGTACTTAAGTCTTGTGGTGGCTTTTACTGTAACGACCACCCACACGAGCGTGGTCGAGCTCTTACTGTCACCAAGCAGCCTACAAGTTCGTGAGTTCTAGCGATTGAAAGCCTCATGGTGATGTCAATAAACGTTTCTGTTCGCAGATCGTATCCAGAACACGCAATGTTGCTCCTCGTGGCGTTTGCGGCCGTTTGCGCTGCAGCTTCGGCGCAGTAAGATTTTATTTTAATCATTTATTTGTTTATTTCTATATTTATATGTATATTTATTATTTGCTTCGATGCGATATGATTTCATTGTAGTTATTTATTTATTTACTTATTTCTTTATTTGTTCAAGTATTCATTTACATATCCTTACTTGTTTGGTTGTTAATTTATTTATTTATTTATTGTTGATTAACGCCATACTCAAGAATTTTTTACTCATATATTTATCGGTCAGTTTCGATAATGGAATAAAAAAAGTCGACGAGCGAACTTTTATACAATAATATAATATAATATAATATAATATAATATAATATAATATAATATAATATAATATAATATATATATATATATATACACACACGTTAATGTCTTGCAGCCCAGATGATATTCCCGTCGAAAGCTTTTCTATTCAGTAGATTGAATGGGAATTGAATACAGAAACCCGCATTCAAAGCTTTGGGAAGTCAGAATATTTTTAATTATTTTATTTACGTTATGTCATTAACACGATGCTGTGTTTCTTCGAATGTGGCAACACGGTTAACCTGGATGAAGTCTGAGTTCAAAGGTCGTACATAAGGAAAGTCTAGGTAACTAAACAGCCGCGTGTGGGTTAGCCAACCAACCGGTTGACAGACCGGAGACGGTAAATCGAAGATTCAATAATAGTTTCTTTTTCTATGGCGAGATGATCATTCCTGGCCTCTGATGGAGGATTTTTAGCTTTCCGTACAGGAATCAGTAGGGTTGAGTTTTACTTGGTTGTCATTTCGGGAACAGAATGCTGTATAAAAGTTATCCATTAACTTCACGCCTCCATCAAATTAATAGGAATGTGTGACACGTATCAGCTGGATGAGATGTTTAAGCATTATCTACTTAGGTGCATGCACCAATTATCAAGCGTACAGAGGCAAACGCTGTGACTAGTATAAACGGAAGAGAATGTTCACTTGTAGAAATATTCTCCTCAAAGGAAAACAATGCAAAGGTACTCACCGCTGCAGATAAATATGTGGTAGCATCTAAGCGGTTTGTTTTGTTTTGGGTTTTTTTGGCTTTTTTTTTTTTTAATTTTTTGTAATTTTTTTGCTGATATTTTGAACATTCATAGATGTATTTTACGGTCTCGGTATAAATCATTTTGTAAAAGGAATGGCAAACATCATTTCTATCGTCATCATCATCCCCAATTGTCATCTTGTATTGATATTCAACTCTTGTATAACAAAGCCCGCAGCGCGTAGTACTGAGCAAAACAATTCCCAAACCGGACAGTACCTACTCTCTAAACATGACCCTGTACAAATCTGCACGTATAGAATAACACGTGTATCAGTGGTTTAAAATACACATATGTGTACTTATAACATTCAAAAACTTTTGCAAGATTTGTACTCCGGTAAACAATATTATATCGACGAGCATTTTTTGCCCCATTAGTGTGTACCATTCATACTCAATAGTTTATAGAACGTACCAAATTATCCGCACTACCGTGTACAAGGATTATAAGGATTATAGTGGGGTCATGTAAGATATTTCTCTTTTAACCCTTACATGTATACTTACATAATACCTCGAAAACCTTTATTGAGGTAAACTGACAAGAGGCCAGATTTCACAAGTGTGTGACGATTCGCCAAGTATCAAACTGTCGTCGCTCTCTGATTTTGCCTTATATTCTATATTCTTAACAACAAGGATCGACCTGAAGCCTTACAACTTGACGGCCTCCATCATGTTTGTAACCAACGATCTGAATAACGACAACAAGTTGACCCAGGCCGAGTTCGACCATGTGTTTGAGATTTACGATTTTAACAGTAAGTCTGTGAAGTTGAATTTATTAAGTATTATTACTTCCTAAGGACATGGACAGTTAGAATAAAACTCTAACTGAAGTAAATTGACAAGAATCCGGATTTTACCGATAACGGTCCATTTGCCGAGTATCACGTTGTCGTCACTCTGGGTTTAGTCTCTGGGCTGCAGTCTTTTATAATATAATTTATTAAATAAAAATAGCACTCCAGACTGTTTTAGTAACCGTGAACAATTCGATATACCAATAACGACTTCACTCTGAACACGTTTTCGGTCGACGAAATAGGAACATCCAGTCTTCTACATGAAGATGCCTACGGGAGTTTTTCTTTATAGCTAACTGGCTTTCCTTTGTTCGCTGATAAGCCTCAAAATTCTTCATGTTTGACGCTCTCTGGCTTTCCATTGTCAGATGATAAGCCACGATATTCCTGATATCTGGCACTATGTGGTTTTTCCATTTGTTCGCTGATAAGCTTCAATACTATTGATATCCGGCACTATCTGGCTTTCCATTTGCTAGCTGATTAGCCTCAGTATTCATGATATCCGGCACAATCTGGTTTTCGATTTCTTCACTGATTAGCCGCAATATTCTTAATATCCGACACTATCTGGTTTTCCATTTGTTCACCGAGAAGACTTAGTATTCTTGATGCCCGGCACTATTTGCTGGCTAACAAAGCCGATATCCCAGAAAGTCCCCTATCACTGTGTAACTTTCCATTTGTTCGTTGATAAATCCCAGTTTCCTTGATACAACTATTTGGTTTTCTGTTTGTTCGCTGATAAAGCTGAGTTTCCTTGATACCACTGTTTGGTTGTTCCATCTGTTCGATGATAAATCCCGATATCCACGTTTCAGAGGACAAGACCATCGAGCGTCACGAATACGTGTGTTATATCACCAAGAGCAACTCGCACATGGGCAACCTGGCGCAGAGCCTGTACGACGAGTATGATATGGACCACGATCACAAACTGCAGAGGCACGACTTCGATAACTTCTTCAACCGGATGGATGAAGACAGTGAGTGAGATAACCAAAAGCCAGAAAGCGGTTTCGAGATGCGCTTAATTGCGCATGAGCAGAACGCGTCACACGGTGGATAAACATAAGCACATGGTCATTCATGGCTATCTTTTAACATTACAGATTTAGGCGACATTATTCAGCTCTGTGATTCTCACTGGGATTTCCACTTGAATCTGTCCTCGAACCCATGTATAGTCTCATGTGTTACAAAGACACATATATAATGCAGAAAGTGGGCTGAATTGTGTGTGAGGGAATATGGTTACAATGATTTAACATAGCCTTTTTTTATCTAAGCGAAAGAACCCCGGTCATGCGCACTCGAAACTCCTGTCTGGTTTATAGGGAACGTGTCCGTCTCCTGAAGTAAGTCGGGCCAAGGCTATGTAATCTTTTCTTAATTCCTGCCTTAGCGGCGAGAATTTGTGTGCAGCTTGGTAACCTAGTACTCATGTGCTACAAGAGAACAATAGAGGAGTTCCGAGATCGAACTCTTTTATTGCTAAAGGTAAGAAAAGCCCTACTGCACCATGTGACCTGTCAGAAATGTTAGGCAACTGTTTCTGATTACATTTACTATAACACGAGGGTCTAAGAAAAGTTTCACAAAATTTATGTACACTAGACGTACGATAGGGAATCTTGAGGAGCTGGATGTTTTGGTTTTTTTTAGTTTATGAAGATCCTGATTAAAGGAGAGGTCGTTTGTACCTCCCTAACAGGGCGAGACAGGTGATCGGTAAATTAAAATCAACAAAATTGCGTGACATTTTTGACAAGTCACATGACATAGTTGAACACTTTTTACCTTCTAGGACAAAAGAGTTCGAACTCGAAACTACCCTATTATCAATTACCTCCTCTCATGTCACTCCCGCATTGAAATAGCTTGGTTGTTTTTAGGAAATCCCGGGAGAAACGTTATGTATTAATGTTTAAGTCATTTAGAGTAATTTAAAATAGGCCTACGCTAAAACACTCGTTACAGCCTTTAAACACACATCGGTCATTTTTCATTGTTTTTTTTTGTTTTCTTTCTTTCTTAAGTTGTTATCATTTTCGTTTTTAATTAGTTTGCATTGGGACCTACTGATAATAACTTGACTCCTGAAAATATTTCATTGATATGTATATACATGTATATATTTTCACATATGCTGTGACCCTGAGATTGGGCCTATAATATCACGTGCGTTTGTTCACAAAAATGACTCAGTGTCATTTGTGGACCGAGAACCAGTAGAAACACGAGGTAGGGCGTCATTCCCAGCCTTGTGGGAAAATGGAATAGTGGACGAGAGTGGAATTAGGTTTTAACAAGAGATTTATGGGTGGCAATTGAATTATGGGTGACAATCCAGTTGTCCTTGGACAAAGAATTTGTAGATTTTCCCTTTCTTGATTTTTATGGGGCTTTGGTGACGATAAATCCCCGGATGACACTCATCTTGCAATTTGCCCAGTTTTACGTTTACAAGGTCTTGTCTTCCGCCACACGTGGTTCCCCAGTAACCTGCCAGCGTTCCCTGATTTATTGCTTCCATTCCGGTTTATTCCTTCCATTCCGGTTTATTTGACCGAAAGTGAAACTTCTACCAATGAAGAGTACCAATTTCATTGTTTGTAACTGGTAGTAAAACAAGCCCCCTGAATGGAAATCTTGGTGGCAGTGGAATTCTGGATGGGAATGGAATTCCGGATGAGATTGGAAACTGGCTTAAGTGTAACAAATGTATTTTAGGTGACAGTGGAATTCTTGATGGCAATGCGGTTAGGCGTAAGTGTGACAGGAAAAAATGTAGGTGACAGTGGAGTTGTGTGTGATAATGAAAATCTGGGCGGCAATGTATATTTTATATGATTAGCACTTGGCCTATGCGCGACAATGGAATTGAGTATGGCAATGGAAGTGACATTGGAATCTCTTTAATTTCAAAAGTCAACCGTTTTTCTTTTAACAGACGATGATATAGTCAGCGCCTTGGAATTCATACGTTTCTGGGAACAGGTAAGCATGTTTACTGAAATGAAATCATCCTGCCAGTAAATCGACGATTTCTCCCTGCCCCCGCCCACCACCGTCCCACTCACCTGCACCATGCCTCTCCTACTTTCTCTTCTCCACTCCCTATCTCCCCCCTGATAAAACTGAAGCCACATTTTCTAACCTTCTTACATATCATATTTCAAACACGGTAACACTATAAACACTTTCTACCCTCCACCAGAGCAAGTCTGTTGGATTTAACATCACTGCAGTTGTATATAACTGTCAAGTTTCAAGAAAGTGTCGAATGTCCCGATGAATTACTTTTCTTTTGATTTCACAGTTATTCGCGCTGAAGGAAAATTTCTCACTGGGCGGTCAGAAGCACCCTCAGCACCATGACAGGTACTGCCTCAGTCATGGCCACCCCCATGGATAAGGATGCACGAACAAGATCTGAGAGCAAACAAACATCATAGACTATAGATCGCGTCCTAGATTGACTTTACATGTACGATCGCATTTAACATTTGTACATGCTGTCAATAAAGCTTGACAAGGTATAATAAGACTTATTGGTTTGTGGGTGTGTGGGCTGGGGCGTGTGCGTGCGTGTACATGTATGCATTCCCAGAGGAACGTTTTCATTTCTTGTACTTCTTCTCAAGGCTTTTGTGAACGGTGTAGGATGAGGTAGGGTTGTTGATGGTGGATGAGGTGCACAACTATGGTTATACCAGATTTCCCGCCATCACTGTTCTCGGGCCCACTGTGGGATGTATCAATAGACATCGCTCATAGAACTCATCTTTCAGGCATGGCTTAGAACAAGAACATTACGAATGATGATGAAAAAAAAAATTGCTAAAGTACTGAGTCAAAATCAAAGTTTGGTTTTTCAGATGGCGTGCCATAAATATCATTAAGGTCCTCTTTAACTTAAATGACAAAGGTGGGTCCACCCATAAAACGGACTGCCATCATACAAATGAAAAATGTATTTATTTATTCATTTGATTGGTGTTTTACTCCATATCCAAGAATATCTCACTTATACGACCGCGGCTAGCATTATGGTGGGAGGAAACCGGGCAGAGCCCGGGAGAAACCATGGGCAGGTTGCTGGCAGACCTTCCCACGTACGGCCGGAGAGGAAGCCAGCATGAGCTGGACGAACTCACAGCAACCGCATTGATGGGAGGCTTCGGGTCATTGCGCAGCGTTAGCGCGCTAACCGACTGAGCCACGGAGGGCCCCAAAAGAAAAAGTCTTGAGTATGGGGGCCGATGCCCTGCGAATGCCGAAGTTTCCACGGAGGTGGAATCCCGCTTAGATTTGAGATTTTGTCCATTCAGATTATTCCTGGGGTTATCTTTGCACGGTATTGTCAACGGGTGTATTCATGGATTTATCAACAGTGTATAGGTATTCCGATGGGTACAAACTTTGCCCCACTTCTGGTCGACCTGTTCTCATTTGAATGTCACTATATTCAGAAGATATTAAAGAGTAATCTTCATCAGACTCGATCTTTCTCATTAACCAAATATTTATTTTTTATATTGATGATTTGCTCGCTGTAAACAATCCGTATATAAAAAAAGGCTGTGAAAGATATATATTCACCTTCGCTGGATTTAAAGAAAAGTACAGATTCTCCATATTATCTGAACTCGTACTTGTACAAAAACGACAATGGTTTCTTGTCAAGCCGATTTTACCACAAGAGGGATAGTTTTGATTTTGATATTATGAATTATCCTTACTTCATTAGCAATACACCAAATGGTCTTGCATATTACAAATACGTATCTCGCCTTTTAGCGATATTATATACACTATAATGGTACACGATTCAAAAGCTGATTTCATTCATCCGCCTAAAACATTCATTACGTCTTTTCGTCATCGCTGACAACTGCTAACTGCTTCTCTTTGCATGAATCCACCCCAATTTTTATATTTTATATGTTTTCTTAGTTCTCGGCTGGTTTGTGTTATTTGTCGTTTTTGGAAACTGGTCTTGCGATTATAAACTCGGAACGCCCATTCTAGTTGACGGCTGGTATAAGAATGTCGGTTTCGACGCCTAGGTTCATACATTATTGCACTATTCCATATATACAAAGACAGGGAACTGCATCCAACGTGAAAGGATTACAGATGTGAAAAGCTTTCCCATATTCTAAATTTGGTATTAAAATTTCATTGGATTGAATGAAGCGAACATCATAAGTGTAAACTGTTTATTGTGTAGTTGAGTTGTTAACCCTGGAGCGAATGTGATCATGCTGGTTTCCTCTTTGGCCGTGCGTGGGAAGATCAGTCAACAACCTGCGGATGGTGATGCGGATGCCCAGTGTTCTTCCACGGTAATGTTGACAGCCGTCGTATAAGAGTACACAAGTAAGCGTAAAACATAAGTCAGTATTTTGACAACTTCTGATGAGATATGCATGGTTTCTGTTGAAAATCTTAATAATTTATTGCATATTGATGGCTGCCACTTTGTCCCTTTTAATTTCTTTTAGTCCGACATTCATTTTGAAAACAAAAATAGATATCCCAGTCCGGCTTTGATTGCAACTGTTTATCAAGGCATCATGTCACTTAAATACGGGCACTTATCAAGCCCTTTGCCGAGGAATATGGGGCATAAAATCTTAATTTTATGGCTTAACACCCATACAGCTCAGCTCAAGTCGACTGCTAGGTCGGATCCTAAACGCTCGTATATACACAAAAACTGGAGTGGTACCCCAGTCGTTCCGTGTACGCCAGTTTAATCTAAAGTCGTATATCAATCAGTGAATAGGGCCGACTCCGTACGGCCAATTAATATCAGTCGATACAACAAAGATCACCAGAGGTCTTGAACTCTCTGTATGTATTTGCCAGAAATCGTGCCCCTGTTCCTACTGTATAATTTAAGAAACTTAACGGCCTTTGATAGTGTATCCTTGACATACTAGATTTTGAATAATTGCCAGGTTAGGGTTTGATTCTAACTGTTCATGTAAGTGTTTAAGAAGTATCAACTTACCTACCCTGTAGCACCTGCAGGACCTTTGCTAAATTAGGTAAAAAAACTACATTGATGTTTAATGCAATATACTACATGTCCCCGGTCTAGAATAACTCAAAATACATTCAATACATGTACACAATAACATGAAAACAATACAAAGGGACCCTTTGGTGCGTTCTTACTGTGTACTGCTTGTCACGTGCGGAAGATATCTCCAAGAATTCCTCGAATCCAGCTAAGTTTAACCTTGTGATTTTAGACACAGTCGAAAGCCGGACACACACGAGAGTTCGTTTGTCGGGAGGAGATAATCTATGAGGGGTATAAGATTCGGGTTAACCCATCCCACGTAAGATTTAATCTCGGATCCTTGGTAAGTAAAGACGGTTGGAATTATTATACCTGGTCTACGCAGGAATAGTCCAGAACTGTATTACCAGCGTTTGCTGTGGGGGCAAAATACAAAGTAGCGTTGGACTGTATTTTGGGTTTCCGCTTTCTCCAAGCGTCGAAAATCATTTTTTCTTTTGGAAATAAATTTTCTCTTATTGCCCTTGTGCCATTTGAGCGGAGATCGCGTCATTTGGGAAAATATTAACGCTGGGGTTGAGGACATATCATTCACAACGATTTGCAAAACTTTGTGTGACAAATCCGAATGAGATCATACTGTGGGTTAATCTGATGTTCTGATACTTTGACCAGTTATTACACAGCTTTAATATTACAGAGTTATTTGCAGAGGGGAGTAGGGTCGGTGGTTACAAAACCTTCTAGTTCTTTTCATAGCACGTGCTAAAAAAACGGTATTTTCCACAACATTACTTTCCATCTGCCGCAGTTTGCGATAAAAGGTATAGGGGAAAATTAATTGAAGAAGTTTTGCTAAACTTTATATATATGTCAACTCAGAATAAGAACATAGGATTGCAGCTTTGGCTAGAGTATATAGTATACAGTCTGGCTCAATGTCAATTAAAATGTGCAGGGTTTGATTATCAATATTTGTATGTGGGACAAAAAAAAAATTTACTCTCTGCAACCGGTCAGTTAATCATGTGTGTAGCAAGGTGACACGAAATTTAAACCGCTCCTTTTCATCGTTGTCTTGTGATATTTTCAAAACGTAATGACAACGCAGCATTTTAAGTAACTCTAGGCCGGTAACGTCCGACACATTGCAATTAACATCAATGCATGTTTTTCACCTATTTTATGCTTAAGTCATAGTGCTATGGGACGTGTAAGTTTCTATATTATTTGATAATTTACACGAACAGTTGTAAAATAAAACCCTGACTGAGATAAATTGAAAAGCCGAATTTCACCTCTTGAAAACTTACCTACTATCAGCCTGTCGTCGCTTCTCTGGTATTACTCGTCATGCTGTTGTCATCTATACTGAAAATGTCTTAATCCCTTTTCTTACAGGCTTTACAGAGAGACGGCCATGTTGTTTCTAATTGCTTGTTCCGCGTTGTTCGCCGGGGTGTCAGCTCAGTGAGTACAAACAGTAGCGGCCTCTATACTTCTATTTAGTGAATACATGAAAATCAGATATCTATTTTGTTGTCGAAAACTTGTTGCTAAAATTCATGTAAGATTGAAACATTATCTTTGCAATACACTTACGAATCAATGACCTCTATATATTTCTACAACGTGGATCAGATTAGAGACCAACTAAGGCGAATGAAGAGCATGAATTTCGTAGTTGTTATAAGGGAGAGAATCTGCACTTCCTACAATAGTGTTTAAAGCAAATACATGTGTTCCTCCTACCAGAATTCTGACCGCCGTCGAATAAGTGAAATGTCCTTGAGTATGGTGTAAAAAACCAGTCAAATAAATCTGCCATTGGAACGTCGATTTTCGCCTTCGCTCTCTAAGTGTGAAATGCTATTGTTGTTTTTGTTGATACAGAATAGATCTGCGTCCGTACAATCTCAGTGCTGCTATCATGTTTGTCAACAATGACTTGAACAATGACGGAGTTTTGACGGCGCACGAGTTTGATCAGGTTTTTGTCGTGTATGACTTTAACAGTAAGTGTCTAGAATCCACTGATGTTTAGATACACTCCTAAATCTATCGGATTAGTCCGTTCCTGATTACGCATAATTTCTTATTTCAGGGACGGCTTAATCTGTTAGATCAATGGAAAGATAATCGGTTATTCCACAAATAACGAATTTAACGGAATTTTTTTTAATGGTTACTTAATATTAATAGAAACAACGTTTGTTTATTGATTTATTGGATTGGTGTTTTACGCCGTACTCAAGAATATTTCACTTATGCGACGGTGAACAGCATTGTGGTGGGAGGAAACCGGGCAGAGGAAATCAGTGGGAACCCACGACCATCCGCAGGTTGCTAGCAGACCTTCCCACGTACGGCCGGAGAGGAAGCCAGCATGAGCTGGACTTGAACTCACAACGACCGCATTGGTGGAATTCTTCTGGGTCATTAAGCGGCGATGGCGCGCTATCCAACTCAGCCTATTTTTGTTTGTAAAACATCACAGCATGAAACTTCAAATGTTCCGATTTGTCTTTCTGAAATGAGATTCTTTTTGATCTCATAAAATCTCCGCTCATCCTAGTATCTATTACTGTCCCGACAAATATTATCCGCGGAGAGAACACACAGGCCATTGTACGGGGTAAAAGAACATCTACAATATCCGTAGAAAATAAGTTTGTAGCCACCATCAGTCTGCATAGAGGACAAAATGACGCAACTCTGTGTATATATGCTATGTAAAACGACTCACGGATTTTTATCTGTTTTAGTTATACCAACTGATTCTGTATATAAACTGATAGTGGCTGAATGTTTATTTTACACCTCTGCTTACTTAGACGCCGACTGTGGTTAAGATACATTAATTTGCAAGCAATCATTTTGCAGACGACAAGGTCATCGAAAGGCACGAGTACGTCTGTTACATCACGCGTGCGAACCCTCTGATGGGTCCCTTAGCGCAGGCGCTCTACGACGAATATGACTACAACAACGATCACAAGCTGCAGGTCTCCGATTACGACGCCTTCTACAAGAGCATGGACGAAGACGGTAATTATAGCGTCTGGCTGTAGCAAAAAGTATCAAAAACGCTTAGGGAAACGTTTATTTCCGTATTGGGGAGTGGGGGGGGGTGATGGTGATTTTGAATTTCCTTGAGGTGGAGATCATATCTTTGCATCATCTCTTGAAGCAGAGGGAGGTTGCATTGTCAATATTTAAGGTGTATCCATTAGATCCATTGGCTCCCGCCAACCTTCATCCTATAAGCAATAAATGGCTGAAGGTGGTGTCAGAATGATCGTGCTGACATTAACAGTAAATACACACGCCACAAAAGGATAAGTTCTACGGAGCGATGTCGTCTCGGTATCAAATTGTAATAACCGTTGGTTGTTGTTCAAATGAGCAAAAGACCACAGAGCTGACTTAAGCCCCGTTTTTATTATATATTTATATATGTATATGTTTTCATTCATTGTTTTAAATTTAAATTTCAAAAATATGAAATTTTTAAAAATCCGTTTTGATACGTAATTTAGACATCATTAACGGAGTTATCGTGCCACTTTTGTTCGTTTGAATTGCATTTCCTGAAAACTTCTTTAATTGAGGAAACACATATTCTGTTCTGTAGGAGGGGGGAGATAAATCATTTGAAGTAGCACAATCCCAAAAATGAAAACAACTGTTCGGTGCTTAATTTGCCCTCTGCTGGACATAATATAGCTGAAAGACTGTTTCTGAAATTGGAGCCATGTATTAAGGCAACACAGAAGAGCCTTCGTGACGAAACTCGTCTCAACAGCAAGAAAACATGTCTTAAACATTTTTGAAATTTAAGAAAATAATTCCTGTTGGACAGACAAAATAATAAATTCACGAAATTTTCTTTTTTTAAATTTCGTTTTAATTTTTGTTATGTACAAAAGAGTACTGTTACTACAATGTTTGACAAAAGTAACTCAAAGTGTTTGCCTTTCTTGTTGATTACTTCGACCTCAAAACGCAAGAAAACACAAGAAAATGACCAAGAAAACCTTTATTAGTGTGAACATATTCCAAAGAATGTTTATTCACACGGGCCCTAACTAAACTTCTGAGTCAAAACCGCAGACCTACCAGATGTTGTGGGAAAAGCATGCTGCCCTAAGAGTGCGGAACTCAACCAGAATTACTGATTTTTTTGATGTTGATATGTTTATGCCATGATGTCAATACGACTGTCTATAAATACTACAGTATAACAGTATTAATCCAAGGCAATGTTCACTTTGATTGACCTTACAGGTGACAATATCGTGAGCGACCTTGAATTTGTCCGGTATTGGGAAATGGTGAGTTCTTAGTGCAAACGTACCTAAGATGTATGTCTGTGATCAGTCGTATTTGTATTATACAGTTTTAAGCTGTTAACAGCCATAGCTCGAGTATTTACTAGGTGATAGGAATTGGCGAAAACAATTCGATACATTTTGCTTTATTTCATGGAAACCCTCATACCCCCATTGATTCAATGGAATAGATTTGCATGGAGAGTAAACTAAGTGGTGATTATTGCAAACCATGACTATAATACAAAGCAACCAACAATACTTCTTTAGGCTGTTGATAGTTCTCGTTTAATTTTTCGGATCAAATATTGTGGGAGGCATTTCTGCTTTTTATCAACTGCAAAGATCATAGTGAATCCAGATGGGCAACATAGAGACACCCAATGTCGCTGAACATTTGGTTAATTTCACAAGATAGTTTATCGCATTTCATGTCGCATTTTATTCCAGTTTCTCGATAACATTATCTCAAGGCACGGGATTGGCTTCATGTAGTCAGATATAGGGCAATGTCTATCCCAGTCAGCAGAAGTTGACATTTCTTCACTGAAGTCTCTGTCGTCATTACATACATGGGTTAAAATTCAACTCACTCACGTTGGTCACAACAAGTTTGGGTTCTAGAGATCTATCAGTCTATATTTTGAGGTTGATTTTTTTTTTATGAATGGTGAAATTGTTGCAAACGTTGAAAACCTTAAAAATCGGCTTAGATTTAAGTAAAATTATCGTTATATTAAGTAAGCGAAATGATCCAGATATTGTCAAACCGCAATCAACATTTTGCAACTGTTCGTATTTATTACTTACTAGTATTTATTTGATTGGTGTTTTACGCCGTGTTCAACAATATTTCACTTATATGACGGCGTCCAGCATTATGGTGGCAAGAAACCGGGCACAGCCCGGGGGCAACCCACGACCATGCGCAGGTTACTGGCAGGCCTTCCCATATACTAGCCGGAGAGGAAATCAACAAGAGCCGGACTTAAACGTTGGTGGGAGGCTCTTGGGTCATTACGCTTCGCTAGCGCGCTAACCAACTGAGCCACGCAGGCCCCCTGTTCGTATTTGTCAGTTTCTGTGGACATTGTATGTTTGTTTTATTTCAGTTATTCCTGAAAACAGAAGCGTATTCCCTCAAGGGTCAAACCCACCCCGCACACGTCGATAACTACTGTCTCAATCACGGACATGCTCATGGGTAAAGAGCATGGTTGAAGGCAACAGGCAGGAGGGTAGAAGGCAAGCCGGGTTAGAAGATCGGGACAAATCTCGAAATACTGCGCCCTTTGAAAGATTACACTACCTCGTCAAACGTAAATAAATGTACTTAAACAAATGGCTTTGTGTTGTATTTATTGATTTATTTGATTGGTGTTTTACGCCGTACTCAAGAATATCACACTTTATACGACGGCGGCCAGCATTGTGGTGGGGGGAAATCCACGACCATCAGACTGCCGGCAGACCTTGCCAAGACTGTGTTGTAAACATTGCTTCCCCTGTTTTGTGATTTAATATAATGCCTGAAGTCCGCATACTGACCCAAACGTTGTGGATTTGAGTACTAATTTATTCCTGTCGTGATTCTTGATTTTTCATTCATGCAATGCTGCCAGTTTTATATGTTGAGGAAATCCAGACTTCGGCAATCTACCAACAAATTTTCCACGTTTGGCATGCTAATTTACCCTGCTTGAGTGTAATCAAGTGGTTTGAAATAAACGTGAAACATCATGTGCAAACGTGTCCACAGACAGCATTGACTGCTTATAATTCATAACGCACGGAGTCCCAAGTTGTCGTGACTGACCCCGCATGTCGTAGGCATCGTGGCTGGGCCTCGCTGCATGGCGTGGAAGACATACAATGGCGATTCAACAAGGTAGGCGTAACGGCTTGATATTGCATCAGTTATTTCAGCACTTGTTAAGAGTGTGAATGCTGGGAAAAAACAACATGCATTCTTCTGTCTAAGCGACTTCTGAAACATTGTTGATAAGCGGAACAGAACAAACTACATGTATTGTCTCTCAGGTAAAATTTTGGGCGATTTTTTCCCATAAAGTTTAGTGCAACAGGGCGATTGGTTCATGACAAATTTCACGAAATTATAGATAATTTGCTGTTGCCAGATTCATCCGTGGGATTATTAATCAGAAGCTGGCTGGAAAAGATACCCTGTAGAGCGGAAGGGCCGGGGCGGGAACAACACTTTGGCCAGAAACGTGGAAGGGGTGGTTGCGTTATACGTACTGGGTGATCTGGTCAGAAGGTGACAACGATCTTGCCAGTTACAGCCATAACCGGTGAAACACACACGTTACAAAACCTTTAGAAAAGTTATGTGTTTATTATTCTACTCCCTTGAGCGAATCAGTCCAACGAACGTAATACTTTTTTACTGACGTTTCCGTAGCTGTTGGGGTCAACGGGTTTGGATTTGCCTTTGTCTTTTGTCGCTGTTATTTATTTTTACATCTCGTTGGAAACGGTCAAAGACGTGCACAGAACTGGTCAGAATTAAAATCGCCCTGAATGGAGATTGGTTTCCCCGATAACATTGGGAAAGGCAACCACTGGGACGGCTTACTTGCGTTACACCAAATATGCCATGGCCAGCCAACCGTGACAAGAAGTAAATAGCAATCGAGTAATACACCAAGTAATGTAGATACAGAGGCAGGAATTTTATATTAAACTAATTAATTTGACTACTATATCAACACTGCTTTCACCTTCACAATATTTTATCTTAAATTAATTAATTTGACTACTATATCAACACTGCTTTCACCTTCACACAGCCTAAAATAATCTGTAATACGATACATCAAAAGCGTTCATCATTCGTTCGTGAAATTAAATTTCCAAATCCTTAATGGTGAGAATAATGTCCAAAAACACAATATTCAGTAGAAATCCCCATGGAACTGAGAAAGCGAAATACATGTATCTCTTTTGAAATGCTTAGTTGGAGAAGATTATAATTATTTATTTATTGTGGAATACATGTTCTTTCGGACACATCGTGTTTTTCCTTCCTTCGTTTTTGATTCCTTTATGCTTCCGATAAGCTCTTGCCAACGTCCAGAGAAGATTCTACCAAACAACTTATACCTTCAGTTAGGTACAATTAGGGTAGAGGGCCCTGGTCCAGCACTGAGAGAAAATTGTGGGTCGGCAACCCTGAGTTTTTCTAGCCAAGCTAATTCAGCTCAGAATAATGAGTCACGTAACAAGATCAGCTAAGAATCCTGTTATCACTTTTTTCGGGTGCCTCCGTGGCTCAGTCGGTTAGCGCCCAAGCGCAGCACAATGACCCGAAGTCTAACACCAATGTGGTCGCTGTGAGTTCAAATCCAGCTCACGCGGGCTTCCTCATATGGCAAGGTCTGCCGGCAACCTGCAGATGGTCGTGGGTTTCCCCCGGGCTCTGTCCGATATCCTCCCACCATAATACTGGCCGCCGTTGTATACGTGAATATTCTTGAGCACGGCGTAAAACATCAATCAACTAATAAATAAATAAATAAATATATATCATTTTATTGACTCTTAAATGGTCAATGCCTCCTTTGATTTCTTTTGTAAGTCACCCAAACTAGCAAATGAGTCTTTAATAACTTGGTCGATCTGGTCATATGACTGAATAGAATTAGCTCTACTGGAAAACTCAGTGAGTGATTGAGGTTCGTGCTCCTCTGTTGCTTTCACTTGCCTTAAAACCAAGCCTCGGAGATTAGCAGATTCCCCGCCTCCTCTCTTAATGTTCGAGGTCCCGTTTTCGCAGTCCGTCATTTCGTTGCAGACAACTTCTTCATGGGACGCGGGAAAGTGGATCATTTACTTGCCGATGAATTACTTGAGAAGCCCTATGGTATATTATTTTATTCATTTATTTGATTGGTGTTTTACGCCGTACTCGAGAATATTTCACTCATACGACGGCGGCCAGCATTATGGTGGGAGAAAACTGGGCAGAGCCCGGCGGGAACCCACGACCATCCACAGGTTGTTGGCAGACCTTCCCACGTACCGCCGGAGAGGAAGCTAGCATGAGCTGGTCCTGAACTCACAGCGACCGCATTGATGGGAGGCTTCTGGTCACTGTGCTGCGATAGCGCGCTAACCGACTGAGCCACGGAGGCCCCCTATGGTATATTAGGAACTACAGTTATGAACATGCCGTTAAACAACAACCGGTGAGGCTTTCATTGGCAAACTTTCTGAGTGACATAATTTTATGTATTTATTTGATTGGCGTTTCACGCCGTATACAGTATGAATGCATAAATATTTTGCTTATACGACTCGGCCAGAATTATTGTGGGAACATTCTTAAATAGGACTACTCCTACTTTCTTCGTCAGGTCTTCGTCGAAAGATCAGTTCTAAGATACATATGAGACATTCTGTCCTGCTGGACTCACGTGCTCGATCACGTGCAAGCATCATGTGATTTGGAATAATGTAACGAATGGATATATATGTCGTTATCACACTATTGTGCGCCGCCATGTTGAGATTACCTCGTAGCTAAATCACTTTCGTTTTCTGTTATATCGTTCACTTTCGTTCCACATGCAATGGTGAGGGTACTCTGAAGCCATGATTATGAACTTTTCATTAGCAGCTTTCCGTCTCTGTATACGTTATGGCCCGCACTGGATTTCAGTCGCGGGTTCTCGACGCTTCTTTGTTTATGAGTTTCGTGAGTAAACCTTAGATTAGAACCAGAACGAGAAAGTGAAAAGTTGAGATTAGAAAAGGAAGAGAGAGAGAAACAGTCAACAGTTCGAACAGGAGCTGAAACTGAAGGGACTCCAGGTTAAAAGTAGTGATAATGAAGCTGTTAAGCGCAGTCACCAAGGATTTGATTTTTCTCGAAATATCAGATTAGTGCCCAAATTTAATAATATGGATGTGTTCCTATTAAAGTCAAGGTTTACCTAAGTGACCAAAAGGCCAGGGACATTAAGACTGCTACTAGAATGGCTGACGAGTATGAGTATAACCCATAAGTTTAGTAGGCAGATCTTTCGGCCAAAATTTCTGAAGAAGTGGAGTGCTGATAAGAAAGCTTCTCAGTCTAGTACTCATAGGTAGGATAGTGAGAAGCCAGTCCACCTCTGGTTATTCTGTTGATAAAAAGATTTTTCAGTCCAACATTAGACCACCTACGTGCAAATATTGTGTCGGATACCTGAATGCCCAATATTCAGACGAAAAGAGGACCGAAAGCCAGTAGCTTTTGATAACTCCCCTTGTAAACCAGTGAGGTCACAATCAGAGGTAGGTAGTGCTGGTTTTATCGTTAAACTACAAGTTACAGAAGTTAGTTCAGACTTCAGAGGCATACTTCAGTTTCGTGTCGGATGGTGTGGTTACTGGTAACCTGTTCGTGTACTTAGGGACATTGGTGCTAGTCAGCCTTTGATGTTGGCAGATGTGATTCCTCCTCATTCTTAAAATGCCAACAGTCATGTTTGGATCCGGGGTATTAATCGAAATTTTATGCCTGTTCTCTTACTTCTGATTTGGTTACTGGTTTTTAACTGTAAGGGTTGTTAATACTTTGCCTGTGAAAAGTATTCCTTTTTGATGGTTAATGACTTAGCAGGAGATAAGGATATGTCTGTAGTGTTCAGGGTTTGGATGAAAATAGAGAAGACTTGCAAGAGGAATTTCCAGGTATATTTCCTCCTGTTTGATTACCTGGTCACAGAAAGGTTCTAGAGAGAAGATGACAATTCTTCTATTATCATTAGAGATTCAGCTGGTGATATTAATTTGGCTGAAACTTTCTTTCATGATAATGATGGTGTAGAGTATGGTCAGGAGTTAGGCAGTTCTGTGTTCTCTCGATCTGTTGTGGTTAAACAACAACAGTGAGATCCTGAATTCAGAGAGTTGAGTAAGTCCGCTTTATCTGTGGAGGAAATAGCTGCTGTACATATTGGTTACTACATGGAGGATGAGTTGTTGATGAGAAAGCATAGACCTCCTCATGTGTCAGCTAATGATGACTGGGCAATTATCGATCAAGTGGTCCTACCTTCAAGTTATAGACAGGAAGTACTTAGAATGGCCCACGAGATTCCCACAGATAGACATTTAGGCATTAGAAAGACAGAAAGTGAAATCACTCGCTATTTTTACTGGACTAAGATTCACAAAGATTTGGTTAATTTCTGTAAGATGTGTCACACCTGCCAACTGGTAGGAAAACCACAGCATAGTGTAGGGCCTGCACCCTTAATTCCTATTCCTGCTTTTGATGAACCTGCTAGTAAGGTACTCATTGATTGTGTCAGGGTACAAGTATCTTTTGACTATTATAGATACAGCTACTATCCATATGGTATGGTTTACCCTAGAAAATTGAATCTCACCAGGGAAAATTAAGGAACTTAAATCCACATCCTACCACCCTGAATCCCAGAGTGCTCTGGAGAGATACCAGGAACCCATGAAGACTGCTCTTCAAGGCTATTGTATGGAATATCCAGAAGACTGGGACAAGAGATTCCATTTGTATTCTTTGCAACTAGGGATTCTCGTAATGAGTTCACTGGGTTTAGTCCATTTGAGTTGGTGTATGTCTTGAGGTTAGACGTCTTTTAGCTTTGATGAAGGAGCGTATCTTGGCCGAGAAGGAAACTTATTAGATTATGGTTCCCAGTTTCGTGACAGGTTAAGTAAAGCCTGGGAAATAGCTCATGCTAATTTAAAGACCTATTAGAAGAATATGAAACTGTACTATGACAGGAAGGCTAAGCGAAGAAGCTTTTCTTCTCGAGATCAGGTTTTGGTTTTGTTGCCTCTACCTTAAGAACCACTTAAGGCCAAATTTAGTGGACCATATCAGGTGGTGAAGAAAGTTAGCGATGTGGAATATTTTCGCACCCCTGATCATACGAAGACTGTGTCACATTAATATGCTCAAGAAGTACCATTCCAGGGATGCTAGTCAATCAGCAGCTGTGGCTAGCGCAGTATTAAACACGTAGAGGAGAGTGGTGATTTGTCTACTACATGTCCTGAGTCCAAAGAGCCAGGTAGCATTCAGGGGGATTTTTTAGATCCGAAGTTGGTTAACAGGTGTGTTGAGAAATTTAGACGAAGTGTTAAGTCATGTGTGTAAGTTGCTCGAGACTTATCCAGAGATATGTGCTGATGTACCACTTTGTACTAATGTTGCAGTACATGGCGCAGGTGTAGGAAGTGCTGCACCTACGAAACCGCACCCTTTCAGATTTGTCCCCACAAATCTATGTTCTTTATCAAGGAAATCCTGTAGCTACTGAATAATGGCATTACTTAATCATAAGTTGCGATGCCAGTGACATTGTATTTACTGTGTATATATCACTACCCTTTAGGTTCATGGAATTTCTAAACATCTTCCAATGACAATTGTATATGCGTATCCCATTGGATGTACTTATCACAGTAATTTGGAGATAAATAAGATTAGAACACCATCGTAACATTATTGTTTGACCTTGCGGCCTTATGCGCTGGAGATAGCACATATTGCTGGTAAGGATAACATTGTGGCTGATATGCTATCCAGAGCTTAATTCTCATTTGTATATATAGATTTTTGTATATGTTCTCTGTAACATCATTTTATGACCATTGTTAATATGTTTTATTTTCAGTGATTGTTAAGATCACCGTACTTCTGTACAGTTATTTTTCCTTAGCGGCGGTGATTGTTACGAACCCCGTCTTTAGAATATTGTATTTTTTATTATTATTTGTTTTAACGCTAAACGGGTCCGTGACTGACCTACATGTTTTTCTCTGTGTACTTTGTAG
Source organism: Acanthopleura granulata (assembly GCA_016165875.1). Classification (NCBI taxonomy): domain Eukaryota; kingdom Metazoa; phylum Mollusca; class Polyplacophora; order Chitonida; family Chitonidae; genus Acanthopleura; species Acanthopleura granulata. Next base: position 2,438,797 of record JABBOT010000015.1, on the reverse strand, counting down.
CCTGCACTGGAATTCAGTCACGTGTTCTCGAGCCTTCTGTGTTTATGCGTTTCGTGTCATTGTACATAAAGCGTAGATTCTGGAACGATATACCCATCTTGTAAACATGTTTTCCATCAAATCGTCCAGAATATTGTGTTCGTTAGTCTATAAATATAAACGACGACGTTGTGAAGCTCACAATCTTTTAGTCAAGTTCACCTGAGAGAAGTCATATTTACTGTCGTCTGATTTGAAGGCTTTTTTGTATTTGGAGATATCGGCTTTCACGCCATTCGACATACGTTAATTTGTACTCCATTTTTCTGTACGTAGTACTTTGTGAGCTTGGGCTTCGCCTCTTCCTATTTTCTCGAGACCTTCTTTTGGAGCTTGCATTGCTCATTGACTCTTTGTGCGATTACGTACATTTCATCCCAGTTTACCCCAAAAGTGACTTTATGTATATTTCTCAGGAGTGAAACATACATCGCCAGCTCGGCATCACAGCTACTGTCAACCCGTCCGCACTAAGAAGTTACACCTTTACGGGCAATTGGATATCATCGGCCGTACCCTCCAGTTCGTCTCTTACTGGACCTTCGATTCGAGAATTGCCAAGAAATGTGGATTTTATATTTACGTGGACTGACCTGCCTGTGGAAGCCGGAATATACCATCCGGATTTGAAGCAAGGAACTATATCTTTGTGTAATTATCTGTATAGTTTTGAATATCATTGCCAGTTGTACTATTTGTCTATTTTGTTCAAAAATATGTATTGAACTAAGTGAAGCGTCTTCATGTTTCTTTAATTGATCTTGTGTCTATCGTTGTCTGAGAGTTGAACAAGCCATTTGTTTATCATTTTTCCTCTCCGATAGAGGCATCCTTATAGTTGGTAAGTTGCCACACAATCCTGTGTGTAAGGTAACATCATTTTACACAGCACCTCCATGGAGAGAATATTGCATGATATTTATTGAGTCGTCGTGCAAATACACGTAGATACTCCTTTGAACACGATAAGTGAAATTGTCCTATATGTGTAGGTTATTTTATTCACAAGTTCTTTGCTGAAGAATTTTACAACTGCATAACAGGGATCAAGTTTGTGGGAAGAGGAAACAGTGGTGCCCTTAATAAACCACCGATCGTTGTCAGACGCCTGACAAACCTCTGGACTTAAAGCCACAGCTGAAGGGGGTCACACTAAGTTAAGTATGGGCTAAGCTATTGTTCACAAATTAACTCAAACAAACTTAACTCACTTCCACTTTATTTAATAATATCACTAATATCGATGCATTCTCAGCGATTCATATATCATTATTGAAAATTACGGTCTATCAGTTGAGGTAAAGTCGGGGAAGATTAACAGGCAATGATATGCTAATGTTTTAATAGCCAATATTGCACGTTTTGTTACTACATATGCTTTAAATAACTCGGACGATGCAGACATTTATACTCAGGTTCTCTGTTTGCGTTACATATTTTGTACTAAATATACCCTAAGAATTGTCAAATATCTATGTGCTGTATGGAAATCTATGCTGAAAATCAAAACGTTCAAAGAATTACATGCACATTTATACATGCGTCAATAAAGTAAAGTTTCCTTAAAAGTTCGATGAGATCAAATTCTATAAAAAGAATTTTAATTTATTGTCTTAGTATCCATGTTTCACTGCATACATTTAACCGTCACACAGTGTCTTAATTCCATGTTAGGAATGGTATCGGTGTTACGAAGGCAGGAAAAATCGCTTGATTCTTAGAACAGAAGAGCTTCGAATGCTTTACAGTCATTTATTTATTTATTTTATTGTTGTTTTACGACACACTCAAACATATTTCACTTATGCGACGACGGCCAGCATTATGATGGGGAGAAACCGGACTGAGAACGGCGGGAACCCATGTCCATGCGCAGGCTCCTGAGAGACCTTCCCACGCACGGGCAATGCTTTAGGCCCCCAAGAGAACATATCGTTTCAAAATACACAATAGCTAACAATACCACGCAGTCTTATTATTAAACATGAACTGAGCTAATACATATGTACAGTTATGACAACACCGTCTAGTACATCCGTAGTCGGCAAAATGGTCATTATTTCGCCACTTCGCGGCAATTTCTGGCTGTCTATAACGTTAGAGGTTATCACCTAGGTAATACGTTCCATGGTGGACCTAAACCACTTCTAACACGATTAATAATTTTTATGGTCGGAGACACATATACAACATGAAAAAAAATAACTAACAATTTAGAAAGAAAACATACATGTTCAATAGAAAAACATTAACAGCAAATTTTCAAATACCTTTTATATTACCCATATTTGTGTTTGACGCACTCTGACGCAGTCAATTCGTCCTGTCGTCAAATCAGTCTCAACCCTGATGTACGATTTTGAGGATTAGATGATTCCAGCTTGACACGAATTTCATTACGCATCGGGAAACTCTTAAGACCCAGAACTCCAAGATTCTTTCGATTCAGACTGATTGCTACAAGTCATTCGGTTCTTCAGTCAGGGGTGATAACCGAGATTTCTGTAAGCTTCTCGTTGCTGACAGCCGTCTTGGGGTTGGGACGGAAGTTCCCACTGGTCGAGTACACGCTTCCGGTATCTTTGGGCGGAGAGAGTGGCAGGCAGAGTCCCAGGAACTGGCGATAGCCGTCTCTGAAGCGCTTGTTAGTGGCCGCGTATAGGATGCTGTTCATGGCACTGTTGATGTGCCCCAACTCGATCACGATCACGTACAGAATCTTGGGGCCTCGATCGTAAGGATCGCAGAGAACCAGGAAGGCATAAGGACCCCAGCAACACAAAAACACCACGAACACGATGAACAGGGTCTTAGCCAGCTTGATTTCTTCCCGTCTCTTGGCGTTCATCACCGTCTCCATGTAAGTGCCTTTCGCCGGTTTCTCACTTCCGGTTCCGGCATCGTTCTCGGCAAACTTCGTGAGGGCTTTCTTGGAGGCGCGGACGAAGAGAAAGATCTTGAGGTAGCAGGCGAAAACGACGATGAGGGGGAAACCGATGGCGAATCCACAGAAGAAGATGGTGTAGAAGTAAGCTTCGCGGTTGTAGCTGCAGGCCATCGTCTTCATGTCGAAGGTGTGGCCGCCCCATGGAAACCCGATGAAGTTCGGCATCTCCATAATTGCGGCCCAGACCCACAATCCGAAGCAAATCATCACCGTCTTCTTCCAGGAGAAGATCTTGGCATACAGGTGATTCTTGCAAAGACAGATGTATCTGGACGAAGAAGAAGGAAAATGATGTGTGTGTGTGTGTGTTTGTGTGTGCACTGCTGAATAATTTAGTACCTGTGTTTAAAAACTGGACAGAAAGGGAAGTCGAAGTTGAATACTGGGTCCTACGTCACCGTTTTTCAACATATGTTGAGCCTTTTTGTGCAAAACCTGTACTCTTTGAACGCAAACAAAATACTGAAGTTGTGATCTAAGACTAATCATGAGATTATTTCAGCAATTTATTGGGACACTTGGAGGGGAACTGGTCAAATCCGTGGGAGTATTACATGTAGGTAGGATTTCTGTCATTTTTCCTGCTCAGTTAGTCATTTCTTTTTAAAATTCACAGGCATAACTGCACCAACAACCCAAACATTGCATATTCGAAAAAAGGCGAGAAAATCAGTAGCTAAAAATACTGTTGGCGTCGTAGTGCAAAATTTACTGTGTTAATAAGGTGATCCAAATGTATGTGTATCAAGGTAAACATTCATTTACTTTTAAGATCAGTAAATTCTAATTATTATGAAAACCATGACCGGTCTCCTTTTTGTCGGCAGTGTTGCTTTCAATTTTTATAAAATAAGATGATTATTTGATGAATGTATTTGTTATCGGTTGTAAGTAAAATGTGTAACTAAGAATATCCAGGAAATATAAAATATTACGTTGTACTAAATTTCCAATAACCCACCCCTAAACCAAATTATTTCCCCTGGCAGGCGCCATAATTGCCTCACCTGTTTACCGCAATGGCACCTATGTTCCACATTGAGGCCATGCAGCTTGTCTGGCAGATAAACGCCACAAGATGACAGAAGTGTTCCCGGCCATGGAAAAACCTCGGTCCTTCAAATACTCCTAAAAAAGGAAAAAGGACAAAAAATAACTCAGCTGCGGTTACAATCTGTGACGCATGCGCATTTAGAAAATGGATCCCGCGGACAGGAACTAGAAAACCATCCCACGAACGACAACAACAACAACTACGCAGTCCGACGGCTGCTCTTAGCTGCTAGGAAAAAAAAAGACGTTAAATTAAATGAAGTCCATTAGCATAGTTTTCGTGTTTATAATATGTTAAATGTGATGACAACACAGCACTTTGAGTAATACTAGACTACTGACTTCTCGTAAATTACTATCAGCATCACTGCATTCTTGTTTACATATTTCTTCTGAGGCAGTGGTGCAACTGTTAAAAAGAAGTTGCCACTATTAAGAGCATACATAAGTAGTTACAATATGACCCTAAATGAGAAAACTTCACAAAAGACGCGCACGCGTGACGCTTTGCCAACTGTCACGATGTTGTTTCTCTAATTTTGCACCATTACATTGTGCTCGTTTCTATTATGTATCCGCAATGCATGATTTGGTCCCCATACGGATCCTCTTAAGTTATACTTTTGATGAATCTGGTTAAGAGTTCAAATCCAGCTATCACTGTAATATCAGCGGTGAATTTTGTCAAGATTGCTTTACGTGTGCCTGGCGAGGTGGGATGGATCGTGCCTGGATACTTCCCTTCGTAACTCTTATCTATGGTTTATCTGTAAAATATGTCCAAAAATAAAACTATTGGTGGTAAATAATAGTCAGTATTATATTATATAGCAGGTTTTAATACCTCAATTTGTTCATACATAAATGATTACATATCACCTATGGGTTTTAATAAACAAGCAAGCAAAATTGGGGTATTTGTAATAATGTAAACAAAAGAAACAATCAGGCTCTTTTCTTGGAAACAATATGATTCTTTTTTTAACTTTCTGATATCGAATCTACATTAATTCCCACTTTAATCATTCACAGGGTCAGGGACAATTTTAGCCCAGAAGAAACAACCCAACTAAAAGTCTGTTAATACAAATTTTCACACACACATTGCATTGTCTCTCAGAGACCCGTTTTACGAAGAAGATGTAATGTTTCGTCAAACCTAAGTACCATGGCGATGTATCTCTACAGTCATGAGGGCATGTGTCGTCGTAGAAGTTACGTTTAATATAACTTACACCCTTTTTGTAAAATGGGACCCTGGTTTGCATAGTATAATGGTATAATGTAATACATATCTTTTCACAGTAGCCATTGATTAATTAGTTCGTCGCAACTCTCGGACATGGTTGAGCATATACATGTCTTGTGGTACGAAAACCTCCACCCTAGGATGGGAATACAGATTACCTATCTGGGCCGTCCGATTTAGTTAACTGTGATGGGAAAATATCTGAAGAACGCAAGCTTACATCCGGTGTTCCCTAAGGCTCAATTCTGTGCCTTCTTTCATTTTATCGTACATTAATGACATCACGACATCCTCTGATATTCTCAGTTTAACAGTATCTGAGCGTGTGTACATCCACCTCTACACAGGCTGAGGTTATATTCACTATGTCTATAGCTGCATAAGATATGCGTGCATTTGTCTTGATATTTTGTCGACCTTTTCACGATCCTAAAGGCAAACGCATGTGGCTGTATACGCACGCAACCAGCTATGACGCAACCAGTTCCGCGTACGCCCTTGGCAAACAGAGACACGGAGAAGTCATTTAATAAGTTTAATTATCACATTTATTTAATTGGTATACATCGTCTATATAGACGGAGGTTCAATGGAAAAAGACGGAGTGTCTCAGGTGAGTAAGGGACAAACTTGTTCACATGTGACACATAGATTTATACTTGTATTTACAATGTGTATGTAAATAGGCAAAGCAAATGATCTTAACATATACAGCGAAAATATACTGTTATATGAAACACAGTTTCTTCCACAGCACAAGACTGCCATGTATCTACAGCCACATGGAACATAGCTTCTTCCACAGCACAAGACCGCTATGAATCTACAGCCACATGGAACATAGCTTCTTGTACAGTCAGTTGGAATATGGATTATTTCATTTTGATAATTATACTGCATGTATTGCTTTTGAAGGCATGTGACCAGACGCCGAAACCGACATTCATATACCAGCCGTCAGCCAAAATGGACGTTCCGGGACAATAATCACAAGATCAGTAAACATGACCAATAGCACGGAACTATATAGCGTTAATTAAAAGGTCGGCGAGGGCAAGGTTCACGATAAGCAGTTCCTCTACTTCCGTACTTACCCACGATGGAGAAGGAACAGACTATGGTGGTGACCAAAAAGTCTGCGATGACTCGGTTCGCTATGAACAGTTGTTCTATTTGCGCACTTACCCACGATTGAGAAGGGACAGACTATTGTGGTGACCAAAAAGTCGGCGATTGCAAGATTCACGATGAAGAGGTTGCCAGTCGTCCGTAACCTCGGAGAAACACAAACGGAACCGATAATCTGCAATGAGAACAATTCGTTTACAGTCTATTCTGTGATGCATTGTGACAGAACGTGTTACGAAGCGATATTTTTTTTTATTTAATTGGTCTTTAACTCCCTAGTCGAAAATAGTTTACATCAGCGCAGCCGTTCAGGTTTACATTTGAATGATTTATCTGATTCAAGAATTTATAGCTGCGAAGATCAGATAAATAAATCTCTCTTTCATCCTGTCTGTCGGTTGATCTTTTCTCATGGCCAATTCAATTAACAAAAGGCCTGCATGGCACACGACATCAACTTTTCTCCGTCCACATGATTTTATTCAGAACACATTGATTTATTTGCTTTTCCGATTGGTGTTTTACATACTACATACGACTCTGGCCAGCATTATGGTGGGAGGAAACCGGGTAGAGCCAGGACCATCCGCAGGTTGCTGACAGAAGACAATCTATGCCGGCATTTACATTGAACAGGCAGATTAGGTTACATGATGGTTTGTACGCCTGATGTACGAGTGTCACATAATAAAAATAATATTTTACAAAATAAAACGACGTTGAGCTTGTTAAATATTGACTAGATTCGGAGACATAACCTTAGAATATGCAGTTAAGCACCTCTTACTTTCTGCGTGGTGTCTGACTGTCTATCTGTCAATCAGTCAGACAAATTTTGAGACCTTGTCTTTTAACGTACTCTCTCAGAATAAGAAGACACGAAACCCTACACGCTCGTCCAAGCGGGGTGATTATTTGCGGACGGGCTCACAGATTTACTTCGGCGGGCTCTACTTGTAGCTGTATGTCGCAACTAATTGTTATCGCCATTCATCGTTTGGCCGGAGCACGCAATGCTCCGAGCCAAGGTGCCAAGGACCCCTTATATTAATTAGGGAAATATCTTTTTCAGTGGGTTATCAGTACACATGTGCAGAGCGGGTCGTACTTTGGATGGACAAATACACATGACCATTAATGCCGGCGGCACAAACTTATAGACTGTATTTCAATAGCGCAGATTTGAGCGCAGTCCTACGTTTTTTTATGTGCATTTCGCCCTCCTTTAGACTTAACACTATGCTCGAGATTCTCTAATGTTTCAGATGTCACAAATATTCAGAAAAATGCATGAAATATCCTGAATTGTCTGTGATTACTGAGGGTTACCGGGGGTTTGTATTTCCCTTGGCAAAGAAATCCCTGCCATGCGCTTTCAAAACAGCTATCTTGCTTATATAGTATTATTATATAGTGGTATATCGTAAACTCGAATAACAAACATAATTCTAAAGATGCGTTACTGCTGAAAGCCTCATACTAAGTCAGTATATATATATATATGTATACACAACAACATTTTTCTTATAAACCCGTGACGAGGGCTACAATGCTTTATTTATGTCCCGGTCGTACAATATCAAAGGTGGTGCTGTAAACTCAATTAACAGAAGTAACACTACAGAAACGCTGCAGCAAGTCTTTTGATGCTTTTATGCATCATTGTTCTTGAAAAAAAAAACATGTGTATATCTACAGGTGAGAGGCGAAGTGTTGCTACACGTGTTTTTACGACTACATAACAAAGGGATTTTTGATACACGCAACATCGTGCCCAGACAAATATCAGCTAAAGCAGACTGCAGATCGGCAATGGATTCTTATACACTTAATCAGTTCATTTCCATGCTGAACCCTCGGCGCTCGAACTAAGAACCAACATAAAGGCCAGAAGTTTATTCTCACAGCTAGCTTCTGAGTATGTTAAGAAAAAGCAGACTAGTAAATTGATCTTACGTATGTTTTAAAGGTGTTTATTTTGGATCAGAAATCTAGACAGTCTTTGATGCCCACATCGGCTGAAGTACTCGGCAAAGCTTTCATGCTACGCTCCTTAAAGCGACCCTTTTGTCGTGCCTGAATGTCCTCGTGCCACTTGCTGCCAAAGTTAAGTGAACACAGCTCATGAAAGGCCACAGACGTCTTTGACATCGGCAAGGGGCATACCATTGTCACCGATCCTTCCGACCGGCGCGCAAACAGGATGAGAGTTGCTCAGTTGCACGCAGCACGCTGGAACAAAGGTACCATCTTCGATTATCTTAGTAATTGTCGTGTCTCCGTGTTGACATGACCCGTCGCTCTTCTTGACGTCCCCTTAAAACTGATACTCTCTTAACAGCACGCCATTAACTGACCGCAACTTAGTCTTTTCAACCAGCAAATGAGGCCATTGTTTCCGTGCTGGGTGTTCATCAAATGTCTGGAATGGTTCAAGTAAGCAAGATCCAAAGGCTATTAGCCACGCTCCAAGATGATGTATAGCGACATCACAGGGACAATTGGCTGAAAAAGGTCTTTGAAAAGATATTTGTTGACCGAAGAGAAATCGCGCCCTTTGCGCGTCAAAATGCCAATTAACGCCACTCTGTTCCAATCAGTTTTAATGAAGATGGGTAATTCTTATGATAGTTGATAATTTTGTTCTTTTTTTTGCCGTAAACGGTTGTGAAGTGTTGTTTTTGAAAGCGTGCACAGAAGAAAGCCTTGGGAAATTGTGTATATGCTTGAACTTTACGAGTGTTTGTCCTTGAAACGTATCAAGGTCATGTAGGATTTTGATACCATTTTTTTCATAAGGCAAACATGAGCATTTTGGTTGCCTTGCCAAGATGCTCTAGTTTTGCAAAGATCTTGACGGGCTTACTTACTTTCTCTCGAATACCTATCTTCATACTTTCGCTGATACTGTAATTTTTCAACCTTTTCGTATGTTTGCAATTCGTTTATTCAAGCCTATTCCGAAGGCATTACTCGTTTCAACTAATGAAATTATACTTTTTGTAAAGTCCCGAAACTGACCATTCCAGCCAATATAGTTTTGTCTCCAAAATTAAATTTAAAATGTGCGTAAATTGCACTGAAAATTTGTCTCTTGCATGCGAGAAAGGTTGAGGAATTCTGGCAGTTTTAATCTCGTTGTGGTTAGTGGGTGGCGAGTGAGCTGGAATTCGTGAGTGTATCTTCACAGTGTATAAAATGATATGATGGAGTGACTTGCTTATATAAATAAGTAAATAAGCCATCATCAGAATTATCACGATCTGAACATTTAGATGGTCAGTATTATCATAGATAAGCAATCTCTGAATGAGGTCAGCTGACAACAGGCCAGGTTCCAGCGTTTACTTGTTGGCATTTTTCAATATCGCATTGTTTTCACTACTCTGGCTTCGCTCTAATTGATGTGATAATTTGTATTTAATTGAAGCTGTCAAACCAAAGCAAACTATAATTAATCTGAACCTTACGCTTTGTCTGCTCGGTATGACAGCAGAGCAGTACCTATGAACCCTGTGGTTAACAGGTCATTAATACTCTAGACCAGTGACTTGAACAGTTGCATTTCAGGGCCAAGGGAACACAAAATAAGGGTTCAATTGCGGCCATAGACTAGAAATTTAATTTTACTATGTATGAGGCCTTCGTGACAAAAGCTGCCAGTGACAATCATATGGCCGCATGCGCAGTCTAAGGCTTGTTGAAGACCACTTGTCTTTTACCTGTATGGTTAAAGACGTTCACACTGTAGGTTAAGACTAGTTTCTCTAAACTATGTTGCCACGATATGGCTGAAACATTGCCAATGTGGCGTTAAGCCATAATCAGTCAATCATTTCTTCTAAACTATGTTAGCACTGAAAATAATGCAAACATTATGACCTAAAAATCTGTTTTTAGCTGAGACCTTGACAATGAAATGATTAAACAAAGATGTACAAGAGTAAGTCGGGGATGATTCGTCAGGCATTAAATCGTACAAAACAAATGTAAACTGAAGTGGCTCGGAGATATCAATGTAAATCAGCAACAATGGTTCACCTACCAATGTTTGCAGTCAGTATCCGCTGTTTAATGAACGTGTGGAAATTTGTTGATCGCGAATGCCATTAACGACATTTACCAGGATTACAGCGTATTTATCTTCCTCGTAGAGAAACATTGATACAGTAAGACTCTATACGAGCATTCATATCGGACTACGATGAAAAACCCGTCCGATGAGCGATATTTACTTGTACCCGTATTTGTCTCAATGGCTTTATCGTGTAAAGCATGATAATGTATATCCATGTACTAAACTATTGCGATTGTCCGGCTATGAAATACAGTCAGGGATAATCCACATTGGATTCAGTTGTATGAATGAAACTGTAATTATGCCATCAATACATTTATTGGAAAATATTCTGGAACTGTACAGTTAGACAAGAGATGCCACGCCTCCCTTTGTTATTGGCCAATTGGTATTAGTATGTAAACAACTGCGTCCCTGTGTCTCTGCTGTTTACGCATAAGTCCGGCAGATTACTTTGGTTTGATTGTAAATTACTGCGATCGCAGCCTACTGACATTCGCGTACCAGCCGTCAACCAAAACTGGCGCTGTGGGTACAATATCTTCGTGCAAGAATGATGGTGATTGCAAATTCATTCGACGTTTCCCCTGTGCAAGGCCTCCAAATCGTCCCATGTAATATGATTCCAAATGTATATATCACTTATAATATTTCTTCGATACTTTTCTTTACGCTTGATTGGTATTTATATAGAAGTATTGGTGATTTTTCTTCGCGGAAACACTAGAAAACTCGACAAGTAATAGCCCCACCGCCCAACACACATACATAAACACATAAAGCTTACCGTATTTCCAAGCAAAATGTCATTAGATCAATCAAAAGCAAACTGTATATCGATTCCTGTTCACTACTCCACTGCGCTGTTTTCTTTTCTTCCTAGCGTGACACATTTTGTTGTTTTAACGGTTATCGGCTAATTGCTGAGGGCACGTCACACTTTCTCCGACCCACGCAGTCTTCACTATTGTAACCACCTTTCCTTTCGTTGTTCACATCCGAGTGGATGATTGGTGGCGTGTATAGATAATGTAATGCTTCATTATTTAAACCCAATTCAACCTATACTTTGCAAACAATGAGAAAAAGGTACTGTAGTTGTATTTTCTAAACAAGTCATCACGCAACGCCGAATGCGCAAATGTCTACGGGTAGAGTATTCCTTCAAATTTCATTTAAGGTTAATAGAGTGAACTGAGTGCACATATATTTTATGTAAATACAAAATCTGTCCTTCAAACGGCAACTATAGAGTGAACAGTGTTCGTCATTAATTAGCTGTTATTTTCACGCTTTCTGGACGAAGTTGTCTAAAAGTCATATGTGAACAATTTAGGTTGCAACTTCTTTTTTATATATACATCAAATACGGCAATTTCTGTACAGTCCCCCTGCTGTCACTATTCATGACAATAAGAGGCCTACGGCGCTCCCTCAACACATTTTGTCATGGCACTCAAGTTAAATTTCGGCAGCAGCTTCAAGTTTGGAAAATGACAACGGTATACCCTCGGGGCATTCGTGTTTCTTCCAACAATAAAAAAAAAAACTGCCAATCGGTTAAAAAACACAATGCTGAGTATGGTGCCCAGCAACAATCAAATAAGATATTTCTGAATGCACTTGTCCACAGATGTTAAGCAGGAGCCAAAGCTCTCAAAACATAACTATACTAACTCTCCTATGTTCTAATTAAATGATATATACAACAGACCACATCGACAATCGGGCGTATTTATTTATTTATTCATTTGATTGGTGTTTTACGCCGTACTCAAGAATATTTCACGTATACGACGGTGGCCAGCATTATGGTGGCAGGAAACCGGGCAGAGCCAGGGGGAAACCTACAACCACCCGCAGGTTGCTGACAGACCTTTCCACGTACGGCCGGAGAGAAAGCCAGCATGAACTGGTCTTGAACTCACAGAGATGGCATTGGGGGCAGGCTTTGGGTTATTGTGGTGGGATAGCGCGCTAACCGACTGAGCCACTGTCTCTCTGCCGGTCTGTCTGTGTGCCTGCCAGTATGTTTGTATGTCTGCCTGTCTGTATGCAGGATTTTCAGCCGCTTTACGGATAATATTTATGCACCAAGGTATATCAAGATATAGGAGGTGTACAGGGGCAGGTTCGGAGGGTTAATCTAGCGAAGAAAGGTGGCCTAAGCTAAGTTGGCTCTATTCAGAGCTGCTTTTTCTGATCCACCAGTTAGGGAGACACAAAGTATAACGGCTTGGTTTGGTGCAACGTTTTTGTCCGTGTAAAGCGAAAAAAAATATCTTCAATTGCTGGATCATATAGATTCCATGTATTTCGAAGATAAATTCATTTATTTATTTAAAGATTTGGAGTTTTAAACTGTACTCAAGAATATTTCACTTATACGATGGCGGCCAATATACTGTCCCACGTCGTTCATTCAATATTCTCATAGAACACAACAAACAGGCTCGTCTGCTTCATTCTGCAAAATTCGATGTCGTCTGGCTGATAGCCCCGTCGTAAAGTGAATGGGGGATGTTAAAAGACGACTTGTCAGACGTTTCATCCTATCGATCGAACGACCGACTGATGGGCCGACCGAATAGACGATATGCCGACCGATTGATCGAGTGACTGACAGAAGAAACGATCGACTGACCGACCAGTTAACCGACCGATCCACCAAACAGATGACAAACCGACCGACGAATCAGACGACCGAGCGACCGACCGAACAGATAACCAAACAGACGACAGACCGACCGAATAACCTACCGATTGATGAACATCCAGAGCGACTTATAGAGCTGCTGGCCGTACGTGGAGAGTAAATCATTCATGTGATTTTAACGACTCCAGCAGGAAGGGGGAGTTACTTTCGAGACACCAAAGTAATAAATTTATACTACTCAGGCCTGTCACAAGCTGAGATCCCCATTCATTTGAAGACATGTCCGAATTCCAGTTAAAGAGCATCCGTACCATTGTTCAACGCGGTAAACTGACAAAACAATGGGGGTATTAAGTCCCCACATGGCTGAACCGCATATCATGTATCTATTTATTTCATTTTATTTCATTTTATTGTTTTATAGCGCCAAACTTAAAGGTGTTTCACCCCATTTTTATACCTGAAGAAAAGTGGAATGCCCCCTGACAAAGGACTGATAATCCTTCCCACACTTTAGGCATTTATATATACACCATTTTCGTGGACGACAAGTGATTTTCAAGGAATGTTAAACTGCGAGAACGATCATACCAACGTCGTCGGCCGCTTGTAGTAGCTGTGAAATGTCTCACAAGCAGTGAGCGCGCGGATTAAATAATACTATACACAGCTTAAGTTACGGGACTGTGCGCCATTGTGCATTGCAAACCGCTAAACGTAAAAAAATGAGAAACATCTACTCACCAGACTGTTTCCAATGACACCACTGAAAGTGAAGAAGAAAATGACGGTAAGATAGGTGATGGAAAGCGTAGGATGCTGCTCCAAGAACCCGACGTAAACTCGGCTGACATTGTCAGAGCCGCTTCCGTTTGTGTCTTCAGCCGGTATATCCTCTTCCATCAGGGCTATTAGCGATTCCAAATCCATCGTAGAAAAAGTATTCCTTTATTCTGACCCGCGAGGTGGTAAAAAAAGAACCACTACTGTTTGTTTTGAGGACTAATTGAATAAAGGAAGCTGGTGGGTTGATGGCAATATATGAACAGAACGTCTTTTCGTATAGATGCATGGGTATGTGGCGACACCAACCGGATTGGAAACTTATAGTTCTACCTTCATTTTTGAGACACAGTGTTGCCATGGAGACCTGTGACGCGACCGCGGTTGCTTCTATGGCCCAGGCGTAGAGGTCGACTCTATCTGTTGGTAACATCCGGGCACTTACTTGTTGCCATATCGGTGAGAATAAAAAAAGTGTTATATACGTAATTCATCAAAACGTTTCAAACATAAGGCTTTGATATCTCACACACATTGCGGAATGGCTGATGGACACCTTTCGATATTAACAGGTTATGAAGCTTACAGTTAAATCACGGACGACAAATTCCTGGAAATCCGTCCATACTATTGTAAAAAAACGCCTTAATAATACATGAGAAAAGGGTAAAAGCGCAGTGAACTGCATAATGGTCTCACAGATGTGTTGGGGTACTGTAACAGATTATAAAATCCTTAAAAAAAAATCGTACCTGCAAGAAATGGGCGCGGAGTAAGAAAACATAGCGGTGATGTTGTTCAGCTGTTGTACAGATCGTGTGTAGTTTTACCTGAGGGCCTTTTGTATAATGCATGTTAATTAGTCATGATGGCCCGTTTTGTGCTCTGACGACAAAATAACCCAGGCCGATACGTTGTGGAAGTTTGAACACTGGTACTGAATTAAACCCAAATGTAATGAATAACCAAGCAAACAGTGGTGTGAAATAGGGTCAGCTATCATTTAGTTGGATAAGGCGCAGTCTCGCTGCTCTGTTGTCAGACGTTTGACTGACTAGACTACTCGTAACTCTTTACACAACTATATGTATATAAGCCGGTATATTTCTTTATTTTACATATTTCCTGATTATGACACAAACTAAGTAGCCGAAATATAAACTCAGGGTACAATGAATTCAATATTCGGAGATTCATTTGCTCTATTTTATGCTAAATTAATCTGTGGAACGACTGGATGTATATATGCACACCTTGTACGTTTCTTTCTTCAATATCTGTGACCATAGTCAGGTCAAAGACTGATAGATTCTTGGAAATTGCTTTTCGTCTTTAACAGTATATTGATGTGCGTGAATAATGTATGAGAAAATCGTTTTAAGGAAGCCGTAAATTAAATATTGTGCCAAAAAGTTTTTGTGTCTGTGATGAAGTGACTTGTGAAATATTGATTTAAGTTTCCTTAATGTTCCCTGCAAAGTTTCACAAAGAAACCATATCGTGGTATAAAAATATAAACGGCGATCCCGTTGTTGCGAGGTCCACGCGCACAGGGGACCTTTTCTCGTGTGCATGTATAGGGGCTGGTGTTTCTATGCTCTGGTCGAGAGTGACATTGTCTAAGTTCGACATGCCTTCATCAACTCACTGTTCAGCACCACAATGGAGGCAGGCCTGCACACTTTGATATGTCAAGATACATGTCACAGGGTTTCGCCCAGATGCGTGCCCCTATTCATGGCTGAAAAGTAGTGATGTGGAAAATGACGTGTTGCATTAAACTTTTATACGCATCACGCGGTCTTTGTAAGAAGGGCATTGTTAGCTCAGTTGTGCTTGACACTAGTAGAAGTGTTTGTCATTGTAAAGCCAAACCCCTCAGCCGTCTAAGCTGAAGGAAAAGTAGTTATCCATTAAGTTTCATATGTATTTTATATGATGCAGACTTGAAGCAAGTCATTCTGGGATACTTATACCTGAATACAAATATAATTAGAGCTGTTATCCAACAGCGTTGTTCGCGGTCCACGCTGTTGCCTATCTACCACATCTGGTAGACCCCTAATAACTTCATGGTAATAAAAAAAGGAGAGAAAAAAACTAAAAAGACTGAGATGGGATGAACTGGATTTGAACTCATGACTGCCATATAGATTGAGCCTACTACTAAGACCCAGCATGAAAGCAGTTCAGTTTAATCCTTTGCCCATCGACAATAACAAAAGACATACAGAATACAGAGCAAGAAGGATAATTTTTCATAGCAAACTGCACTCAGCAATGTCCAGCTTTACAGCTATAACGGATTCCTATCACGTGACCTCTAAATTTGGTGAATTTTTACTTTTTCACACTTTGCATAGTACATATCTGGCCCTTTGGACTCCGTAACTTTCAGCATTACAGCTGTAACTGTTACCCATGTATGGGCAACAGAGAGAGGGGTCGGAGCAGAAACAACACCAACACTCTGAAAGTGATGTGGAAAGCATGTATTATAAAGAGCAAGTATGATGCAAACGTCGTAACAAGCTATCGGTGGCTTACAGTAGATGTGCAGCCTAACGTGACTAAAATCACAACGGGAAGTTTTTATGAAGAGATATTTCTCTAGTTTCTACATAAAACTTCAGCCAACATCTATCCAAATTAGGGTGTTCAGTACATACGTATGATCTAGTTCCTCTACATACGAACGTCTTTGTGTTAACATATCTCATCTTATAAGTCTGAGGGTTTAATGTCACTAGTTATTGTACGCACACAACCCTACATGACCGTTAAATCACTTATCTTGATTTTCTCTCACGTGACATGTTAATATGGCGAAAATTGCACATTTCGAACATTGATCGTAATTTGCGTCAAAAGTGTACATCAAAGACAAAAAATAAGATCAGATTCGTGATCAGAACATGAAACTACATCAGCTAGCATACTTAAAACATTTAAATTCAAAACCTTTTGGTCACGTGACAACTTCGGTGATCAGTGGATTTCTACAGTTTTCAAGATATGAAAATGATTTTTGCACACGTAATTTGGCCCAACGTACTGTGTCTGCGTTTTAAATTTCAGCTTGAGTGGATAAACCCTTCTGGAGAAAATGACATGTCAACGCATCATATTCCTGACAAAATGCCGTCCGAAGTAGGTCAGGTTGAAAAATAAAAATTGTAGTGAAAAAATGTCCATGAAAAATGATAAGAAACCGACTGGAAACGAGCCTCAGAGAGCTAGCACTTGTCTGCAGTGCCTAATAATTTCATGATACTTGAAAAAAAAAAGAGAAAAAAGACTAGCAGGATTTAATTGGATTTGAACCTGAGACTTCCAGGCACAGCGTTCACTGGGGCTAATATGAAAGCCAGTGAAAAGAAAATAAATAGTTTTGTCAGATACAAAGTTTCTGCCACATGTAGGGAGAAAGTGTACCTTTGATGTACTGCTCCCGGTGTCAGACCGAATCAGAATACCCAGCTCACGACAGGCTAACGATGGGTAGGAAGAGACACTGCCTTTGATCTACTAATCCTATGTTATGTAAATGAGAGAATTTTGAGAAATCTTTGTTGTTTTCTTAACAAAAACTTCAACACTATACAATGAAAGACACTCATTGTTTCAGAATTGTAACCCTGACAACATGGAACACCAGATGGTATGCTTGGTTAATCATTTCAAGCAATATTTAGGGATGATGGAATTTTTACGTAACTTCTCAGGTTAATTACAGCCTAATTTACATTTCAAATTTAACGTGCAAGGTTAACTGAGTAGGGCCATCGACCTAGAAACAGCAAGTGGGATTTCCACCGACAGGTACACCCGTTTGTGAGAAGAAGATTTTTCAGGCTTAACAATGAAATTCAAAATGGCCGCTAAATCACGTGAGTGACCAATAGACCCTATAACGTCAAAAGTTACTTTATATATTCCTTATCAAAAGCGCAAAGTTTGGATTCTCTACCTTCAGAAGTTTGGGAAATACTGCAATTTTACAAGAGGACTACAAATACGATTTCAAGAGATGTCCCCCAGGGAACCTGTGTGGGCTCCTAATGACAGGAAAACACTAATAAAATTTAGATCGTATACACATGACATTCAGCGCTGTTGCACAATGTTCATTCAAATTGAAACAATATGTCCAAGGCTACTTTGAAGTTGATGCTTCTTTTTCAACATTTGCAACACACGGATAGAAAGATACTCTGACTGAAGTAGATTTACACAAGGTCGGATTTAACCGGATGCAAACGGCCTATTGCCAACTATCGCACTGTCATCGCAGTTCTGGTTTTACTCTCCTCGCTACAGTCTTTTGAATTGTAGCAAAGATTTGTCTGGCCGAGAGCACAAATTAACAACTATCCCATTTCACCTATTGTAGTTAGGTTATTAAGCTTCCGAGTTATCTCCCTTCACACTGCTCTTCAACATTTATCACTGTGTTCCAGTGAGGCAGCATATATATATATATATATATATATATATATATATATCTGCATTTGATCCGGTCGGCCATAGGTCCCCAGTGCGAAGTTTACATCCGAGATCTGTTGCATTCTTCCCTGATTAGCTATACGAAATACAAGGGCTATTTTCATAAAATCTCTTAGAAACATATTCCCCAGTAAATAATGTCACCTTTATTGAGCCACAACACACATAGTGTATATATACGGAGAAAAGCAGCCGAACGAATTTTTGTAAAATTGGGTCGGTACGCTTTCGTTCACTGACTGGAATTCGGTTTTTTCCAGTTGTGCTGTCCTCAACACCTACAGTCATTGGCGAATAACAAAGACCATATCGTTCCAGTAAGCATAAATGTAACAAGAACATCAAGGGAAAACCGAACTTCACTAACCTTCGTTTTCGGATCGAGTGGGACGCCTTCTGCTTATAGTACGGAAAAAGATAAACTCGTGGTACGTTTGGATGGAAACCAAGAAGATTTACATCATTAAAGGAGAGATTGACAACTTGTTTGGGAGTCTTAACTTTAATTTTCGTGTAAATAACGAAGACAAGAAACCATTGGCACCATTGGTGGGAAAAGACAATAATTTGACGTTTTGGAAGAATAACACTATTCTAGTTTATTCACTATTGCTAGTCTACATTAGCAATGCAGTCCCGTGATTCGAAAATAATTGTGTACAATAGTCGGCTTCTGTGCAAAAGAACTGGTTACATTGGAGATAATTTCCATAATATTTGTCTTAGTTATTCACTCATAATGATATGAATAAAGTGTTGCTTTAAGACCGCGATAAGCTTACTTTTGTCGCATCCTGCTCAGACACTTTGAGGACAAGCAATAGGAACGAGTTCCAGATTAGTGAATGTTAAGGTAAACTAACAACATGGCCAATCGATCTCAGCCCTATGCTACGTTATACCAAGGAATTTATGTGTGTATTCTTGAGGTTTTGTGTCGTACTCAACAATTTTTCAGTTATGTGACGACGAAGGAGTCCTTAGAATGTAGGTATGTATACTAAGTCTTCTTGTGGCAATGCGGGTCCATGACGCCAAATTGTTGCCGCCACTGGAACATTATGTCGAAGACACCAGACATGACACCCCACTCAGTCACATTATACTGACACCGGACCGACCAGTCCAGTTTCCTTGGTCTAACCTCTCAGTGCCGATTGCAAAGCGAGACAGCAACAATTTTTAAAATCTTTGATTATGACCCATCCCGGGATTGATCCCAGATCTGCCGACCACGATGCGGACGCTCTACGAACTGGAATGCTCTTAACACTTCAAAAGCACATATGGTACATTTTGCATATTTCACCTCAGTGTCGGTTGCTAGGATTATACTAGGTAGTCTATCAACCACTTTATCTTCTATGGTGTGTGATTTGCCTGTTCGAAATCTGACTATTTCCTCTTAGCTCTGACGGCTATAATCCGCCCGCCAACGAATGAGGATTAATAACATCAAACAAATATGCAAGCAGTTGTAATTAATAGAAACATTTTTTTACAAAGTGAATGGCAGTAATTGCTACAGATGTATGAAATTAAATCCGGAATTTATTGTGAGTGTATCGGTGGGCCTAATTTCCCGCGTGGAAGCACGTTGCCTTCCTTTACATATGATTAGTTGGAATACATTCGTGTTCACATTGGGCCTAATCTGGTTCTCTTTTGAAGCTGCCATCGAGAATATCGATTTTATATATCATTTGTGATTGCAGACATACCGTCATGGAAGCATAGATTTGTATTTTGCATGGTGCTTCTTTTGAAAATATAACGCACTGGGGAATACGATAGTGTGAGGGGATCCTCTCACTGTGCTTATGAATTTTTTAACAAGTTTCTATGAAACATCCGTCCGCCGTCACTGGGATTGAGTAAGGCTACATAATTTCAACAGAACGTCGGACGTAAATAGGGGCCTAAATTTAGACGACTTCTTGAGAGAGTAATGCACAGGAGAAATTGTTGCCTCGCGTTTTGGCAACCGCTATATATTACAGTCTAGGGGAAGGTATATAACTCTTTCTACCAAATAGAATTGTCGCGGCGGGACTTTTCTCAAAACATTTCGCTTAAATGGCGTCCATCCGTAGCAGAGGTTGTTTTTCTTGATGTAAAGTATTATGTTGTCGGCCTGAATTTAGGTATTACGGTTTGCTTGTTTGCATCTGCTGATGCTGAGGTCAATAAGCCTAAAATCAATTTCACTTAGCATTTATTTTGATAAGAATTATTCTTTTCTTTAAAAAATATGTTCAGATTTATTTTAAAAAGCGAAGGAGACATGGCCTGCAGTGATGTAAATGCTCAAGTATCATACCGGTAATGCACTGGGGGTGATGAGCAAACTCTTGATTTTGTAAGTGACAAAGACAAAAATCCCAGAATGCGTCTGCATATCCGTCTCTATCACTTAGTTCCTCCACATTGTCATGACATCGTAAATAAAAATTTGAAAAGCATGATGGATCAAAGAAATATTTCTGTTTGATAAATATTCTGATTCAGCAATGAATCTGCTATGATATTTGCTCTTCCTAGTGTAATTTTTTCCCGTGAAAGCGTCCAAGGTTGAACCAAGAAAAAAACACCACATGTTTGGCAAAAATGTTATTGATTTTTCTACAGAAACTGAATAAATTTCTTGCAATCTACCTTCAGGTAAAATAAACAATCTGAATACCATGTCTGAATCAATCATGGACTGAATCGAGGATTCAAATCCATAATAA
The DNA here is from genome assembly GCA_016165875.1 of Acanthopleura granulata. Classification (NCBI taxonomy): domain Eukaryota; kingdom Metazoa; phylum Mollusca; class Polyplacophora; order Chitonida; family Chitonidae; genus Acanthopleura; species Acanthopleura granulata. Next base: position 2,417,626 of record JABBOT010000015.1, on the reverse strand, counting down.
ACCAATGATGCTCCTTTGCATTGCTCTAACACGCTAATCACTTGGCCACACCTCACATAAAGTTGAGTATGGCGTTAAAGAAATATCAAATAAATAAAAAAAAATTACAAAAAAATAAGAAACAATTAAGTGGTTTATATTCCATTATCTGTTGTTATCGGTCTAAAGGACCTGGAGAATAGCCTACAGTTGTTCACGCATTGAGTCAAATTATCAATATATGGGTACATGGTACACATTTATGGTTTACTGTGTGCGACTCAAGTACTCACACTGGAAGGACATAGGTACAAAAGTTGCTTCCCCTGTTAACACTTGTAGCAGCTGGTCGGAAGTCAGAAGTTTGCCAGGTACCCGCCGAGGTGGTTTTTCCTTACCTACACACCTATTTGCAGCCCATCGGTAAAACACTCTTCAGAACAGAATTGAACACGAAGCAAATAAACAAATGTGGAATTTGATCAAACGTCTTCTAGCTCAGAAACTTAAAAATATCTGAAGGAAGCTTTCTTTCCCTCGACAGCACACAAGGTATGACTTTCTTGTTCAGGAGAAGCTGAACGTGGTTCAGCAAGTACAAAGCGCAAGACACGGGCGGCGGAAGTGGGGATTCAATTCCACGCTTGGGCAGTGGATTTGTAAATCCGCTCGTAATATTTGTAGTGGCTCTGGTGACCATAAACGGCCATATCAGCTCACTTGGAAGTGCGCATGGTCTTACCTTCGTTGATGACTATCTGCTTTGCGATCTGTACACCACACGTGGGAAAGTTCGTCAGTATCTTCACAAAGGTCGGTGGTTTACTCTGGGCACTCCAGTTTCGTCCACAAGAAAACTGATCATCTTGTTATTGGCGAAAAATTACTGAGTATCAAAAATTAGAAAATCTCTCTTGTAACTTCTTGACTTGGCTGTTCACAGCAACATGGCTTGTGGGAAAATTGCAATCGCATGGGAGGAGTAAAAAAGCTTCTTATATAGACGTGACAAAAATGTTTTTAGTTTGTGTTTCAAGTGCATTTGTTTATTTCTTTTATAATGCCATTCAAAAAACGTTTTCAGTTCTTCAACCTGGGGATAAGAAGAGCTACAGTGGGGAAGTATTCACTATGCTTTTGTATGCTTGACTGGCGATGAAAAATATAGAATCATTACTACTGATCACGTTGTTGTGACTTTCAAGATCTGTTATGTAAATAATAGCTTCTTGGTTACTTTGTGAGTAGATTGTTATTGCGTTAGGCTGTAATGCTTAGTGCCTCGGACAGGATGTTTCATTGAGGCAGCAAGGTAGTCACCTCCGGGCTATTTACTCAAGTGATTTATTCCGGATACCACAGTGAATTACCCCTGGCACTGCGGTGAATTATTCAGAGCACTTTCTCCAGGCACTTACGTGGATTACTCCAGGCACTCAAGTGGATTGCTCCAAGTTTTCCAGTGGATTACTCCAGGCACTCCAGTGGATTATGCCAGGCACTCCAGTGGTTTACTCCAGGCACTCCAATGGTTACTCAGGCACTCCAGTGGATTACTCCAGGCACTCCGGTGGGTTATTCCTAAGCACTCAGATGGATTACTCCAGGCATTCCATTGGATTACTCCAGGCACTGCAGTGGATTACTCCAGGCACTCCGTTGGATTATTCCTAGGTGCTTCGACCGATTACTCCACGCACTCCAGTGGATTGCTCCAAGTTTTCCGGTGGTTTATTCCAGGCAGTCCAGTGGATTACTTCAGACACCCTGGCGGATTACTCAGAGCACTGGTGGATAATTTCGGGCACTCCGATGGATTACTCCAGAACTCCGATGGATTGCTCCGAAACTCCGGGGGATTACTCGTGGTACTGTGGTGGATAAGGAGAGGCACTGGTGGATTACTCCAGGTATTCCAGTGGATTGCCTCAGGCACTACGGTATATTATTCCCGGCACTCAAAAAGATAACTTTGGGCACTCAGACTTATTACTCCGGGTTATGCGTTGGTTTACTCCAGGCTCTTCGGTATATCATTCCAGGCACTTAAGAGGATAACTTCGGGTACTCAGATGGATTATTCCAGGCACTCCAGTGGTTTATTCCATTCAATCCAGTGAATTATTCTAGGGACTCGGATGGATTACCACAGACACTTGGTGAATTACTCCAGGGGCTCCGGTAGATTACTCCTTGTACTGTGGTGGATATGGATGGGCATCGGTGGATTACTCCAGGTACTCCAGTGGATTACCTCAGGCACTACGGTATATTATTCATCGCACTCAAGAGGATTACTCCGAGCACTCCGGTAGAATACTCCAGGGACTACAGTGGTCTACTCCATTCAGTCCAGTGAATTACTTTAGGGACTTCGGTGGAATACCCCAGGCACTCGGTGAATTACTCCAGGGACTCTGGAGGATTACCCCAGGCTTTCCGGTATATTATTCCAGGCACTCAAGGGGATAACTTCAGGCAGTCCTTTTGAATACTACCCCCAAATCCTCAATCCTCAACCCATGAAACTGACCGCTTTTGTATAAATAAAGCTATTTTGAGAAGAATCAATGGATGGATCGACCAATCAATCAATCAATCAATCAATCCTTCATTCGGTCAGCCAAGCAATCAACCAAATCAAGAAGACTGCACAATGTGAATGTCAGGATAAGTAGAGTCCGTTTGAAATGAGAAAGTTGGTGTTGTAGAAAAACTGTTGCAAAAGCATGTACTCAGAACTGCACATATCTCAGTAGGGTGTATAGATTTATTTGTCGATGCTATTGAAAGCACAACACGGTGACTAAAGCGGCGTGTCTGCTAATGTGGTACGTGTGTGATTCTGTTTACTTTTCTTGTTAACGGCTAAACCTTGCATTAGGTATACGCGATTGTACACACGTGTCAGTCGGGAGACACTCAACCTACTACAACATTCGCGCGACAGTCATTTCGCACTGTTTTTGTCTTTTTTCTAAAAATCTATCCGATTATTTATCCTACCTTAAGGATGTAATGAATTATTTTTCGTGTGTACCGATTTTAACCCGTTCTATGCCAGACCTGAGAGGTGTACAAACATTAAAACATCACCATCAAAGAAGAATAAATGTAACTCAAGGCTTATGTTCGATTTCAAGGTTCTAGTCAAACATAAGCTTTTAAAGTGGCAGAAACGATATCGCAGATGACTTCTTTCTTTTTCACAAATCAATAAAATCGGACACATTTAAAGACACGCTAATGGGGCAGGCTGTAAATTGCAGGAACGAAAAATAAATCTTCAACGATATCAGCTCACCCAAACTCTAGCCGACTTTTCTTTTGCATCTTTTTACTGACCAAGTTATCGTTGATTTTTATGCCGAGACCAAAACGATTCCCCTGTCCATCACCGCTACTTAACTGATATCTTCAACTGCCGTTAGGCGATAATGCTTTTAGTGCCAGGGAAAAGGTGGATCAATAAAGCAAACACATTTCTGAATGATCTCTTACGGAAAGAAAAAGAGCTCTTAATTACAGCTGGTCGGATATACGAGCAGTTAAAGCAATTAATTGATTCTATCCACATTATATCGCATCCCATAGACGATTGAGCTTTTGTCTAATACACGCGTTGTTTTTTTAATGTAACTTTACTTGGCTTTATCATACGTAATTGATATAATTCTCGGTTTAGTACTGCATTGTTATAATATCACATGGTTCAAGGCAGATATACATATACACATATACGTGAGTCTACTGTCCGGTTATAAAATAGATTTAATAACGGTATATTTGTTTGTGTGCATGCATGTTTTTTATGTTCTTCTTATTTTTTTGGAAAATTCTTTTTGACTTTTGCAACAACATACAAATGTTGCAAATTAGCATATTTTTTCCAGTAAGATTTGTTGTAATAGTTTCACCTTAAGTTCAAACTCGAACTTATTACTGCGAGGCGTTCAAAATAAAGCGAAGTAAAATTTACCTGATGTCCATTAGAACGCATGTATGCCGCATGTTGGGACGTTTGGCTGTTATTGGCCAAAGGTCAGGGTCATTTGAGCCGGATTTTTGTGATATTATCAGCTTTATATTTGATTGAGCAGTTTGGAAATGGCAATGACGAACTCAAGCGACGAAAACTGACAAAGGCAAGAACAAATTCTGCTAATGAATATCGCCGTATGTATATATCCAGTATGGGTTTCGAGCCAATGAAGTTCCATCCTCCTCGATTGAAATAAACCTCAGGCTAATTTGTAAAGAATTCACTTTCTTGAAACTTCAAGAACAGTCTTTGTTCTATACGAAAGAAAGGAATTCCCCGAATCCGTGATCATATGGTTTGCTTTGTTTATGAACGACATCATTTAATAAGCAAAAGGAAGACGTCATCTTGACTGAATAACTAGCAACGCCAAGCAAAGGCCATTCGAAAATGTCCTATTGAATGCTACCTCTTCAAATACATAGTAAACGTCAAGTCAGTTTGACTTTTGTTTGTACTTTCCGCAAATCAATAAGTTAATTACTTAAATGCTGTGAAATGTGATCAAATACGCTGCACACTTGGTCCAAAAGGGATTCTTGATCCATCCTTGACAAAATATAAGATAAGCTGGGCATGTTTCATTTTCAAAAGTAATAATTGTGCCTTGTGAACCTTAAGTGGTTGGGAAATGACACATGCACTTTCGAGTCGACATGTGTCAAGAGTATGTGGAATTGAGATTTCATTAATCTATAATGTATAGAGAGGTATTGGGTTCTTCAGTCCCGATCTTTCAAATCCCGGATATTTCGATTCAAAACATGAACCGGATTTTCTTTGATAATAATAATGAAGAAATCAAGGCGTCATCGAGTAAATATTAAGGTTTCAAGATGTTTCGACTCCCGAGTTCTTTGTCAAGCGCGCAATACGAATGTAGGAGACGCCCTGACTTCAGTCTATAAGTTGATGACAAACTTCTCTTTGCTGGCCTTCTACACATGGGACAACATCTCAGAGTAAGATAGTTCACACATTGTTGGAACAGGATAGAATGGTGGCAGGGAGACATGCAGCTGTCGGGTGGTCGGCTCAATCATATTATACACTCCCTACATGTAGCTGCGGAGCGTGGTGGCGTTGGTGTGGAATTGTTTTCCAGCTTCTCCCTCGCACACAAGATTTGATGCTGTTTGATGATGAAGACGTGTCATTCTCTTTCTGTCTGGCCATCCTAGTTCTTTCGTTCTCCAACCATTCTTCGGGGTCTTCATATACCCCATTGTCACTGGCCTGTTGGTGCTCTGGAAGTCGTTAAAACCTAAACGATCTTGATGGTCTTGGTAATCTCATCACCCGGGCTATATCAGCTCTATCAAGAGGCGGGTTGAATAATGTTCTTCTTCTTGTTCTTCTTCTCCCTCCATTGCCGCTTTTTGGTCTCAGAAAAATGTCCATATCATCCATGATTGCTGTAAGGTTCCCTATCATTATGATTGTAAGGTCTCATACTATTGTAGCATGCAGCAGTAAGTCGAGTGAGTGTGACTTGTGAATGCTCCACGCAGGCCTTTCATACAAATTGGGCGGCTTGAAAAGTCGGTTGCGCTGTTGGAATTATCTAATTTGTTGATTGGTTCTTTTATCTTAGGGCTGATAGCAGTCATACTGCGGACGAGCTTGTAACCGTTAAATCCCTGTGTCTACAGTGTGTTGTCTGTTTTTCAGTTACTTGTATTTGTTAGCCTAATACTAATGAAAACATACATACAAACATAGAGACACATATAGGCTTTCAGCGTCCGTGTAAAAAAATGAAAGTGCTGTCTTTATATGTATACCAAAGTACGAGTATAGTTGTTAGAACCCCATCAATATTTGTCTTTTTTCCCGAAAGATAAGAGTATAGCGTGAATATCGGTTTCTAGCTATATATAATATTAACAATAAAAAACATAGACGCACACACAGCCTTTCAGCATGGAGGTAAAAATTTACAGGGATAAATATACAACTGGTGTCTTTATATGTATACCAAAGCACACGTATACTTTTTTGTACATGAAATATAAGAGCGCGGACATATTAGAAAGCAATTTTGCCAGCGTAGGAATTGCCTATGTTATGTTAACTGCTTAGAAAGAATGGGACTAGTCTTGGGAAGTTTCAGAAGCATTCCATGCCCAGCGTTCACCATCTGTCGAATACATGCTGCCGCGTCACATGCGGTTCTTCTAGAGAACGTTCGTGGAAGTTATTTTTTACATGTAGGCCTCTATTTTCACATAGAGAGGGAGAACGCGCGTAAGATGTATATGAAGCTGTTTTTCACGCCCCATCTGTCATCTTTGCATGCGGACTTGAGACTGACAATTTGCGCTGCCTGCTAGTTCCTGCTTTCACTATGGCAAAAGGTAAACAGCCAACAACAACAACAATCACTGCGATCGATACTACTGCAGCGGAGAAGGAGACAACGGACGCACAGCCGGTACCTAGGAAGAAGGATAAAATTTTCCAAGCTGACAAGAAGCTTCCGCTAAAAAAATCCCATTGACAATGACATTTTCCATTTCGAGGTAGAGTTCGAGGCCAGACAAAGACATAAAAATAAATAAATAAAAAATCTCAGGATACCGTCACTACCGTCTTGCATCAGTTACAGTATGATCCCCAGAACCCTGCTGTTTATAGCGGGGTGGATACTTTATTGCCAGCAGCACGTCAGCACGATCTCCCGGTGTTTTGCGAAAACTTCTGGCCAATGCTCACTCTCGGGTCAAACGGGCAATTCTTTACGGGCCTGATGCAGAATTTATCCGCTGTGTATATGAAATTACTAAGAATGTCTTAAAAGGGAAAGTTTCCCTGACACCATCTCGGAAGGCTCGGTTACGCCAGTACAAGACACATCTACATAAGCAAATAAAGAAGCGTTTTCCACTTCATCGCAAACCGGTCATTCTACAGAAAGGTAGAGAACTCGGCCCCGGGGAGTCGAAGGGGGGATTTCATTGTGATCTGTTTCTGCAAAAAGCGCTATTTGTTGAACAATGTCACGGTTCGACTGCGTCTGACCCCGGCTAAAGACACCTTTGAATTGACATCAACCGCACAAATAGGGGAAGGGTAGCAAGCACTGGTAGCTGATTTCAAGACAATTTTGAGGAAGTTACAGTGTTTCCTGACCAAGTATTTAACCGTACCTCAGGGACATACTGCCGTGAACGAGCAAAACGTGTTTTATGCAGTCTTCCCCAGGGCGTAATCATAGGCTGCCTACAGAAAAGGGCCTTTGACCTAAACTACAAGCAAAATTCATTGGCATTCCGACACTTCAACATAAACTACGCGGCTTTACTCGTGAACGGAAGTCAAGTACCAACCAAGATACTCACGACGGACTTTACCTCAGACAATTACATTGGCTCTTACACAAACCTGTTTGCTGCCACGGGCAAAGCTGGGTTGGACGAAGGTAACAACATCAAATATACCGAATACGGAGAGGGGTTCGTCCTGTTTGCTTTTAATTTGATAGCAGATCAACATAACGAGCATCAATTGAACGTCATGCAGAAGGTCGATCTCCGCATCATATACGGTTTTCTCAACATGTAAACATACCCACTTACGTCATTTGCTACGCCGAGTTTGATAAAAGTATCGAGATTGACAAGACCGTGTGATTTCACGAATTAAAGAAAAAAATCGACGGTGACCACACAGGGATTTTGAACTCTCGATGGCTCGGTCATATCATACTCCTAAATGCTGAAATGAAAAACCAACAACTATTACAGTGTTCAAACCTTGTCCAAGCCTTGTCCAAGGTGCGCTGCCTTGGAATGATTTACTTCCACGAATGCCACTCCGATCCGCCCTATATATTTTAAACACCGATGCTTGTAATAAGTCTGACCAGCATTAGGTCGCACTGCTCATACATTACGAGGAAACCACACGTCACCTGTCTGGCGTCATTTTGACTCCTATGGAGGAGGTAGAGACGTAGCTGAATCTTGGTACGGACCATTGGGAATGGAATCCCAGCCCTGTACAGTGCTTGGATACCTCCGTGTGTGGAAGAACAATGAACTCTGTTATGCAAATATTTACCTCTCCAAATAACTGGACGCAATCTCATGCTATTCGGACTTATTTGTTTTCTCATGTTTGTTGTTGAAAAAAAATATAAATAAAATGATATCTCACCAAAAAAAACAAAAAAACATAAAAAAAGCAGACAGTTTGTGTTTTTGTGTGTGTCGGTTTTTTTTCCTTCTTTATTTATTTCTTTATTTTTCACCCTTTTGTGCTCAGATTGAAAGAGCTCTTTCGGGAGAAATGGGAGAAAAGGGTTGTTGCTTTAGGCAGCTGGTTAGTCAGTAGGCTGGTCAGCAGGCAGGTCACCCTCCGCTTCAGAAGCATCCCGCAGCTCTAGTTTGACCAGCTACTCCCAGTCGGGATCAAACCATGCCAAGTAAGCCGAGTCGGTGTACATTCGGACATTCGGCAAAAGTTAATAATAACTCTTGGGGAAAGTGAATGTGACACTCTATGAAGCCATACAATGGCGGCATGATCACCCACGTAATAGTTGGTCTTGGGTTAGGTGGGATAGAGGATGGGGATAGTAATGTCTCAGAAAGGCCTGAAGAGAAGGATCAGTTTGTTTGAGAACTTACATTCCCACATTTCCATTACGTCATATCTCATTACTCGAAGCAATCTTCGTGATCATTTGTTTTGTTTTGTGTTATAACGGAGTTCTCCGGCGGTAGTACAGTTGAGGTAACACCCGTGGAAATGCCAGTAACATCCGTGGAACTACAACGAGACCATATGTATATATGTCTGACATGTACATTATACAAAAATTTTAAAAACAGTTTAAAAATGAAGAAAATGGACAGTGGCCACGTCAGGATTCCAGCCCGCGCTTTCTCAGTCGCCCCTATTTCGACGCCTTGTATGTATTCAACATAAGTGTCTAACATGTATATATGTAGAGGTATATATATACATATTATATTTTTATGCTCATCAAGCCTTTTCATATATGTATAATTATTTATACATTTGCATTTATATGTTTTACTACTACATTACTTGGAAAATAGTACGTCGGCTCTCCACCAGAGCGAAGCCATCGACAGGGAGTTGCCAGTCTCCGATACGATTTTCGGCATTATTAGACGATGTCAGATGCTCATCCCCAGCTCTGCTGCCAGCCACTCTAAGCACTGCGGTGTGGTCTCGATTCCTTGGGATGAAATGTAATAGGTGATGTCTTTCTCGTCTCCTTCTTCAGGAAGCCAACGGATATAATGTCCAGCTGGCATAGGTCATGCCAATGAGGCTAGATATAATACATTGGCGTCAAAGCATACAACAGCCTGGCACAGTTTTTCATCCCGAATACGGGTCACTTCCGATGATAGCGATGAAATAGGATACTGTTCCCGCCGACAATACTGTCTTTCAGACATCGATGAAGATCTTTGTCTGCCTCGCCTGTTAAAGAAAAGTAGGTTCGTAGGTCTTCAAACAGGTACCGTAAGGTGAGCCCGGGAATGCTAATACACCCTTTGAAAACTTCCACGCGCGTCGCGTGGTAAAACGCTGACACTTTCGCCACGGCTTCTATAAACGGGATAACTTCCAAGTTATTATACCACACTAGCAAGTCTCGGAAAGTTGTCATCCCTTGTGATCGTCATACGTTCGGCAGAGCGTGGTAGTCTTCTTTGGAACACACCTCGTCCTTTAACTCGTTATGGAAGGCTTCACGTGGCGTCTCCTACAGACGCACCAAACTGTCCACACAGGTGTAACAAAACCAGTCTTTTGTTACCTGACACTCATAAGTTTTAACTCACTTGTTATAATTTGGTGACAAATAATATCTCCGGTCTAAATATTCAGCTTATCGGTGGATACGCTCATGTGATCGTTATTCCACTTGATAACGTACTTTAACGCCTCGGTTTTCGCCAAGTATGGATAAAGCTGTTGCTTATTTAAATTGAAATCATACTTGCCAGAGTTGAAGCCCAAGAAAGGAAGCTTAGTCAGGTAAGCTAAAAATCGTTCCTTGAGTTTCTCTGTGTACGAATTTTTCCGTTTGAACGTGAAGTGAAGTGGCGTAGACATGGCTATCCTCTCATCTAACCTGTCCAACACGCACTAGTAACGTTCACACAGTTCGATATGCCATTATAGTTTCAGTCAAGGCGTGAGGATTCCCAGCAGATACAAAGCACATCGGGCTGTCATACCAGGAACGTTACTACTGACAGACAGGCTCATGGGAATGTGACTACTAGCGGTATTCTCTACCTTTTCAAGGTAATCTTCAAAATCAGAGCAGGCTCGGTAGGGAAAATACCTGTCCTGTTCGGTCACGTCAATGATGCCCTCGTTAAACAGCTCTTCGAAAACAGTGGGTTTGTTTTTAAAGACACCCTTCGGGTACTCTGGTGTGATGGCTCCCTCACCGGTCCGTGTGTAGCGTTTTAAGTCGCATTGGTGGGGAAAAACTTGACGGTTGGCCCAGCAAATAAAGGACCGGATGTACAGAGACATATCTTTCACCATATTAAAATGCTTCTCGTACAAACTGACAATTAAGATAGTAGGATAACGCGCGGTTGTACTGTAAAGAATCTCAGCACACACGAGGAAACACCATCTGCCTAAAAAAATCGACGACAGCAACCCAAGATGTATTATATGTATTTTAAGGCAATGTATATGTATTTATATATATATATATATATATATATATATATATATATATATATATATATATATATATATATATATATATATATATATAAACAGGCAACACTTGGGTTTGGGGGGGGTTCTATGTGTGTCTCTATGTGTATGTACATATGTATGTTTTTTATTATTATTTGTCTTATAACTACATGAAACTGAAAAAAGTCGATAACACACTGTAGATACAGGTAATGAAAACTGAAAAGCTCGTCCGCAGTATGACCAATCAGCCATGAGATAAAAGAATCAATCAGCAGATTTGTATAAAACGCCTGCGTCGAGCATTCGAGCAAGCCACTCACTGCTATTTTTCTGAGAGAGAGTCGATTTTTACCTTCAACATGGATGCTGTGATGGCAATGATTACGAGATTGAAGGTGTCTGGAGGTATAGCAATGTATTACTGACTAGATAAGGAGCTGCCAGTACAGAGTTTTACTGAGATACACGCCGGACTGGCGCATGGATGGAATTTATCTTCGCAACCCAACGAATAAAGCCGTATGCACACACGGACGCCTCGGGTAAAAAGAAGTCGGCATCCACACCAACAGACTCAGCTACTTTTCCAACGGCCCTTTTTAGGCACCCATCCCCACTCCAGTCTGCCGAAAGAGAACTTTCAAAGTGAACACAATGTATCTCTCTACGTATGTCTTGTTATTTTACTTTTTTATTTATTTACTTTTTTCTGTGATAGCCCATTTGTTTTGACGTCACACACTATGACGTCACATAACAAACCAAGATCAGCCCTTCCATTCACCCCGTTCATGTGTGAAGACATCTTTCAATCCGAGCACAATCCACATCTCCATTCAGCCATCCCGTTAATTCATAGAGAAAACTTTCAACCTGAACACAGTCTCCGTCTCTATATATCTTTATTTTTTTACTTAGTTTTTCTGTAATTACCCATTTTTGTGTATACATATAGCCTGACATTTAATGAAGTCGCCATGAATGAAGTCCTCTTACTTATGATGTATCATAACACTACATATAAACAACTCTTTCTTACTTATCATGTATAATGATGTATAATATATATTTACATGTAACACAATACCCGTCCCTAGCCCAGATGACCTGTATGCTATGCTGTAAATGCGTGCTACATTGTAATAACAGTATGAAAAAAAAAACAAGAACAACAACAACAAAGTTATAGGCATTTCCTGTTCCTTATCACGTTCTCCGTGCTGCGTCCGACGATGGCGTTTTCAAGTATAAGAAAGGCTTCCCGACTGGTGAACATTTTTTTACGTTTCGACGGTGCTCAAACACACCTCAACACAAATCATACATGAATACCATATTCCACTTCTACCTCCACACTGGTAGCTATAACTTGAACTATGTATATTTGAAGCACAAGTCTAACGTCTACTCTCCCAACGCGTGTATGCTTGGCTTAGCGGCAAACATACGAATAACTCACTACCCACACATAAAGACATAAATACTTAAAAATTCCACGTGCGACCTTAAGAACAGCATTCGTGACGTTGTTACGTCGTTCGCCAAGAAGTCACATCAGCATTCCGGACGTTGTCACGCCCTTCGATACTAAAAACCATTCCACGTTCCCTTTCACAATAAGCGAACACTCGAACACACTTAGTGAAGTACACCACGACCAACGCTCAACACTTGTATCCGCTACATACAAAGAATAAACCCTTACTTATTATGCACAAAACAATTGCTCCGCAATACATTAAAGGAAAGAATCATTATTTATTAAGTACTGCGGAGCTGCACCGTAATACATAAAAGGAAGAAAGCGCTCCGCAATCTCAGGTTAAAGATATCTAATACTTGTACCTTACCTGGTGTACTACTGACGTCTGCCAAATCTGACGACAACCCCATCCTAGATGTTTATTTTTTGGCTTTACGTTAAGCAATCTAAGTCCTAGTTGCATAAACAGCGTCGTCTCTTTTCGATGGAATGGCTTTGATTCCAACCGTAGAAAGTGTGTAAAATTTATAATTTTAGTAGGAATCCCGCTGTGAATAACATACATAACACGCATCTCCGATAGACATTCACCAACTTTGCAGCGTCATTCGGTAATTCCCTGTTGTCTACCATAGCAAGTCAATTTTTTTTCAAGCAGATTTATCTGCCTTTCTATAGATATCACCCACGTTTTCATTGGCTGAGAAAATCTTGTGTATATTTAAATTTGCGTCACCAAACACGTCATCAGGTTTTGCTTATACGCATGCGTGCATCTGGTTTTTCCGACTTTCGCCCACGGAGAAAGTTTTCAGGCTGCAAAAATCAACCATCAAACTCATCAAAGTGAGTTGATATTTAAACAGTTGCTTGCTAGGCTTAGCAAGAGATTGGGCACCGATCTAATTAACTGATAAAGCTGTAGTGTACAATATTGCCGTTTTAGATTCGCAGTATTGGTGATGAGCAACCATTGCATGCACACTCAGGGCCATGCGGCCTCTCTGTTTCAGTGTACAAGGGTGGTCGGGTTGTACAGATCGCACTGCAGTCTCTAAATTTTGCCTTTTCTAAAAATATCTCTTCATACTATTATTATCTCTCAAATGTGTTTTATGTGGAATAATAGTCAAAATATCCATTCGCCTTTGATTAACACATCCGAAATTCGCCATGGTCGTAACAACGCCAAGAAAGTGAACTAATCTCAAATTTGTGGAAAATAGCATCTCCCACGTTCGGGTGACTGCGTTCGGCTTGAGACGTCACCTTACATCCGCTTGACTAAGGGGCAGTTTATAGATCGGTGTCTCTTGACAGGAGAAATCAAGAGCGTGTCACTCTTTTCTCGATACTGTCTAAAAGTTGTACCACATCCGTGTACCAGTTATGATCTGCTTACCACTTATCAACCGTTTACCAATCATCAGTCGTTCTGCATGAATTATCGTTTGTTTGTCAGTCAACATCTGATGACAAATCATCATCCGTTCACCCACTGTCTTTCTGAAATTCATCATCCGTTCATCTTTCGTTATTCGTCCATCATTAATAAGTTTAACAAGCATCATTCCTTTATCAGCCATCCATTTGCCAGTCATAATGGGCTTATCAGTCATCATCCATTTGCCAGTCATAATGGGCTTATCAGTCATCAGCCATTTGCCAGTCATAATGGGTTTATCAGTCATCACCCATTTGCCAGTCATAATGGGTTCATCCGTCATCATTTATTTTCCAATCATCGCCTGTTCACCAGTTATCTCTTTACCAACCATACTCCGTTTACCAATCATCATCCTTTCATACATCACCATTCCTTCACCAGATATAACATATTTTACCAATCATTATCCGTATGGGAATCCTCATCCATGTGCCAGTCATCAACCTTTCACCAACTGTCACCCCATTACCAATCATCATCCATTCACAAGTCATCATTCGTTTGATGCTAAACTGTGGTCAAATGTTATAATATACTTTGGCGATACGTTTTCGTGATGTGTTGACACAATCGATTTTTTTTATTGTGAGTTAACCAAATAACGTGTATTCCCGAATCGATGTTCAAAACAAATCCCCAGTGGGGTAACAAAAAAGAATTTTCAACTTTCTACAGAAAAAAATCTATTTTGAACTGTTAGATTAAGTAAACCTATTCACTTGACCCAAAGACACTCTTAGTAGCTGGCAACCATCTAGATAACATCTATGAAACTCCATACTGGCTAACTACATAGGAAATCCACATGGGAAGAAAACGTTACTGGCCGGGAAGCCTTTCACGGAGAAGTTTCCAAACTATCATCATAGACATGTATGCACCGAGTTAATGAGTGGAGCAGAATATTAATTATTCAAACTACTAGTATGTGTTATTATAAAAGTCACATAGTCACAGATTTATTTAAGTGAAAAGGGAAGAAAAAATCAGAACATAAAAAGGCCTAAGCGTCATTGGAAATATCATTGAAACGACCCATTTGATTCTTTTTAAGACTTCTAGATTCAGTGAGAATAAGATACAGTTACACGCGGTTTTTATTATGGTGCATCACGGCCAGGGGAAATGAAAGCTGTGCAATAAGAGCTTCAAACCGGAGAGACATCTCGTAATCATCACGGTTAGTCGTCCCACATTCCTCTAGTTTAGTCATCCATTTCAAAATCGTCATTGTAGTCATTTCAAAATCCACAATGGTAATCCTCATAATTAGCCATCGCACATTCTTCATGGGTAGTCATCCGTCAATCCTCTGTGCTAGTAATTCCACAATCCACCAGGTTAGTCATACTACAATCATCATGGCTAGCCATCCCATAATCCCCTGTGTTAGTAACTCTACTATACGCAAGATTCGTCATAATGGTTAGTCATTCTACAATCCTACCATAGTCATTCCATATACCACAACGTTATTCATTCACAATCCTTGTCATTAGCCATTCGAAATCCTCAAGGTTAGTCATCCTACTTATAGTAGTAGTAGTATTTCTATAGAATAGTCATCGAATAATCCTCAAGGTAAGTCATTGAATAATCCTTACGGTTAGCCCGCTTTTAATCCTCAAGGTTAGTCATAATACAATCCTCTAGGTTACTCATTCTGCAATCCCCCAGGTTAGTCACCTTACAATCCTCAAGGTTAGCCATTCTGCAATCCTCAAGGTTAGCCATCCTACAATCCTCAAGGCTACTCCTCATACAGTCCCGAATGTTAGTCATCCTACCATCCTCAAGGTTAGTCATCCTACAATCCTCAATCCTCTTCTCCACCTGAAAGGATACACACAACGAAATGAATAGTTCAAAGTCAATAGTCTACGTGAAAATACCACCTACTTCCACTCTACTAAATTTAAGACTAAACATGTAAGACGAAAGGCTAAAAAATTCCATCGTAATATTCACCAAAGTGGCAAACCTCTAATTTTACACTGGCAAATACATTAATTAGAGAATATTAGTTTTCTTTAGTTTATTCAAAAGCAAGCTCTAATTTATTTATTTCCTTTAGTGTTATTTACTGTGGAGCCACGTTTGAATCTAGATGTCGAAACCGACATTTGTATACAAGCCGTTGTCCAGAATGATCTATAACCTCGAGACCAATTTCCAAAACAACGATTAACACAAACCACCAAAGGACTAAGTATGATTATAAATTGAAATTAGGAAGGATTTGTGCAAGGAGAAGCAGTCAGCAATTTTCAGTGTTGACGAAAAGACGCAAGGCATAGTTTATATGTTGTCGTTAATCAAATATGTATCTCAGTGGCGCTTTGATTGCAACTGTTCATATATCCAACGTGGCGATCATACTCAACACGATGAACGTACGGCCGCTATTAAACCCCAGGTTAAGCGGAATTAGACACAATTATGAAGCAGAATCTCCGAGATTCTGGACGCTCCTTCTATGTTTACTAGCAAGAAAGGCGTACTCATTTTAAAATTTAGGTCATAACTTGTTACGTTAATTAAAATCATCACATAACACACAGGATCCAATAAATACTAGAAGGTGAGATATGTATTCGGCCTATGCAGGACCCAGGTGTACTGCTATCCAAGTAGGGATAATTCACCATATCAACACTGGAACGTCGGCGTGACAGGAAACAGTTCATGTCTTTGTATAGGTACAAGCCCAGATAAGATGTGCCATCTGGTGCATGTGTAGTTTCCTTTAAATCCAGGAAAGGTGGATGTATATCTTTCGCAGCCTTTGTTATGTACGGGTTGTTTACAGCTCATCAGTATACCGTTTAGTTAATGAGAAATACCAATCATGATGAAGATTACTCTTTTGCAATTTCTGCGTATAGTCGTATCCCTCGTATACACTATAAAGGGTTTCCCAAAATTCCACACAGAGGTTATTAATGAGAAATTCTAGCACCCCAGTAAACAAACAAACATACCATGTATAGTAATCCTTGTATATAGTGGAACCGAAGAAGGCTTTGTTGTCTTTGACTTTAATGTAGCGGTGAGCAAATTTATTAAACACCGAAACAGTTAATGATAAAATTCTATCAACTGAATCCTTGTGAGGTTCCGAATCTGACTTACAGAACTGGACGCTATACATTGGTAGAAGACAGGTGTTTACAAGGAATGTGGAGTTATACAAATGGCGCCACGAACACCGTACCAACGGCACTGTCGACTGGTTACCTTTGCTAGTTTGTGATCAGTGTTACTTAATTTGGATTTACACTTTCTGAATAAAAGCAAAGATTCTATATTGTGCGCTGAAAATTGGCTTGGGTCCCTCCGAGTTCCGAACCTGCGACCTCAGAAGCAGGGATATAATCGGGGAACACTACATCTATAGGCTCAATTCATTTGCACCACTAGAAATCTGTTCTACATCCAGAAAATATGAAGTTCCAAGTCATGATAACATGCCTGCTGTTTTTACGTCAACCACAAGTTTTCTAAATTTTTTTGAAATGATCTGACTTAATCTCGGATCAGATTTGACAGTCATCTTGACCTAGACCCTATTTTATGAGGAGCGAGACAATTTCCTGACTCAGCCTACACAGGATGTCTTCTTCATTAACATTGTTAGCAACTGCCGACGAGTCCTTTATGGAACATGAATGGCTTTAATTGAAACATAAGGTTGGCTTTCTTATTTCCTCTTGAAGGAAATTATTTTCGAAAAGAGTTTTGCGGGAATTAATCTATACACTCTGTGTTTGAAACAAAATCACTTCTCCTGAGTGGACATTGTTCGGCCCTGAAGGCGGCATTTTACCCGTGAAGGACACCGCCTATGGGAAGTTGTGAATTGTATGGCTTATTTCGTAAATGTGATGAGCTGCTTCGATCCTGTGACCTGGCCACAGTCAAGTATACGACAACACAACAGTGGAAGCATTGTGTTCCGAAATACACAGCATACGAATGTACTTATATCTTCAGCATACACAATGCTCTTGGCTGGTCTTTACAATGAGTAGCATTTGTTTTTGTGTTCGTGGATAGTTTCCTTTGTCAATGCTTTCTTAAGACTGGCCAGGAAATGGCCCGAGGATTAAACGATGGCCGGCAGGGAAGTTAGAGTGATTGCTAAGCTGCATTGTCTCATGCGTAGTGCATTTGCGGTTAATTTTATAGAAACTCCACCCAAAGGAAAACGAAAAAACTGGTTCTTCTGAAACAAATTTCACGACCGAAATCAAAAATGTCATTGAAGTAGTGGTTTCAGTAACAGTGCTATAGTTATCAGAGATTTCCACTCTGGTTCGAAAGCTTGAGTGGTCAGTTTTCCACAACAGAAACTGGTGTAAGCCTATAGGCGTCCTCAGAAAATGTAAATCCTAAATTCAACGATGATACTGTCTCAAATGTAAACTCGAGTTCACTCTGCCAAACTCATCGACAGCTTGCAGTTGAAAGATCATTAAAAACAGGTTTCAGTTTCATAGCTGGCTATTCGCCTAAGGTGTCACTCTCGCGGCAAATGATAAGAACTTGACCGGTGAGCCGCGTATTCAAATCCATTTTAGCTGGTGTTGTCGCGTACTTAATCAAGAACGATAGTTTCTACAATAAAAAGTTTCTAAAACACTAGAATCTCCTCAGTTTCCTTCACGTATAATTTGACTGCAGCCATATAAAAAAATTTAGAAAAAAGGAGCACGGCGTAATCAAATCAACACACAAATTATGTCAAAAAACGAGAGTCGTCTTCTACTGAAATTTCCATGTTAACATATTGGAAAAAAGGAGGACGCAATCGGATGACCTTTGGTCACCGCCCTACCTCGCGGCCTCGCGCTTTCGCTGCCTCGCACTCTCGCGGCACGCGACAAACACTTACATTCTCCGTCGTCCGTCGGACATGAAATAGTATCAGATGCACTCCCAGAGCAACTTCCTGTCCCAACCGGAGGTGGGTTGTTGCAAGAGCGTGTAACTGTTTTCTGACATGGTTCTCCACTGCACTGCGAATATGTAGACCATTCACTCCAGCTTCCGTCCCCTGAGAAAAGACAGGAAATGAAAAAATGATATTCAAAACACTACAATATGAAGAGAAAAGCCAGAACAGCGAAGAGACTGTTGGCAAATGGTAACACGTAACCGGTAAAATCCGTCCTTTTGTCAGTCGACCTCAGCGTTATATTCTAAGTGCTCACGGTCATTGCTTATACAGTAGCAACACATTACGATCGATGATTTTGAAAAATGTTACGCCATTGGTAACATTGGTAACATTGGTACTTCTACGGGATAGTAGAAATATTGTTTTGGCTGCCTGATATACAGTGCATTTCTGATTTGCTTTTTTCTTTTGATTATGAAAAGTTTGGTAAGAAACAGTACATACGGTTTTCACAAAACTCCCCATAGTACGGAAGGGGACAGGAGCACGAAGATGTTAACTGGGGGCACTCAGGCAAGCACGTGCCGCCGTGTTGGCACGGGGATGGTGAGCACAGCGATGACAGAGCCTGTAACAGAACAGCAGTAAAGGTGAGCACAGCGATGAGGCTGCAACGGATTAACGGTAACAGTCAGTACAGCGATGAAAGAGCCTCCTAACAGTATAACGGTGAGCACAATGCTACAGAGCCTGTAACAGAATAACTGTAAAGGTGAGCACAGAGGTTACAAAGCCTGTAACAGAATAACAGTAAAGTTGAACACATAATCGACTGAGCCGGTAACAGAATAACATTAAAGGTGACTACAGGGTTTAGGGAGCCTGTAATGGAAGAACAATCTCCCAAAATAATTTTTGGGTGACCGTAGAAAATCATTAATCGTTACTGACTGACTTACACATATTCACACCATATTTGTACTAGATAAGCATTCTTCAACAAAGATCAGACTGCGCAAACGGCCACGCTAGTATAGTCGTCCGCTCGTTGTCCTATAGTAAGGAAGAGGGGAGGCATGTGGAAAGCCGCTGCCCACGGTCGGTTTTGAGCGACCTTTTTTAAATCATGCGTTTCTGTGATTGAAAGACCAGCAACCAATTTGCAGGTCTGTATATGGCTCCGAGGTTTCCCCCGCCACACTGATCAACCGACCGACCGACCGACCAACTGAAACGTCAACAGACCAACGGTCAAGCGGACCGACCGAGAGACCAACCGACAAGCCGACAGACGTACCGACAAAGTGACAAACCGATAGACCAAAAGACCAACCGACCTATGTAATATGTGGGAAGATCTGTCAGCAGCCTGTGCATGGTCGTGGGTTTCCTGTGTCGAGTTTCCTCACACCCTTACACTGGCCGCTGTCGTATAAGTGAAATATTCCTGAGAACGGCATAAAGCGTCACTCAAATAAATTAACAAATATTTTTTCTATGCCTTAAAGAACTGCCTAAGTGTCCTTGCCGTTTCCTTTAAAAGAGAAGATTTACGTGATAAGATAATGTGGATTGTTGTCCTACATTATAACCATTTACAAAAGATCAATGCAAAATATTTTGTTACCTAAACTTTTACTCGTTTATTTCATTGCTGGTTTAACGTCTCGCTTTTGTCTAAAGTTACTTGGCAATATAACATATGACGTTACATCTCTGTGACGTATAGTTGCTAATGACACAGTAGCGGGGCTCCGTGGGCGAGAAGCCTAACACATTAGTGCATGTAGCACAACGACCCAGGAGCCTCTCAGAAATGCGTTGACTCTGAGTTCTTGCTGTACAGCTCTTGCTGGCTTCCTCTCCGGCCGTACATATGTCTGTCAGCAACGTGCGGATGGTCGTGGGTTCCCAAGCCCCCGGACTCTGCCCGGTTTCCTCCCTCCATATTGCTGGACGCCGTCGAATAAGTGAAATATTCTTGATTATGGGGTAAAAACCCAATGAAATAAATAAATAAATAATGACCCTGTACTAATGAATGTGACGTGCAAGTAATTCCATCAAAATTGCATTTTTGACGCCATGTCAGTGTCATGCGACGTCACTAAGGGAATATTGTTACTCAGCATTAAGTAAAATATATGAGAAGTTTCGCGGGTATTTGGTCACATGTTTTAGATCGTCAGTACTTTTGAACCATTGTAGTGGTTTTGTTCTGTTGAACATTCTTTTACGGTGGCCCATATACGGTATTTTATGCGACATGTCGCTTTTCCTTAAGTTTACAACTTTTTATTCGATTCCCATCTGGGTGAAAACAGTTTCCAGTGGAAATTTTTCACAAAAAAGTGTTTAGGTACGTCTTAGAACACGAATTAGATACCAAATATTTTCTTTCTACACTTGTTAACTTTCTTTAGCTATCATTCATTTCCTCGCAAGCGAGAACGAGACTTCTTGTATCACGTGAGCTTTCACCAGGGTGAAAACAGTTCTCACATGGATAAAAAGTGAACATCTTTTCCCCCAGGTGAAAACGTTTTCACCAAGGTAGAACCGAAGAAAAAGTTGTAAAACGTAAGAAAAAGGGCAACTCTGGTATATGGGTCACCGTATTCTTCATATAATGTAAAAAATATTGAGCCTTCATTTTTGGAACTGGAGAAGTTCATTGCAAACTGTGCAGAAGCATTCGGACAAGTCTGCGTAGGTATTTATTGCAGTACGGAGTTAATTGCAACGTTAAAATTCAGCGTTTGTTTCTCTTGAAGTTCCGTGGTAAAGTATTATTTTAACATCTGCAAAAGCGAATTACCTTATCATCTGGGTGATTCAAAGTGTCGTAATAGGTACACCCCGGGGTTGGTATTAAGGCGGAATATCCGGTATCACAGACTGTCCGATCGTGTAAGAAACACTGCTTCTGAACGTGACAAAAACGAACAGATTTGCAAGAAGGCGTCCGGGAACATAAACCACAGCATTCCATCGATGACCTGGCGAGGGCCATTTCATACGCTTGGACATTAAGCGAGTGGTCTTTAAATCTGTCCCGTGTCATGTAATCCGTGATCCGATATCCAGATATAGTCATCATGGCGTCAAAGAGGATCACAATTGTCGTCGAAAGTGCTGCCAGTTTATGGCACACCGCTTGGGAAGTGGTTGATTGCTCGAGAATCTCCATGGCGAGGTTATTGCTTCTTAATCCGATAGACACGGCCGGAATCCAAAGCCACGCTTCAGGAGAGTAGGCACTTTCTATCTGACTTTTCCACGCACATATCTGTCTCTGGCATTTCCTTCTTGATCCGTGCCCTATTTTTGCATTTATTCGGATCTATGCAAGTCGCCGTTAGGGTTCTGTTGGTCACTTTCTTGGCATCCTTTGTTGAACACTCTTGCTTTGGCCTGCTGACCTATCCAATTTTTTCCCGACTCACCCACTAGTCCGTCTTATTTGTCAAAACAAAAAAGAGAAAACTAAAAGGCACTGGCGATTCATGGGAATATTTGCCGACCATCTCGACGCGTGACGCTAGACAATGGCAGAGCACGTCTACCTTACGTAAAAAGCATTTCCCCTCTTTCTTCTCGAGACGTCCTGTTTGGAAAGAGAAACTTAATGATACCTTTTTCAGCTGTATATGAGCCAAAGCACTCAGACTTGGCCTAAATTGATTTACCCGAGGGACCCTGTATGTTGACAGCTGTAATGGGCATGACTCCGCGGTCATCGACGCGTAAGCCACGCCTGCGTTGTGTTGGATCGTTCTAACATTCCGCTTGTGGATAACGGGGCGCTTCTTGCCATACTTGGCACATGCGGAAAATTAAATTAAATTGATTGACTTCGCTGTATTTAGAGTATTGTTTCTTGTTAAATGACAGGAACTCGCTTACTTTTATATGGCTTTGGGAGTGATGGGGTCAACAAACGAATATAGGTAACATGATATGGCCTCAATTTTCTTGCTTATCAATGACAAGGCGCTCCCGCTGTCTTGGTACTGAGTAACACTGGGCCCTTTAAAACAACGAATCAGTTTTTCTTTACATTCCGAATGTTGCTTTTGACGCATTTCTTTGAAGCACATCCGAATACCGCTTTTATGAACAGTTCCAATCAACACGCGATTCAGGTACTTCTATTTGTATTTAGCTAGGAAATTGCTCACAGCCTGAGAGATTGAAATTTGATTTAGATGTCGTGCTTTGCACATAGACTGCCTTCCCCGCATCACTGAATCTGATATCGGCTTCTCTATCACATTTTACAATCTTTGTGCATGTGTTATTTCGTACATCTGTTCCCTTGGAAACTGATGTTTTAGGTATCACTAAAATAGCCTATGCCACCCCCCCCCCCGACTTCTCCTATCAGAGTAATTTACAGTGTTCCCCAACTAAAGCCCTGTTTTGTTTTTGTTTTGTTAATCCTGTAGCAGTCAATAGGTTATCAAACTTGTGGCTTATGATTTTATGGTTCTCTTTTGTCTCTGTTATTCCTATTTATATGTCCTTGACAATATGCTATAAAATCACAATATACAATATACAATATATATATATATATATATGTCGTTGCTTGTCTATTTTGATCACTCTTCTGATGGTGGAGTTACACTACTCCTGTATCACTGAAACAGGTTTGCTATTACCCACCTGGAAAGCGGATTCATGGACTACGAACGAATATAATCCACATACAGTTTACCGGGGATTCGCATCATATTCCTTGTGTGCATATTTCTGCACCAATCACGCTGTCTTAGCTGAGGATTTGCAAATCACTTGCCGTGTGACACAAACTGAAGTCACTGTTTGAAAATCACTTTTGAAGGTTAGGCAGGCCACAATGATTGATTTTAAATCCAATCTCAGGTAACAATGACCAATCTGAGTGTTTGGAAATCACTTCCCAGGCAATACTGATGAAACTGAGTCAATACAAATCTCTGCCCAGGTGACAATGACTAAACTGAATGTTCGCAATTCACTTCCCACGTGACAATGACCAACACTGAGTGTTTCCATATCACTGCGCAGGTGACACTGACCAAACTGAGTGTTTACAAATCACTTCCTAGGTGACACTGACCAAACTGAGTGTTTACAAATCACTGTCCATATAACACTGATCAAATTGAGTGTTTACAAATCACTGTCCAGGTAACACTGACCAAACTGAGTGTTTACAAATCACTGTCCAGGTAACACTGACCAAACTGAGTGTTTACAAATCACTGTCCAAGTAACACTGACCAAACTGAGTGTTTACAAATCACCGTCCAGGTAACACTGACCAAACTGAGTGTTTACAAATCACTGTCCAGGTAACACTGACCAAACTGAGTGTTTACAAATCACTGTCCAAGTAACACTGACCAAACTGAGTGTTTACAAATCACTGTCCAAGTAACACTGACCAAACTGAGTGTTTACAAATCACTGTCCAGGTAACACTGACCAAATTGAGTGTTTACAAATCACTGTCCCGGTAACACTGACCAAATTGAGTGTTTACAAATCAGTTCTCACTTGACAATTGATCAATCTTTTGCACACACAACCACATGACGTGTAAACGTAGGGGACTATCACATGAAGCGTGCACGAAACCGACCAACGTACTGTAGGTTCCGATACGAGACGGCGTGCAGAGAAGAGAAGAGTGAGGGAAGAGTTTGAGGGCAAATTCAAAATCCCAGTCAAAATCCATGTGTTACATAAGATCACTTTATTATAGTTTTCCTTTACTTTCAATACTATGAGTTACAATGACACGTCATTGTTACCGGTCTAAAGTCAGTACTGGTTTCCATCGATTGTCATTTTACGCGCAGTAATGCAGCTTTCTGAAGAATAAAAATCACCTAAAGCACACAAAAATGCCCATGTACCTAGTGGTCGCATGGAACGAACAACGTCTATTGATAACTAAGTATATACCTGTACCTCTACGTAACGATTTTACGGTCGGTAAAACCAATTTTGAGAAAACCACACGATGTGTTTTTCAAACAATGTGCTTTATTTTCAACGAAAGTTTCAACGGAGGTTATTCAGCATCTGTCAGGCGCTATGTCTGAAGGTCTCATTCTATCTGTTTATCACCATGACAACAACACACTACGGATTCCTCAGTTTACCTTATTACCATAAATCCGGCACGCATGTGCGTGCATACGGGTAACATTTCCGGTGGTTAGACCAGAACAGGGCAGAAAGGACCATAACGTATTTATGTTTTTGTGAATCGTCACTGTAGACCAAGCATATATTTTGGACATCAGTTGTGGAGATTATCACTCCGTTAGAGCAGTCCCTTAACTGCCTTTCAGCCAGACATGAAGATCTATGACAGGCACGATAACGATCGCTGTGCTTAGCGCAACACAAAAGCAATATTCAACGGGATGCCAGTGCATAGCTCAGTCGGCTTTCATAATGCAGAGCACGAAGAAACCTAATAAGACAAAGTGGTTTTTGTCTTGGACAAGGGTTCGACTTCGTGTAATTCGAGAACTGTGGTGGGTCCAGGTTATGAGAAAGGTTCTCAATTCTGTGGCATAAAAAAGCAAGTGTCTGATACACAGCGAAACACCATTGTTCGGTCGGATGGCATGGTTATGCCGAGAAAAATCGGATGGGTCCACAATTACTAACGATTATGTTTTGTCCGGCTTGTCATAAAGAAATGTAGCAGCATGTGCTGACCGAGCAAAAAGCAGAGAGAAAATTGTAAGAATAAAAAACTGTCGATAAGTATGACAGTCTGGCATTTTGTGTATTCTCCTGTAAAGGCTCTATTCTGATAATCAATAACACAAAGTTCATGTAAACCTAGCCAAAGGCGACAAAAACATGGTTATTGTGGGTACCTGAAATGAGATGATTTGCCTTGTTTCGTTTCGTTTCGTTCCATTAGGCCTGTGAAGTATCGTGTCGGCCGTTCTTGGGTTAGAATCCACCACTGGCTGGTTCCGTTGCACTTTTCGCTCTACGGGTAGCGTCCGTGATGAACATCTGTGGTTTCCTGAGCATCTTTCAAGGTTTCACTTGTACATCGCTACGTCTATGGATGGATGAAACCACTGCCTCTGTCTAGCTAATTAACATGTCACACGTCACACCCACTCATCAACCAATGAAGTGTATAGATTTATTATGAGTTCTTCGCCGTCCTGGCCGGACACATGTTGAAATCGTTAGGATTATTATTATTATTCTATGCGCTTCGTTAGTTCCAGTATCTCCAAAAGGTAGAAACACAAAACTTGGCAGCAATAATGCTGAGAGTGTTTGTAAACTTTTGCTACCTCGCAATTTTCGACCGGTAAAGTAAGTTGGTTTTTGAATTTTGAAAACGCAATCTTCTCCAAAACCACTGAACCGCTCCAGCAGAAATTTTTTATGCTTTTAGCAGGTGAGTTAGAGTATATACTCAACATGCAGACAGTTCTGATTTTTGTACGCAAATTACGCCGCTGTGGGCAATTTAAATAGTCAATTTCTATGATTTTGTTCCATTTTATTGCTTATTACATTATATACAATGATCCAGGAATGACCTTTTCTGATACACTTCTGTGTATCCAAATATGATAATAATTTTACCGACAGTTTCAAGATTTTACAGGAAGTGGGAGAAACCTACGAAAATCACCGAATGGGCTTCAAGCTGACTTAACCATTCCTCAAGTGCAGTGAATGAGTATTACGTCACCTGTTTACTCACAAATCGTCATCTAAAAAGCAGAAATGAACAACAGGCTAGGCAGATTTGGCCTAAATTGCTTTTGGCTGGAAACTTTTCCCCATCCCCACTGTACCCTGGAAAGCAGATAGCTAATGTTAAATTTCTTAATATGGGGTAAAGCGTTTTTAGAATATTGGATTTCTTTGGTGTTTTTGTGACACCTTGGGTATCAATAGTTCTTAGATTTTCCTGAAACTGATAAAATTCCTGAGTACGACGTTAAACAACCTTGAAATAAGCAGATCAATTGTCTTATTATTTATGTAGGTTATTTGCTTAAAGGCTGCTTCTGATGGTTTTAGAAAGCATGAGAAACTTGATATTTACAATATTTAGCGATTTTTTTTTAGACCGAAAGGACATTTCTAGGGTGAGAAAATGACAGGGCGACAAATGTGTATCCACCACGCCGTTTACGCCGTGTCTGTTTTATTCCTTTGCACGTAAATCAAATATTTGTTCATCGCAGTGTTTTACTATGCTTTTTCTTTGATGACCTATTAAACTTTGCATGCCACTGTCAGAAAGATCAGCTTAACATGGCTGTCATGTGTGCTGGGGTGTGAAGTCAAAACGGAGGACAGCATAAAGGTTAGACGAAACTGCCAGAGCTCGGGGTAACAGGCCCTTTTAGATAGCGCTAAGATGTGGCTATCAATTCTGTAACACTCAGTCCTTGCACATGCGTGTTTTGGTTTTGTTTGATTGAATATTTGATCATCGATTTCAACACTGCCCCAGTTATGTCATAAAGGTGATGTCCCTTTGTAGCAAGCCGGTCCACATATATGTAGCACAGATTCCCATCAACGCTACGCAATAGGCACCGAATCTGGCACCCCGATCGCATTGTGAGCCTCATGCATGTCTTAGGCATGAGCTGACACGAAAAACTAGATTTCCATCTATATATTGATGTTTTTTGTTCTATTATGCAAATCACTGTTGACAGTAGCACGTTGTATTCGCGTGTAGCTCTCGTGTGTTTTAGTTACCGTTTCATTTTGGTGAACATATATAGACGATCTTCAACGAGCGACCGTGGGGTATCAAATTTATTTAGATTAACGTCGTCTGTCCGTTACTATCAGGGCTTCTCGCTTACCGGTATTTTATAAAATTTATTACAATTTACTTTTAAAATGTCTATAAACTTAGATTTAGACGAGATCACGGCAAAGGTTATCGTAATTTTGACAATTTTGTTTATTTATCTGATTGTTCTTTGACGTCACACTCAAGAATATTTCACTTGTACGATAATGGTGAGTATTATTTGTGGAAAATAAAACGGTCTGTCTGGAATAAACTATCGACCTTTGTTAAGTTCATGACGAAACTACCCACAGGAAAATCATTTCGTTTCCTACGAACATCTGGCGAGAAGCAAAAGAAATTTTTGACTCGATTTTAATATATTTTATATTGCAGGGCCACAAGTCGGAGATTTTGTTTATCCCAAAAATGCAGAGTTGAAGAAAGTAGAAAACTTGGTCTCAAATCAGCGAGATTACGCTGTCTTGTTTCTCTGTTGTCATCTGCGTGCAAAAGTGCGGATTAATTTAAGGACGTGTTTTGTCAGTCATTCGTCGCCAGTCCAAAGCCCAACACTTATATACAACGGACAAAATATACGCCACACAAAAGAGTTCAACATTAGAGTCTTTACTAACAAGTCAGTCTGGAATATTTCATATTATCATTTACATATTTAAAACTGAATAGCAGAAGATAGTGATTTTTCAAACAGCTCAAGAACATATTTATCAGAGAGCGGAAGACCTCAAAGGGCCACAGGGAAAACTACTGACAGAGTGACGACGACACCAATGCGTAGAGAACACCTCTTGTGTGAAAAACTGAAATGCTGCTACATGTATACAATACGTGAAAAGAACATTCAAAAACTTCAACGGCGTTGCCATTGTGTCGCAACTAGAGGTGAAACTGACAAAGGAATCCCCAAAGCATCTACGGCTACAGCGTTCATATCTTTGTACGGTAGGACTCAATACAAAATTAGGTAAAAGAAAGTAGTTCGGCGCGCGTGTAGCCTTTGATTGAATGACTTTTGTCAATGAACTGCCGCGAACCAATCACGGAAATCTCGATCTTTACTTTCAGATTTCACGACACTTTCTCTACACCCTTCCAGGATAATATTTGTTACAAAAGTAAATCAGATTTTCGAGATACAATTAAAAGGACCACTAAATGAGAAAAGTAGATATGCGAGTCCACCCACTAATGTTACAAGGCTAAATGTAGCTTATGTATATGCTCTATGTAGTGTATATGTAAAAAGTCCATGCTGTTGTGCAAAAACAGCTTCACTGCCGAACAGGCGATAGTCCGAAGTTGGTCATGGCTCAGACAAGGTGACATCCTTGTCTCACCTCTACATCTGTATAGTCAAAATTCATCATATGTTTTGAAATCACCTCACTGTCCAGAATTCAGTCCTCATCGAGAGACAGAAACACGTAGATTATACAGCCAACCAACTATTTTTTGTCTGAAATAAGAGGAAAAAAATGTATTTTGTCATCAAGTATTTCCTCTACATACCCTTGTGTCTGCATTTGCTTCAGTTTATACCAACTGATTGATTGATTGAGTGATTGGCGTTTAAAGCCGAGTTTAAGAACACATCACTCAAAGGCTGGTGATTTTCACAAAATGGAAACTGCAGCAGACAGTTTGAGCAGAGAGAACCTGACCTCTTTACACTGTTTTACTCGTTTCTTTCACTGCGTGGTGTTTTAGGCCACGGAGAACTCCGACATGTTTCCATGCTATTGCTCATTAAATATGATGATAACACAGCATTTTGAGTCGTTCTAGACTGAATGAATGATTATGGCTTAACGCCACATTGGCAATATTTCAGTCATATCATGGCGAAGTAATTCTAGAGCAGTCACATCTACTAATTAAAATCAAAATCTACAGTGTACCATCAATATCACTACAAATACATTTTACTTCATTTTGCATACACAATGGTGTTAAGGGGACTTAAGTTGCTACTATGTAACCATTTACATGAACAGTTAGAATAAAACCGTAACTGAGTTAAATTGAAATGAGGCCGAATTTCACCGGTAACATGTGACCATTTGCCAACTATCACACACTCGTCGCTGCTCTGGTTTTACTCGCAAGGTTGTAGCCTTTTATATATGTTATAGTATGGGGTATCTCGCCCAGGTTACACATGCGCAATGGTTTTCTTTGCTATTTGACTTTTGGTAATACATTTGCATTCACTAAAGCTAAAGAGATATCTGTGAATACCATCAGAAATTCGCGTGCGGCAGTGCTTTACCACCAAGTTCGCCATGCAGTTTTATATACAGCATGTCAAAACCCAAACTAGACAGTTAGAAAGACAACTATTTCGTGAAACCTCTAATTTGCAGTTGTTGAATGGTTGGTAAAAGTGACAAAAACTTTGGAAATTCTCTCTGACATATTTTAACCGGAAACAAATGTATTTATTTTATTTCTTTGATTGGTGCTTTACGTCATACTCAAGAATATTTCACTTATATTCCACAAATAACCGATTTAGCGGAAAAATTTTTTTGATGGTTATTGAATACTAACAGAAACAAGGTTTTACCAAGATATATTCGCATTATCTTTGTTTCTTTTTTGGGTGGGGGGTATTTTTGTTTGCTTATCGATTTATTGGATTAGCGTTTTACGCCGTACTCAATAATATTTCACTTATACGACGGCGGCCAGCATTATGGTGGGAGGAAACCGGGCAGAGCCCGGGAAAACCCCCTACAATCCGCAGTTTGCTGGCAGATCTTCGAACGTACGGCCGAAGAGGAAGCCAGCATGATATGGACTTGAACTCACAGCGACCGCATTGGTAGGAGGCTTCTGGGTCATTGCGCTGGGCTAGCGCGCTAACCGAGTGAGCCACGGAGGCCCCAGGTTACAAATTTAAAAAAAAGGGTTTGGGTTGTAAATGTTTGCCACTGACCCTAGCCACGGATTAAGCGAAACAAGACTTACTAACAAACCATAACGCCATACATCTTCCCCGCTAAAATTGCATGTTTCAATCAACGGCGGCTACGTATGGCAAAATTTGAGAGGAGGCGCACGATACTAAATCCTTGACTTATAAATGTTTGTAACAATGATCTGTGGCGTAGGGGCATGGCTGCGTGATTTTATAAACCCTTGTATGGCTTCAGAACCATGTAAGTTTACCTCTGTCGCTACATTTTCTCCGCGGTCCCCGGCACTCACGCCCCTTTCCCACAGGGCTGGGGTTGTCACATGGACGCTCACGGTAACAGTTTTCGTCATCACAATGCCACCTACCCCAGGCACCCCATCCACCGTTTACTAAAACAACAACAACAGTGTGTCTTCTTATGGCCATTTTTTTATCTTTCTTATCTTGCACAGGGAGTTTGTAGATTGCAAGCGTGCCCACAGATATGGTGTCAATAACCCTAGTACTTAGCATCTGATCCCCTTATAAATTGCAAGAGGCGGATACTGAGCTCAGAAATTAGCATGTCTTGAAGGTTGACACTCTGGTGTGCAATTCGAGTTCAGTTCAAATATATACATTCCACCAGAGCAAGGAGATGTTGCGAGCATCCCTTATGGAATATGCACACAGATTTATTTATTTATTTATTTATTTATTTATTTATTTATTTATTTATCTGATTGGTGTTTTACGCTGTACTCAAGAATATTTCTCTTATATGGCGGCGGATAGCATTATAATGGGAGGAAACCGGGCAGAGCCCGGAGGACACCCACGCCCATCCACAAGTTCTAGATTTTCTAGGAAACAGATAAATAACTGGATAAACACAAAGTACAAAATTACAAAAAAAAGTCAGAGGGAGGGGACCGGGCGGTATACATCGTTTATCAGGATGAGAAAGATGAACATCGTCTGCCCTTTACTCTCAGAACTGCTCACTTCTACAATAGATATATCGTTATAATTTTACCTCTAAATTTCTATCAACTTCGCTTAGGTAGAGAATATCACGTACAAAGTTATTTTTGATAATTTTGATTATTTATCATTTTGTGCTTTGATGTGATGATCAGGGGCCTTCCTGGCCGAGGGGGTTAGCGCACCAACGGGTCTCCGCCGGTTTCCTCCAACCATAATGCTGGCCGCCGTCATATAAGTACGAGATAAAACACCAATTAAATAAATGAATAAGTTAATGTCTCAATCAAGAATTTTTCACTTAACTTTACAGGTGGAAAAAACCGAGAGCTCGGGATAAACTACGGACCTTTGGTAAGTTAATGACGAACCTTCCCACACGCGACGTACTGACATGCACACCATACTGATGGAAGGATGACATTTTTTAAATATTTTCAGATTTAGTTCAAAACTGTCCATCGCTTCCTGTAACCAATGGCCCGAGAGCAACTGAGGTAGAAAAACCGAATTTCCAAAACTAATAAATCGAAGAAAGTATTTTAACAGCATCAACACGACCGTTGTGACGTTTGATGAAGATACACTCACCATGCTGGCATCTGTTGCCAAATGATGACGGTGTGCACTCGCACGTGACGATGCCTCTTCCGCAGAAGACTGAGCAACGACCACCATTTTGACACTGTAGTGAGGAGCACGCCAAATCCGTGTCCTGAAAAAAATATACTTTGTGGGAATTCATATGCATGATACGTGTAGCTATTTTCGTCTGCGGATGACCGGAATTTCGTTGTTATGGGACCTGACTAGTCCATGATCATGTTAAAGCATTGTAACCCTTGACAATACGCCACACAATTCGTCAGTTGCTTTCCTCCAGGATCTGTCCGGTTTCCTCCCACTATAATGATGGTCGCCGTTGTATAAGAGAAATATTCTTGAGTGTGGCGTAAAACACCAATAAAATAAAAAAACAAATAAAAAAACAAATAAAGTGGTCAATTGCATGAATTTTAACCTTTGTGACGCCTGACATGTGAAAAAATAAAAGAAAACTGTTGAAAAAGAAAAATGTTTTAGAATAGGCATAAATCGTTATATGCTTTTGTTTGTCACAGGTATAGCTCATTCTGCCTAAGCATGCTGTTGCACTATTCCAAACAACTAGATGGTTATTAATAATCAGTATTTTATATTAGGGACAATGTGAATGCTTACGTTTATACAACTTCGCTTATTTATTTCTCATCATCTCAGTGTAAGTCTTAATTTGATATTCATAAAATCTACAAAGCAGTATAATCAAATGCGTGATTTTTGTATAAATGTGGGGAAAAACAATGGTCAATAATCAATTCGTTAGGAGTTAAAAACTGGAATGGAAATAAAAGCTAATACACTCAGGGGGTTTTCAGAGTTGTAATTTCATAGCTAAAACTGCTAAACCAGTTATAAATATAACCTACATCAAACATCTGTATATGTACAATACCATGTAAAAGCCCGTAGGTTATTTTCCATAGCATTCGGTTGCAATTTATTTCGCTTGCATTTCATCTTGGTCGTTGCATATTTATTTTTAACTCTCCTATTTTATGTACATACACTCGACTTTGAAATACTTGGTCTCGAAATCTCCAGCATTTTAGCTGTGAGATTACAGGCATTTTTTCGCGGTGTATAACAACTGGCATTTCAACGTTAATTTGTTTCAATGAAGATAAGATAAAGAACTAAAGCAACAACAACAGAAAACCGAAGGAGAAAGGAACTGTATTACTTGTTTTGCATACACTGTCTTACCTCTTCGCTGATGTGTGGCAGAGAGTCCATGTACTCACATCCGGAAACCGGCACTAGGAAATTCACTCCCACATGGCAAAGATGTTCGTTGTTCAAAGAGCAATTTCCCTTGGCGTCCGATCCGTCTTGCACACAATAGTTTACCGATTCGCATTTCAGCGTTTCACTGCACAAGGCAACACATTCTACTTCCGAACGGACATCCGTATTTTTGAAGGAGCTGACGTTCAGGTATTGGTTTTTAAACCTCCTTCTAGAAATTAGAGTTTTATCCTCGGAAGCATTCAGTACGCTAATCTTAACCAGTGCAAAGATGGGGAGTAATTGAAAGAGTCTGTACACGTTCGTGGCCAAATAGAATCCAGCTTGCGACAGCATCCCTATGATGTACGTCGCTCACTGTCCCAAACGCTGTTGCTTTTCTTTCTGCGACTTGTAAACTCCCTTTATATGGCTTTAATCTTTACCAGTTTTAGGCTCAAAGCCGAAATCAATTCTTTTTTCTATTTTTGCCGCGTATCAGCTGCAAGTCATCAAATGATGTTTAAACTTCTCTAGTTGTCCAGGCGAAATATAGGCCTAAGTTTCCTGGCCCACTAGCCTACTTACGCTAGCCCACTCACGATATATTTCCTCTTTTACCGAGTAACTTCAAATGTGGAATTTCCATTTTTTGTTGTTGTTGCAAAATCCATACCAAAGGATGTCAAGTAGCTAAAAAGGACGCTATGCACAAGAGCAGATAAATATCGATTTCGTTTAAGTCCTATTGATTGTCTATTTGAAAGCCATTTTGGAGACAAACCGATCATATCTGTCTGGCTTTGTTGTACGAAAACAAAAGAAAGGAAAAATCTTAGCGCTAATACATGAAACTGATATTACCCTTAATTAACTCAAATTTCCTGGGCTACGTGCTGGGAGAAAACAGTTTTTTTTTCAAGTAGAGACGTTAACGACAACGGTTTAGGAGGACTTTGCAATAATTTTCTGCTATGGCTTTCTGAAAGCTACTGCTAAATGATTCCTTTGAGACGGTGACTTTATTTGAAAAGACCCCCTGTGTATCCACAGAATATGCTCACTCTTGCAAGCCCGTTGGCGACTATTACATGCCCAGAACGATGACGTCAAACCTTCACTGAATTGAATATTTCCTGCAAATGTCTGAAAGTTTTGCAGTCGCTGCTTTCAAAAAGGTGTTTTCGTCTTTCGGATCGAGAGGACTGAAAGACTAACTTCAGGTCTACCTCAAGTGGTTGCACTTTGTCAAACATTCATGGCTATCGGTTAGGAAATGAGTTGTGAATAATTTTCATTAGCTTTATCTTTTCACAAAAAATCGAATTTTCCTTTTTTCTATAATACCGGAACAAACGCCTTTTGCCATCTTGCTGTCTGGCACTCAACGTTTTACAGAAATTATAATACGACACCTCAAATTTAATAACACATAGCTGTGATGATGGTGCTTAGTGTGGCCTGTTCAGTCAGAACACAGTGCTTTGTGAAACTCTTCTTAATTCAACGATTATTCCTCTGTGTTATTGACAATCCATACAGGTTCGGAGACAGCCAGTGCAGCCTGACCATATTGTTTATGACAATTGAATACCGGACGCAGTCTTCTGCTCGCCTTTCTCGTAACGTAAGGATAACTAGCACGGCTACCCGTATACACCGAATTCACGAGCACGTGCAAGTGAATAAATGCACAAATACAAATACAAACATAGTCACAGAGTGCATATTCACTTATATCTTTTCAACCGCACGCCTGCCAACAATGTGCGTGCCGAAATATACAGTACTGCGTATTTTTCATGAAATGTCAACATTGGTGACTTTTTAATCATCTTTGTTCGGGAGGAAAACCAAAATCAGTACACTAAAAGTACTGACAACAGACACAAGCAGAAGTTGTCAAACTGTTTCCCCACTTGAAAAGAGTCTAGGCATGTTCAACGTCATTCTGATATATAAACAGAACCTGGGTTTTTACTTTCTTTGTTAACATTCGTACAGCCATTCCGGATCTAAACAGTGAAAGACGAGCGAGGTAAGGACATTGGTTGGAGTACATTTACTATACATCGTTTCACGATTCACGGATTTTTAACACAACATTAGAGTATATCGACGCGCGAGTAAGCGTGAAATGAACTGAAGGCCGCCGATACCTCTATCGTAGCTGTCGATCATAGACTGACCAAGAACCGAAAACTGTATTATCTGACAAGCGATGGTTTCGGTTAAAGGCCTCACCCAGTGTGGTGCTTTTTAGGAAAATGGAGGTCGCCTATGCCTGAACTTGAACCCACGGCGCCCATGTCCAAACAGAACTTAAAACACATGGATTACCATTACATTACAGGCGCAAAATTTGCCAAGATGACGTTTATTTCTTCAAAATCAGTAAAGAAAATTTAACTCACACTTTATTACAAACATATATACGCGCATGTTTTATACATTCTAAAATAATGCAAATTCAAAAAATGTAGGAAAACATTATTTTTGGTTCGATTTGACGCAGAGGCTACATGGGTCAAATCCTAGACATACCGACTCTCCACCTTTATTGATTTATCTGGTTGGTGTTAAACCTGGGTCCATGATCAGAGAAAACTGGAGAGTCTCGTGTAATTCTTTCCTTCATTCCGATGCTGAAATACAAGTACATTTGTTTTATTGATAAGTGTTTCACGCCGCACCCTTCCCATTTATTTGCTTATTTGATTGGTATGTTACGCCATACTAAGAACATTTCCCTTTTACGGCAGCGGCCAGCATCATGGTGGGAGGAAACCAAGCACTGACAGACCTATGACTGACAGATCTTCCCATGTTCGACCGGAGAGGAAACCTGCATGAGCTGGGCTTGAACTCACAGTTACGGCATGGGTGAGAGGCTTAACGATCATTGTACTGCACAAGCACGTTAACTACTTCGGCCACGGAGGCCCCTACAAACAGCCTACATATCGTCATCACAAGCTTTCTGGCTTTAAAAATGGCACGTGTTGCTGTCTCCCTTGGCGCTCAGCACTGAGATGGCTAAAGCAAGTTAGCAGTACTGGTCGACCCGGTGTCAGTGTAATATGACTGGGTGTGGTGTCATGTCTGGTGTATTCGGCATGATGCTGCACTCAGTAGCGGCAGCACTTTGTCGGCATGAATTGGTCCGGTCACAAGAAGACACAATATATACACATACATTCTAACGACTCCTCGTCGTCATATAACTTCAGAAATAAGCATAAACACACACACACATACATACATACATATTAATACTAGCGGTTATGTTGACAAGGTCACCTTCCGCAAGACTAAAAACACAAATGTTACCATTTACCAAGTATTAAGATTTTGCCTATTAAATGGTGTGAAATGAGAGTCCCGACGTCTTAAAATGGTACGCCACGCAGTAATTATATGCCAACTACATTGCACAGATTAAACAACTTATTGTTAAATATTTCTAACATTAAACGCATCAGGAGGGTGCTAAACATATGATTTAAAAATATTGATTTGACCTTTACTTAGTGTTAAATTACAACATTTTCTTAGCATTTTATAATATGTTAAATTTCCAGAAACTTTGGAAAGTGAGAATAACATGATGTAGATGTTTTCCTATATCAATGCCACTGCCAAAATGTTGGATTTAACATTCTTAAAGCTGCATTAAACTCTCCAGTTTTAAAAGTCTACATACACCATTTGTACAGGTGTATCGGACGGGGAAATCAATGGGTTAAAACAAAGGAACAATGTAGTTTATTTCCATGCTCTCTTTGAATCGAACAACCGTCTTGCTCGAAAATGGACCGGTTCTGTTAGATCCGGAGACAGTTCCGTTATCTGTCTAGAAAAACTCGATGCTTCACGTTATCACTGCTGAAGGTTTACATCCTTTTTCTGAAGACAATCTTTCGATTCGACTGCAAGAGACAAAAGACAGAATCCGAGAGCCCAACTGTCGTTTCCTTCATGCAAAGGCCAAGATATATAACCAGTCAATATTTGAACGAATTATGCTCTTTATATTTAAAAATATACCAGCGATCCGGACATCTTCAGTGTTAGATATGTAAGCGTGAACCTGTCTGAAAGAAGTTTTTTTTACTCGGGACTGTTTGAAATCTGGGTGAAGGATCGTTTATTTTGCCTACGTCTTTGTCGGATTCAACAGAACATTAGTCGTGGGAAATGCCCAGATATAGGCCTACCACTTACGTCATACTGTCAGTAAAGTACAAGCTCTGCATGTTTGTTTGATAATGATTTAGCTTCGCCTTCACCATTATATCGGTCGTATGACGACAATGTCTTCCTCTAGTAGGTCGGAACACGGTGTTTGTTTTCTGCTATTAAAATTGCACTTGTAGCAACACCCAAACGCCGCACACCCAAAACCCGTCGAGACAGGTCGAGATTTAAATAGTCGACGTCGAGTTTTGATGCCGTTGAGTTTTAGGGTTGATACAAGTGCTATTTTAATGGCACACAAGAAACAACATATCGGTTTCAATACCCACATATTTAACGCGGCTTTCACCATTGTTTTGGTCATATCACGACGGTGCCTTCTTGTAGCAGCCCGGACTCCGACATAATCATAGCTTCGCCTCACTGGAACGCCATGTTTTTTTTTTTTTTCGTGGAGCACACTCACACCTCGCCTTGTACCTGACTTCGAATTGTACCGGAACCAGCGGTAACGGGCCTCGAAAACGCATGAAACATCATTTGTGAAGGAGAGAATGCGTTCCTGGAGAAATCCGTTAGATAGCAAGCTTTATCCTTTATAAGAATCGTGAATGATCGCGCGAAAACCGTGAGATTTTGCTTGTTTGGGGATAAACTCTGTTCTTATATTATTCTCGGGGGCTCCCGCGGCTCAGCTGGTTAGCGCGCTAGCGTAGGGTATTGACACATAAGCCTCCCATCGATCCGGTCGCTGTGAGTTCAAGTCCACTACATGCTGGCTTCCTCTCCGGTCGTATTTGTGAAGGTCTGCCAGCAACCTGCTGATGGTCATGGGTTTGCCCCCCGGCTCTGGCCGGTTCCCTCCTACCATAATGCTGGCCGCTGTCGTATAAGTGAAATATTATTGAGTACGGTGTAAAACATCAATCCAATAAATAAAACAAATAAATAAACTATTCTCATACGTTCACAAGCTTATTTCTTTAATAAAAGTGAACACCACTTTACCTGGATTTGACTGGTGGTTCTAATACTGGATATCCCATACTTTTTAACAATACACGCATCATAACGTCTGGTAGAGAGTGTAACGGTTTATTTAGCGTGATATAGCATCCGACGGACGAGAGAGTAGAAAAATGTAGAAAATCCGCGCCTAAGGCATCACCTTTTGTGTTTCCGTCCGGATGCCTTACCAGTTACCATTTTGGCTCGCCCAGGGTGGTGTATCCCTTTGTCGAGTGAGACATCGTACCTCTCAACAATATAGAAATGATACTTCACACGTTCCAGTTTTGCTGAATTCAACAGTCTCTTTCGACCAGTCGCGCTGTACGCAAGGGGCTAAAAGTTCACGCGATGGGATCTGTTGGAATCTACTAGGCTGACGCAAGAAGGACAAACGTTATTTCGTACACTAAGTTCATACAACGAATTGTCGAATTCTGCAATTGAATGGAACTTTTATTTGTATTAGGCCTTCGTGCGACTTGTACAATGCGACCAACTGATACAACCAATCGCATCGCGTGAATGCCCCTGTAAAAAGACAAATTCGATATTCACGGCAAAGTCGATATTAACTTCCAGACCTAAAACCGTGGCAATCCTTATAGTACATGAATAATGAATGACATAATCATGAATCCAAAATACAAATCGACAGGACGTGTTTGTTACTAACATGTAATGCGGGTTTTTTGCCTATCACTCGTCACAAATGAATTTGACCCTGGCACCTTTGCACGGTGAATATTTCAGATTGGTTGAGCTTGATGGCGTATAATCCCTTGTGTAAGTGGCGCGAATTATATTGGAATGTCCCGATCGTAGCTTTGTCCATCTACTTATCTCCTGCTGAAACAGAAAAAATAAACTCCGTACATCTACCGTAATGAGTGTAGATATGTACTTTAAAAAACATAACACTGCCTGACTATAATGGCAAAGAGGGAAATATCATAATTCGCCATTGGAGATGCAGGTCTACAAAGAGCTCTTTTAAGAATATAATCGTGTCTGACAATATTGGCAAATACCATAATTTTTAGTACCTTCAAGTCGTAACGGACTGTTGTTGCTGTAGCGTTTCGGTTCACAACGCTTTGACGCATATGACTTTTGTGTTAGTCATGAATATTAATTATCAAAGACACCTAACATTTCGACCAATGAAAATTTGTGACACTGATAGCGCAGACAGTGAAGCCCAGGCCTAGAACAAACCCATTTTACGGCTTTTGATGACGTCATACTGAAGTATGTTCTGATCAGCCTCTTGTTCTAAATTGTGCCTTAGCCTGGTTTAATTTTAACTGTGTATCACGCAGAGAAAAGCCAGTCAGAATATGTAAGCTCGTTATGTTATGGACGTTTTGAATCGATGCTGTCAATCTTGAATTTAACATCACTGCAATTGTCCTCTTGATTCTGCTAAAGCCATGGTGTCAGAGGACGTGTAAGTTGTTACTTGTTGAACACTGACATGAACAGTTAAAATAAAACCCTAACTGAGGTAAATTGACAACAGGCCGAATTTCACCGGTAAAGCGTGACCACGTGCCATTTATCACACTGTCGTCGCTGCCCTGGGTTTTACTCTCTGTACTGTAGTCTTGTATATTTTCTCTTTACCCGGGAGTGGGCGTTCAATTAAAGTTTATACTTTTTGCGTGTATCCTTTTTGAGCTTCTAGTTGGCGTAGTGAGCTCAGAAGAAGCCCTCTTATCCGCATTCCTCATCGAAACGTAATATGGTCTCAAGTCGCTAGCAATTTTTGTTTGGAATATATGTTAAACTATTACTGGAGCCTTTACATCTGTATATGGTACATTGTTTTGTATGATTGTTTACAAAATGATATGACAACACATTGTTTTGGGTAATCCTAGAGCACTGACGTCTAGTAAATTGTGATTAACATTACTGCATTTTGGTTTACATAATTCTGCTTTGGCCTCCGTGTTTGTTGCTAATAGTAAAGCAAGTACATCAACAGTTAGAATAAACCTCATTTGAAGTACCTGGCAAGAGATCAGATTTCAACGATGTATCAAAGACATATCCCTGTGTCATGTACATCGAGTGGATGAGGGACTTTGATGAGCGAAGTACACCTTCGAAATCACCAGTTTGAAATAATCATCTTTATTAGGGGAGGTAACTTTGGTGTTTCACGTTAAAGACGTTTGTATTTGTGGTACTGTCCCTTAAAACCATCGGTTGCCGGCCTAACTCGTTACGATTACTGAAAATTTTCTTATTTAAACGCAGGCGTTCGTTTCAAAGAATTTTCATTTAATGGGTGGTACACCGAACGATTTAAACGAAACTGGTTATGGCACTGTTTTCGCTTAACAACTCTGCACGCAGCTGTACCAGGTCTGCGTACGGTACGATAACGACACTGATCTTGTCTCAGGAGCGGCAAAAGACTTATCAAGCTAATTAAATAAAACAAAACATTAATTATTGACTTTGTTGAAAATAATCTACCAAGAAAATCCTCACATGATTCATTATTAACTTTAGTCCGAAAAGTCAAACTATTCTTAAGATTCGGGCACGGCCAGGTTTCCTCCCGCCATAATACGCCGTACAAGACTAATCAAATAAATAGATAAATATTCGTACGGTTAAAAATAAAGAGCGCAGGCCTATTCAGTATTCACAGTTCACATTCATCTCAAAATTCCGCAATGTTTCCGCCATATCATTACAAAAACATGATTAAGCCAGGAAACAGTAGGCCTATCGTTTAAGATAAGAAAACAACATCATAGAAAAGTAAATAAAAGATACAGCCGTATAAAAAGAAATCTTCTGACAAAAATGTGGACCAAAAGACGAGAGCCTAATTAAACTAATATTATTTTATGTTTTCGATGGAATATGAATTATCTTATAATATATGGGAGTATGGCCTTTGAAAATATATCCAAACATGTAAACTTCCGTACTGAGTCGAGTCCAAATAGTCAAGTAGTATAAGTTTGACGTCGGATGGGGCATCACAGGGAGCATAAAAGACTACAACACTGTGAAGGAAACCCGAGCGGCGACAGCTGTGTGATAGTTGCCAAATGGTCTCACGTAACCAGTAATGTTAAAGGTGACGCTGTAACTGCAGCAGCTTACTCAAGCCCAAGAGGCATGGTTAATCCAATAAGAAAATCCAGACACAGCAAATTTATTACACGCCCCTGGTCTAGAACTACTCAAAATGCTGTGTTGTTGTCGCATTCAGTACACGTTTACATGCAAAACAATGTAATGGGACAGATTACCGTTGAACGTGGAGAATTCTTTCATGATTTAACTGTAAATATGAGAAATATGAGAATAACTGCATAAAGAGGTAACCAGCAATGGGAGGCTCTGACGGGCTACACACAAGGGCCCAAACCGCAGTAAAAACGCTTTGTTTCTTGCTGTGACGCTGTAGTGCTTGTGTATTACGTAAATGTTTTGTGAGCACACATACATGTACAGGTTTGACGCGCTGTCGTGAAAGAAAAAAAGAGTACACAGGAGTTTTACACGTTCCTCCATGGGATTGGTGAATTTTTAGTCCACACCTATTCTAAAGCCTTGCTTGCCTGCTATCTACACAGTTGTACAAAAATTATCGCGCTATAGCCCGGTGTTAAGCGGAATGAGAAGTAACTATGAAAGAGAGTTAAAAGGAGCGCTTTTCCTAGTCTTTGTCCCCAATTTCATCCCTCTGCACCTGAACACTTCTTTTTCCAGGTTTTGGATAAATGAAGACGGCGAGGAACAGGCTGTATTACATCCCGATACGAAGCAGATGCCATTTGCAACAAACGTACAATTCAGATACACATTAGATCAATAATACCATATGTATATAGACTTAACTGGTACACGATTAGCATACTCATTTTATCCATCCGCCAAGAACATTCATTTACGTCTTTTCGTCATCAGTCAAAACTGTTTACTGCTTCTCATTGCATGAATCCGTCCTAATTGTTTTATTTTACATACATGTACTTGCTTAGTTCCTTGGCGGTTTGGAAACTGGTCTTGTGATTATTGTTCCGAAGCGAACATTTTGGTTGAAGGCAAGTATTTAGTCGTCATCTCGAACTTGAATGTCGCAGAGACAAGATACACCAAAAGAAAAATGGGTCAAGGGAGGTAATCCCTGTGGCACTGGCTATACGGACGGTGGACTGAGGCTGACAGACGTCATCAGCTCTAGGTATTTCTGTCAATCTCATTCTTTCTCGGAAGTCATCAACATGGCGGCGGGCACGGTACCACAGTATCCTAGTCCCTGAAAATGTGCTTGTTTCTTGAATATGTGTGATTGTCATGGATGGTTTCCGGTTCAGCGAGCCTCAAAACAGGAAAGTCAATTACCGCGGTTGCGGCTAGGAAGGTTTTAATGTGTGTGTGGGAACAGTGCTAAATGTTCTTTACTCGAGACATCAGAGGCTGTAGTTACTGGATTGAGAGTTACCCCTCCCCAACTAGGTACCTCCGTGTTCTATTGTAAAGTACAACAGCCTATGGGTAAATCCCCCCACCCCCCACACTGATCTACCTTGTGTCTGAATAATTGTGTTATGTTGACGCGTGTCACTCATTTAGCCTGGTATTGAGATCACTTGTCAGCTTTACTGGTGTATATAGAGCCAGTGGGTATCCAGGCCCTGTAGTCCGTGGGGTAGCATTGTCCAAGTGCCCAAAGGTTATAAGAAGTGGACAAAGAATAGGAGTTCTGTTGCAGTTCTTATCAGTTCGTCAAAATGTGAATGCGTAAGGGTAATGATGATTTATGTTGAATGGGGGGGGAATGAAAGTGCATTCGACTTGTAATTATTATATGTGTACACAGTATAAAATTACATATACATGGGTGTAATACATCGGAATATATATTCATGGTTGTCATCTGTTAACCAATGCCATGGTACAGTTATAAAGAATAATAATTAAAGGTATGGTAGAGATACATTGTTTAAATATTATTTCTACAACATCCTATATATGAATACACTGAATGACAACTACAAATCCACAAGAAAGGCACAACTGACTGGCACTCTCAGAAATAAAGTGTGGCAAAATTATGTAAAACAAAAACAGAACGAAATTTTAAAAAATACGTGGCTATGGTGTATACCCTGAATACCCTTGACTTATATAGTTCACAAAGAATAGAAAACTTCTTGAAAGCCTACGTAGCAATGGCTTCGGTGGAAACTTCAATGATATTTTTATTTCACAAGATTGAAAGTCTATCGTATTTTATATCAAACCACTTGATGATCGTTGTTGCTCGAGGGAAAAATGATACGTGATTCAGTTCTGACAAAACCGAGTGAGTGACGAATCGCGTGCAAATTACCTCCCTTCTTTTTTGTGATTGCTGTGATTGACGGGCCTGTGGGTGTGTGATTAACTCTCCGTTGTCGATCGTTCAACCTTATTGTGATCTTCTTACTGTAGGGTGACTCCGTTGAAATAGAAAATGAGTTCCACATGTTTTGAAATTTCAACAAGAATCGCATTACATGTTCACTAATGTTTACTCCTAGGTTTACACCAGTTCTGTACCAAGAATTACATCATCTGTTTGCCTCGTTTGTACTACCTTGGCACAAAGAATGGTATTTTAAATTTATCTAGCTTTACATATATCTGTTGTACGCTGCTGTTACTTTGTATCCCTGTTGTCAGATCTGTGAGTGGCCTCCTGATCCGTTGGCTTTGACTATTAATATACAAATAAACCATCAACCAAATATGACAATATAAGTGTTGAAAGCCACTGAAAGCCTCTTTACACCACAGTCCAACAATTATACCATACGTGCATCGATTTGGTGATTTAAATACAAGCTTAGCCATTAACAGCAGTGTGCATAAAGCCAATTCGGTGGTACAAATATAAGTGGTTTTTTTTTTGGTTTTTTTTTTTTGGCGGATCAAAATGTTCAAAAGATATATTGTTAATCTTTTGTTAGACCCTTGAGCAGGCCACATACGCGCTGTCATATGTACGGCGACCATAAAAGCGAAACGGACGAAAATGTTTACACACATATAATTACACGTAGTTTGCTTTAAAACAGAGAACAGGGGGAGGCGGGACGGGGGCTACTGAATAAGAAATTCATTAAATTTGCATGACTAATTTTTTTTTATTTTATATACTTTCTTAGTTCTTTGGTGGTTTGAGTTAGTTGTTGGTATTGGAGACTGAGCTTGCGATTATTGACCCCGAACGCCCATTTTGGTCGACGGCTGGTATACGAATGTCGTTTTCGACGCTTAAG
This sequence comes from Acanthopleura granulata, assembly GCA_016165875.1. Lineage (NCBI taxonomy): Eukaryota > Metazoa > Mollusca > Polyplacophora > Chitonida > Chitonidae > Acanthopleura > Acanthopleura granulata. The sequence continues at coordinate 2,373,026 of JABBOT010000015.1, read as the reverse complement.
TTCAAGATTTATGTGTGGAGGAAACCACATTGTTGAAAAGTTCTTGTAGGCTAGACACTGTTGCCATTTGGGAGGTATGTGACAAACCTCCTGACGTATAGCCGCAGTCGAACCAGCAACAGCGGGATTCTGTTACCCCAGTGACGATGGGCTAAGTGGCTACCACGAGACCAGCGTCTTAACCGAATAATGTAGCTCTGAAAGAAAAACTATCGATTTATTTAGAATAAAAAAAAATACGTTAAAATTGAATTTACCTTATTGTAAACTCTTCCTCTCACGTTATCGGTTTCAATGGTGATAGGTACTATGGGTGTAATAATTAAAATCCACCAGATGTACTCAGGTGTATAAACATTACCTTATAAGTAGACAACAAACATTATTCGCAAAGGCAAAAAGAAAAGAAATATTACTGTAATTAATCGTATGAAACACCTTAATTACAGGTATTCACGTAAGGTCTCATCTCATGGCGTATTTATGCAGTTTAACACATGTGTGTTTTACGCCGTGACAATTTTTTTAATTGAATTTTATGCACAGGATATTTTTTTGATTTGCCTGTCTTGGAAAGAGTGCTTAGTCCTTAAGTTACTAGTTTAGTATTTACATTCTAATATACATGTATAACACCAATGGAATATTAAATAAGTACCTAAAAGACTTTTTAATACACTTTTATGCGCATTGTATCAGAATTTAAATTCCTGAAAAAGACATTGTTTTTGACTTGAATGATATAATTTGCAGCCCTAATTGGGAACTAATTTAATACTAGGGCCCATACCTGTGTACTCATTTGTTCTTCCCATTTAGTTCGTCACACCTTTAGGTGTATGTGTGCTCACAAAACATGCAGGTAGTTGACAAACACTGCCGCGTCACAGTGGGAAACAATGCATTTTACTGCGATTTGGACCCTTCTGTGTAACCCTAGAGCGTCTATCGTTAATCGTATTAAACACCTTAATCACGGGTATTCGCATAGCACCTACTCTCATGACGTCTTTATGGAGTTTAACACATCTGTGTTTTATACCATGATAATTTTTTTATTGAATTTTATTCACAGGTTATATTTTTGATTTGCCTGTCTTAGAGACAGGCAAAATATATTCCTTACACTCTGATATACATGTATAACACAAATGAAATATTAAATAAGTTTATAAAGGACTTTTTAATACATTTTAAATCCATTATGTAAGAATATAATTCCTGAAATATAGAGTGCTTTTATTTAGTAATTTGATTTGCCGCCCTAATGAAGAGCTTCTCTGCCAGAATATTTATTACACATGAGAGGCTGTCTATTCAGCGGAACTGGAGCATGCGCACAGCGCTCGGTAAAATTTATACGTAAACCAACGTGGCTGATGACTCGCGTAAGAGGACTTATGGCTTGCTCGTAAATGGATCGGCCAAAAAGAGGCGTAAAGCTCAGCGGGTTGACAAGCAAATCTAGAGTTTCAATTGGTGGTCAGTTGTTCCTAAACTACACTACTTTATGGTTGGGTGCAAATGTTGTTGCTGTTGTTGTGTCGTTGTTAAATGTTGAACAACGCCCGCCTTCTTTGTGTTGAATTCCAATAATGACAGAACTTGTCCTGGCTCGCACAAGCGATGCGACTGATTTAGCTTATGAACGAACTTCAAAACTTCGTTAAGACGTCGCAGTCATAATTTGTTTAAAAATCCGAATTTAGGGCGACCATGTCTCTTTTAAGATAAAATTACATTTCAAACTTCGACGTGGTCATTAAGGGTTCATTATTTTATATGTATAATACGGATATCCACACCCATAACGTCTATTTTCTGCTTTCATAGAAAAACAATCCCGTGAAATTCCGAGAGACAGCTTTAGGTTCCGTTAGCTCAGTTTTTGACCTGCGCGGCTACTATGATTTAAGATTTACCACTCCGCGCATGTCACCTTGTGGTTTCCGGGCATAACATCCGGACTACATGTCCGCCATTTTGTTTTTCCGTCTCTGTTTACGCCTTGTTCATTTGTGGTTTAATTTTTGTGAAAATGAGAACATAATGCAAAATGTATCTGATATATACCAATGTATTTTTTCCAAAAGTTATAAATATTATTTTGTAAATTGTGATAGGCCACGTCCTACTTTAAGAACAAACACAGATTACATTTACACAAGATAATGACACAGGTACAATCCTCATTTCGCACCTTTATTATTCACACGATTTTAGCCAATCAGAACACGACTTGAACGGGGTTACAATGCAGCATGCACACAGCAGAAGATATTGTCACGTAGACCGTCTCAAATTTTATTAAGTAGGAACTATTTATTGAAGTTGAAAATAAATTTACACAAATATTGTATCGCCTGGTGTGCTGTGCCGATGTTTTGTCCGAAATACAATATCATCATTATTATTTAATGGCTTAAATGGTTATTGTATAGGTAATTATTTTTAATAAACTAATCAAAAGGGTCCGCCATTACATCTTAACTACCCAGAAATTCAGTAAGACAAGGAGTAAGATTTCTTTTTGGCTGCAACGCCTACCAAACTGGTTTGGATAATATGATTGAACTTGAACTTCGGTTTGTATTTTATACCCTTACATTGTGCTCCTCGTGTACTTGAAAAAAAAATGGAAATATCTATCTATATACTGAATATTTCTGAGGGAGTACCCACACCCCGTCTTTAGTGGTCAGTGATTTTCGGGAATTCTCCATCAATAAGTAAGCATTTAAATTAATTAGATACTTCCTACTTAGTTAAGAAAAAGTAAGACATGGCTCATTATACTGTACAAACTGCTATTTAGAACTTTAAAACAATATACGAATATCTGTTTCGACGCCTAGAATTCATTCACAAATATATGGTAAGCAACAAAGTTAACTGTTTGGATGTTACTACAGCTGCCTCGCTAGCTAGCAGCCGTAAGTCAGTGGGCTGGTCAGTTACCTACCGAGGTGCTGCGGTTTCATCATGGTGCTGCCCTGTTTCCTCCACCCAATAATGATTATAACTCCCGTCATATAGTACGTGAAACATTCTTAAGCAGCGGAGAAAGGAACCAATTAACTCAAAAACAAACATAAACAAATCACATTAACGAACGCGAAACAAATTAAGGAAATATTTTTACTGAAAGTGTTTGTCTATTAGGATCTGAGGTTTAGGCAAAGAAATCACTGTTCATCCGAATATAATCTGACAAAAGTCAAAAAAAGTAAATAATTTCTGTACTGACACACAATGGATATTCCACAGGGAGGTGTGAATGTCAAACATGTAAACGTTACACGGGTGAACGAAGACAATATTTGTGATATTCAAACTTCAAGCCAACAATATCTATAGCTTTAGAACTTCATTCAACAATACTTATTGCTTTCTGGTTTCATTCAACGCTATTTTTGGCTTTTAAATTTCACGTAGCAGTATTTAGGCTATTCAAACTTCACCCACAGTCATTTATGGTTTCAAATTGCGTAGAACAATATTTTGGGCATGTTGTTCAAACCTCAGTGGTGAGCCATTTTCTCTATATTAGTATGTTATACAAGAAAGTCTTGGTCTTCACGAAATGTATCGGCCTTCTGTGACAAGAGTATGTATTTGTCATAGTTGTCATTATAGTATCTACGTCCGCGTGACAGGAGGTTAGGGGACGTATACACATCCCTGTTTATTAAATCAACATGCTGCTTTTATCAACAGTTCCATTAAAAGCGCAACCATGATGCTTAGGTTTGTACTCGACCATCGAAATTATTCACGGACTGCAATTTTGAAATTTGAATGTTGCGGTTGGAATCATTCTTGCATCAATGATAACAGTTGACTGCTTCTCTCTTGGATGTTGCCAACTTGATATAAACCATGGGGACTAGTATTACGGATTGTTCGGGAAAGGAGCCTTGCGATTATCAACTGGGAACTGCTCTTTATGGTTTGCGGGTGGTATGCCAATATCGGACTTGACTGTCAGGCTGGATCGATAGTCTATCTGTATCTTATCAAAGATAAGGCGATTCATGTAGGATAAAGTTTAAATTACAACAATCCCTGAACATGTGAGAGGCTGACAAGTCGTGAGACATCCGATGTAAAACTGCAGATCCTTAAAAAAATAAAATTCTGCCTTTGAGTCTGATTGTGGAATAAGGTTTCCTCCAGGCCTGTAGCTAGCACATGGCTCTAGAGTCCTGCTTCAATATGAGTCGGACAACTAGGTCTAATAAAATTCTGCCTTTGAGTCTGATTGTGGAATAAGGTTTCCTCCAGGCCTGTACCTAGCACATGGCTCTAGAGTCCTGCTTCAATATGAGTCGGACAACTAGGTCTAATAAAATTCTGCCTTTGAGTCTGATTGTGGAATAAGGTTTCCTCCAGGCCTGTACCTAGCACATGGCTCTAGAGTCCTGCTTCAATATGAGTCGTTTAACTAGGTCTAAGCGTCCAAACAGATCAATGTCCAAACCAAGTTAACTTCCAACACAATCCGGCAATCAGATCAGGAAGTAGGTGAAGTAAGAAATTAGGACAGATTCGTTTCAAAACAAGGAGTGGACAGTTTTGAGTGACGACAGAAACGATGTGCGGAATAAAATTGCCTCCATGCGGTCGGAGGTCAGTGGCGGGATTCTGAGGTGAAATATAGAATGTGGGGAGGTTTCCACCATGACATCGGGCATCAACAGACCACCTTGTTACAGTTGAACTCTAAGGTGAAATACTGAGTGGGAAATGGTTTCCTTGATTGATTGATTGATTGGTTGACTTATTTATTTATTTATTTGTTTGACTAGAGTTTTAAGCCGTATACAAGAATATTTCACTTATGCAACAGGCAACAGTTTGATGGGAGGAAACAGTACACAGCCCAGATGAAACCTACACCCATCCGGAGGTTGCTGGCTGACCTTCCCACTTAGAGCCCGAGAGAAAGCCACAGTTAGCTTGACTTGAACTCACAACAACGTATATATTGGAATGGCCAAGAGGTTCATGAGCCATTGCGTTACGGCACTTCCTTTGTTGGGTTTCTATTTTAGGCCACTGAGAAAATATTCTAAGTCACCAGTAAATACCACTTGTAAACTATTAGCGGTAATTCTGAAATAAATACGAAGCCTTACAGAAGCATCGACGAAACAGGTGTCGAATTACTGCATTAGTTTACACTAACTTAGAATCAGAAATGTATTCATTGTTGAGCAGTTATCACAATATAATACAATTTATCCCAGATTGTTCCCCATTATTCTATTATAAGCAGAAAAGTGATAGACTTCATTACCTTCGTTTCAAATGATGTATACATGTATTTCTCCATGGCAACACTAGTACGACTGTACTTAGATTGTAAATGCAACTGAACGGCTATAGCCCACGCAATAGTAGAAAAGAAAAACTAACAACAAAACACAGCTGCTAATGTTAGCGCGATGTACCCCACAATCGACAGCCTGGAGTCAGCCAGACTCCTCCCAAGTGCCCCCTAGCCACTTCCGGTTTCCTGACACAGTTAACACTAGCGTCTTCCGCTTTTGTGGGTTTGAGTTTTGCCCCTCAATTCTGGAGCCTGCGCGTCCTTGTGCATGTCAGGCGTGCAATAATTCAAATGGCAACAACAGAACAAGGTCAAGTGCGGGATGTTCATCACTTCCTAGACTGCCGTTCTGCTGTGGTTAGCTGTAGAAGGGCTTTTCAAGTAGGCTCCTCTGACAAATTTCAAAAATGCCTATCAGCATTTTTCTTATTTTAAGAGGAGACATATTATGTATAAAAAAATAGGATATTTGTCCACAAAACAAATAATGTATAAAAAAGAAAGAAATAAAAAAAAAAGAATGACAACATATTACGTCTCTTCTTTTACTTCTTCCCAGAATATTTCAGATGCGTACGTCATAGTACTAGTACCCTCAGTCACGGGAAATGCTGTCCACGCTTTGGCTAGATGAGCATATTTTATGGCGGATATTTATTATTCACTGATCCGTCCAGTCATCTTTCAAACCTAGGTTTTAATACTGGAAAGTTCATGTCATTTCTCCTGTAATTTACCGGTGTTGCTTACATATATCAGCGCCCGTATACCTTATTAGTGTTATACTTACATCCAACGTTGCGGTTGAAATCATTCTTGATCATTTATCTCACTAGGATTGCTTACGCACTGCGTGGCTCTCATAGGACTTATACATATACTGACAGTTCTCACATATATGGCTGTTCACATGTCACGGGTATAATTGTAAGATGTTTTTTTAAATATGCTTACACCACATCTCTTTAAAAAACGTCAATCAATCAATCGAAATTCTAGGGGAAATATATGTATATCTTTGTATATGTATATCGCATGCATGTGTGTATGCACGCACGTATGCTTAGGTTTTACGTCCAACTTAACAACTTTTCAGTTATATGACGATGAGCTGCACTTACATATACTGCGTCATTTTGTGCTGTCAAAGTGCTGCCGGCATGCACTGCATGGAACATTATGCCGAGGACACCAGACATGACGCCCCATTCCGTCACATTACACTGACACCGGACCAATCCTGTTTCCTTACTCTAACCTCGTGTTGCTGAGTACCAAGCGAGGCAGCAACAAGAACCATCTTTAAAGTCCTTGGCATGACCATCACATGCGACTGATTCTAGATTTCTCGCTTTTCCGGCTGACGCTCTAAGCATTAGGCCGCGGAGACGGTCTGGACGGTACGGTAAGAGGAATAGAAATGTGATACAAGATGATTTTAATGGAAATTCTGCATATGATGATAATTCACAGAAATGGTCTTTGGAAACTGGGTTGACATTGATGTTCATGTTATTAGCGACTCGAAAGGTAACGTGTACATTTCAGGTGCTATTGTAATAACTTTCTATTTAAAGTACACTATACAATATTTAACACAAATATTTTAGCCTCGAACAATTGCATCTGCCTCATAAGCGTTTAACCTTTTTTTATGCATGAAATGTTTTAAATACCTGTCAAGGATCTGCTTCTGTCACGATGCTGCACCGGTTTTATTCGTCATAAACACATGACCGTTTCATAAAATGAAAAAAAATATATGCGATAACACTGAGAAATGTCGAGTTCTTTCCCTTAAAAGAAAAACAGCATGTTGCCCTCTGTGATCTTTTTACGCATACAACTCTGCATGAATTTCTTTGTAGCAGACTTAAAAAGGTGAAAATTGTTGAATGCTTCTCTTCACATGATTTCGTCCTAATTTCTTAACTGATATACTTTCTTAGTTCTTTGGCGGTCTGTGTTAAATGATCATTTAGATATTAGTCCTTGGAATGTTGACAGGAAATATGTATTATGGCCGACGATTGGTATAGGGATACTTAATTGGACACCTAGACTATGGCGTACACTATGATATTTTCTTCCGCGTTATCGAACTGTGACGTTCCACTCTTTTTATAAATAAATTCCATCTTACTGAATGCTTTTTCACAATTCTTTCAGATTCTACAAAACCCCCAAATAAATTGAAACCGTGCTACGCTGTATATAATCCGTATGTTATTTTTCGCTACTTAAAAATGCACCGTTACAAAGGGGTTTTACAGTATTTGTCACAAGTAGAGTATTTACTCTACAAGTAGATTGATTAGTCACGAAAACGCCTTAACTCTCGTCTAAAATCTTTTATTTATTTATTTATTTGATTGGTGTTTTACGCCGTACTCAAGAATATTTCACTTATACGACGGCGGGCAGCATTATGGTGGGAGGAAACCGGGCAGACCCCGGGGGAAACCCACGACCATCCGTAGGTTGCTGGCAGACCTTCCCACGTACAGCCGGAGAGGAAGTCAGCATGAGCTGGGCTTGTCTAAGATCTTTTCTCAGGAGAGAAAGCGTCAAATAAAATTTTATCATTAGTTATGAAAACACCTTAACTCTTGTCTAAGATCCTTTCTCATGAAGAAAGCGTCTAATAAATTCTTATTATTAGTTATGAAAACACCCTGCCTTTCTGAGAAAAGCATGAAATAAAATCTTATAATTTTCTCCACTTAAGATATGGACCTTTGAAAAGCTGTTTTGTATAGAGTCTTTGTCACAGCAATTATAACACTTAGTCATGGCAAGACCTTAGCTCTCTGCTATGATCTTTTCTCATGAGAAAAAGCGGTAGGCCTAAATAAAATCTTCTCGGAAGTAAAGCAATGACTTGCCGATCAAGTGTTTAGTATACCCTCTCGAGAAACTTTGACAGAATGTATATAAACCCACGTAGTTCAGACGTTGACTTTTATAAATGGACTGAAGATTTCGATTATCATAGAACAAACCAGAATGTTAAAAAGTGTGAAACGTTCGTCATATTACCAAATACATAACAAAGTCGGTTCCTTCCTCAGTCGAGCACACCTTAATAAGGAGTATTACACGCTAACGCCGCAAGTGTTGGCTGTAACAATACGCAATGACTCCCGAGGCATTGTTTTTCATCTGTTTCTAGACGAGTGTACGTCGTGCCGAATTCAATGCATATTTGTCCTAGAAATTCACCGAAGCGCGTCGGATTGACATTGTTTCAGCCCACGACCTGATGTGCTCTGCTTGTCTGCCCACGTGCACCGGGAGGTTGACGTGTTTCTGTGGTGCGGGAAGAGGGGGAGGGGAGCAGCTAAATTGAGTCATCGGGGACTTTAATCGACGCGCCGCCGGCGGGGTGGCCGGGCCCACAATACGGTGATCATCCGGCTCTGATAGGCTGGATCCGCCCGGACGGAGGAGCCTATAAAGCCCGGGCTGGCCCGAGCGGATATCAGTGAAGACAACTGGACGCAGTCCGAACATTTCAACCCGTACACAGGTGTACAGTTGTGTTTGCTGTAGCTTGCAGTACAGTGATCCGTGTTTACTAATTACGTTCTCCAGGTCTTGCCGTGTAATTCTTTGCCCGAATATTGCGTGTATTTCGCTGAGAAGTATGGATCATCATCTATTAGGATATATCTTCATCGTCGCCTGTGCTACCCTCGCCACTGCTCGTCCATGGAATGGTTATCTGTCCCGTCTTTTCGTAAGTATTCATTGCACTTTTGTCAAGCAGAGTAGAATGCATCCTTCTTATATACTACCTATTTCCTCCCGTCAACAAGGAATTGACGTTATTGATTAAGATTGCGCATTAACATCGAATGAAAATAATAAGGCACTCGTATAGTCTCTGACAAGTTACATGTGCATCTATCACTTTTAAAATTTCCATGTTTATAGTTTTGGTTGGATTTGTTTATTTTAAAAAGAGAAGGTTGACCAAAGTGTTCCTTACATACCAAGGGTATATTGGTGCGGTATTGATGCATTACCTCAAATACATTAGGCGATAAATCCATTCCATAAATCAAAAAGGTATTAACCTAATCATTGGATACGTTTAAAAAAAAATAAATACATAAAAAGCAGAAATAAAAGAAATTTAAAAAAATAATTTAAAAAGTATCATTTGCCATGTCATGATTACTAAAGGTGTGCATCCATTGCGGTGTAGAAGTCATCGCAATTCCCCTTTTGGCGTTCCTGTTTAAAACATGAATGTTATGAAATATTCAAGCAACAAATCCATATGCAGGTTTTACATATTTAAATTATTTAAATATGCAAAAGGCCCGTCATCCAGTGCGTAATCAAATACAATTCGAACGTCTGTCACTGTAAGCAATGCATTATTAAATGGATTGTCCGGTTGATTTCTTGTTATGCGGGCGATTTAAAAGCAACAAGAACGAATGGTACATTTAAGTTTTCTCTTTTAATTAACCATTTATTGACTTGTTCAACTAATATAGAAATCAACATCATGCAGGATGTGCACTACAGTGCCCTATCGTATGACTCCTAAAATTATACAAGATGTATAAGGCCCATTTTCTCCCTGATTGATCCTGATGAGGCATACATATTAATAGATGCCTGTAAATTGAAATAGTATCGGTTAGATGACATGATTTGCCAATCCCCATATAGATTTTAGGGATTTTTCGCTTGGTAAAGACATAAGTTATCACCACGTATTATACCAAGGAGCCGTGGTTTGCAGTTGAGAACCCGCATACATGCCGTGTCCGTATGCGTTCCAACACTGCACGCATGCAAGCCATCTCGATGGCATTGGGCTTCGTTAAATCTCCCGTATGCCCGTGGGAGCGAGACCAGCTGACCCCGGTGTGAGCACAGGTTAAGATGATCGGCCTTGAACGAGCATCGATCGGACAGGAGCCATAATTAGCCCGAGATAGGGGCGAGAAGATGAAGTGAATGCTGCGGTCTGTAAGTCGTGGTTCTCGAAAACATTGTCTCGCGGCCATTTTAACGAAGGCTATACCACAAATCTAGACATGAAATTCGAGTAAGAGATTATCATGCATTATTTCATATGTATTAAAAGAAAACATTTCCAACCCGTATATGGGTGGTAAATGTTTCCATACGCACGTCCTATGTATGTATGGGTCTTGTGTCAGAGCTAACCATTACTTAAAATCTCCTAGTATAAACATCTTTTCGTCATGGCTGTGCTGCATCATTGCCGAAGTGGGCTGAACCTGAAGTCAGAATGTTTCATTCATTCATGTTTGTCAGACATTGCGTGGAAGCAGGTAGCACGTGTTAACGTGTCATCGAAAGAATAAAGCATACAAAATGTATTTTGTGTGGTACTGAGATTAGGGAATTTTCTTTACTGCTATATATACGATATGGGTTTGAGATGCACCTACATATCACCTTATATACATACAGTTTTAATTCATTTTGATTATATGGATGTGCTAGCGCAGCACAATTACCCAGAACCCCAGGTGAGTGTGAGTTCAAGTCCAAGGCATGCTGGCTCCCTCCCCGCTTTGCCAGGTTTCCTCCTACTGAAACGCTGGCTTCCTCTCCGCTTTGACCGGTTTCCTCCTACTGTAACGCTGGCTGCCGTTGTATAAGTAAAAATATTCTTGAGAAACACCAATCAAATGAATGAATAAATAAATAAATAAATATTCTGACTAAGTATTTGAGAATGTGAACTTAAAGAAGATACTTCAGGGATACAGGCAAAAAAAAAAACAAACAAACTGAATTTCAATACTTCGTCTAAAGTAGGCATATTCTTCATGGTTTAATATACCATCATCGAGCTGAGGTACTCTGTCGTATCAAGAACAGGATTTCGTTTTACAAGTTGAGGAAAAGATTATAAATCCTCCAAAAGCCGATGAAATGGTGATGTGCATGGTAAAAAATAAGACTACTTTGGATGTGTGAAGTTCATCGAAGACTTTAGTCAAAAGCATAACACCTTAAGATAGTTTTGGTTGTCATGGCATTGTGGACATCGCCTTAATTGACTGGCTTACAGTCTTATCTATCTGTATTCTTTCGGCGACCTAATCCGAAAAATATACACTCTACCCCATTATCTTCTTGATCCCTTTGACGTTAGGTTCCGTCTCTATTTAACCACATTGGAGTTTACTTCGTCTTCTTACAACCCGATTGCTACAGCAAACTTTGTACCTAAAATCTCCAACACTTATAACGTGCATTCACTCATACCCAATTCCTGCTTTCGCTACACAAAACTTCCCGATAAAGTGCAAAATCATTGATACTGACAAGTTATAAATCTTCCCTGAAATGTGTTTATGATAACCAGTTTATGAGGACACTAACTTCAGAGATTTACCGACACGACGGCGAGGGCTATTACATTCCAATAATTAGATATCCTGCAATAAACTGCAATCAAGGAAAGAGCTCGACGGATGGCCTTTTGAAGTCTTTATTTCATATTTTCGTACGCGTTTATCTACGACGCTATCACACAGACCATGAAAGTGTAAATTTTATGCATATTTGTTTTACTTGTTAAGTACATTGTTTGGAGAGTCCAGTTAAACAATTTTGTCTCGTTCCATTCTGGAGATGGGTGTGAGCAGGCAGTGTTTACATGCAGAGACACTTTCGCCTCGTCGCACCCGCCTTTGTTCGTATTAATCCACGTACTTACCCATGCACTGCGCGTGAATACTTGATGAATTCCTGAGCGATTTATTCATCACGTCGTTCTCCAGACAAGCTCATTTCTGTGTTGTAATGATACACACAGATCCGGCAACAAAATGTATACATCATTATTCCAAGACACGCTTTCGGAAACTTAATCGGCCAACGTGGAGCTGTTATACAGACGTGGTGGTAAGAATACATACCATACCAGTCCGCAGTGAACTTTGTATCACCTGGATTGACACTTCAAAGCTTCTGGGTATAACCAAGAACATGTTAATCCAATGTAAGATTCGAGGATGGGGAAAGGTAGAGGTTAAGATAAGAAAGCTCAGGTATATAATACTCACTGATTTATCGGGATTCATTTAGAGGTGTGGTTTGAATCTGAAAGGTACGTGTCGTGATACGAAAACAGCATTTCCGCTGCTTTTGAGTAACAATGCGATATGTATATGAATCTCTCTTGAGTTTAAAATTCCAAGGTACGCCAAAGTAGCGAACATAGATTATGATTCCTTTTGATATTTATTGCATGTGCATATATTCAGTAGCGGTTTTTATTAGCAAAGGGCTGGAAGGGATTGTAAAGGGTTTCATGGATGCACGTGAACTAAGGTGTTAGATGGGTAAATAATGTTTCTCTGTACAGAAAAGTACGAAATCAACACGATAAGGTCACCTTTAGTTTAACAGGAGCAGGCCTTTCGCTTTCAAATGAAACACGCCCAGTTATCCAGAGATCTGATGGATATTTCGGATTTTCTTCGCCATATCTCTTTCTTGCGCAATAAGTAAAAGCAAACATTTAGCCCTCGCATCCCCCCTCCTCGCCCCCTGAAAAAGCAGACAAAACTGCTATTTGAAAACGTGTAGAGTCACACAACGGCAGGGCGTGTATAGAATTTCCGCCACGCGTCCAGGGCAGATGTACTAATTACACCTCACATCTGTGCGCCAACGTTTAGTGACACAGTTCTACTAGCTCCGCCATTGCCAGGCTCAAGAAAGTCATAAACAGATGGAACTACCCGGATTCGTGAAGCCTTCCAAAGTCACGACTCTGACACGTTTTGGCCTACATACACTGGAACACCACAAGGCTTTCGTCTGGCGGCTGGCAACGGCCAGTTCTTTCTGCAGGGTGGGGAATCTAATGGCCTTAAATTTATATCAACAAAATTAGAGGAAATGGCATTAACAGTTGTCAGAAATCAGCTTGTAGCAAATTCAAATTTATTAATCCTACAAACAGCAATGCAATCTGTTACATACCTTCAGGCCTTTTTGGAATGTATTATGAATACAGTATTTGTATATCGTCGATCAGTGGCGATCAGAGCCTTGCTCAAGAATGTTTCACATGTACGATATGGCGGTCATTCTCATAGGTGCAGGAAACGGAAGTGCGCACGCATAGTAAATCATCGACGAACATTTCTACATGTGCCGCACTGATTCGCTCGTTATATTGCTTTAAAGAACGGTGGCCTTCGCGACCAGTTGCATGAACGTAAGACGAAATGCATTTCATTTAAACTTTTGTTTGTTGTTGATAACGGAAGATTCTGTGGCATTGGTTAAGTTTCCGGAAACCTGGGCCATATACGAACGCCTAAACTGACTTACTAGATATGTAGGACGTGATGCTTGGATGTAAAGTTCCTGTCAATGATTCCAGACGCCCCGCATAGAGCTCTTTATGCTAACGGTCTAATCACAAGAAGCCTCTCAGTTATATCGATTATAGGCTACCTCATTCAACAACATCTGGAGAGACACCACGAGGCCACGTGACTTGTCAAGCTGTCGTGTAGACGAGTTAAAGGCCGTCTTCTTGAATGGATTCCTAGATTGATAATCATCAAAAAAAAAAAAAGAAAATTAAGACCACAAACCAGATAACGATGCCCCGATTTCTGCGCATTGACCAACTGACACGTTAATTATCACAAACCGTAGTCAGCATTCATTCATTTAATGTCCAGATTTAGTATTTATTCATAATTAGCTACCTCTGCATACATTGTTTTATTGAGATGAAAAAAAAAAATATTTCAAAAGTGTACATTACTTTTATAAATGTAGTAAATATAGTAATATAGTACTTGAATGAGGAGGGTTTTTTTTGGCATTATCTCCACCAATACTCGATAGTCTCCTTCGAATGATGCCATACACAGAACTTCAACGTCGTGCCATGTGAGTTCAAATTCATATGACAGTATATCTGTTTTTGTGTAACTAGAATCCGTCTCCAAAATTATACCGTTTTGATACGAATTCCAAGGCTGTATAGCCCAGCCAGCCTTGGTTCGCCGTAATGGTTGGACATCTGTATAGCCCAGCGAATAGGCCAGTAAATCAATTGTTTATGACGGAATTAAAGTCATTATGATGTTTCTCAGAAGCCCTCCCGGTAATGTAATGTGTAAACAGGTTATAATCTTTATAATGAGGAAATGTAGGTAAATCTGGGCACTAATCCTTTGATTGATTTAAAAGTGGTTTGCGCCCGTCATTCAGGTCCAGGCGCCGAAGCGTCAACGTTAATGCAGAAATTTGCAGAAGACTATCCTAATTCTTCTAATTTTTGGGACAGGAATCAGTGGTACTGAAGTCTAAAAATCGTTTTTCTCTCCCAGTTTTCATCAAAGTAAAGTGATAGACATGTTGTTCAACCGATGGATTAACCATGTGAGAAAAAAACTGTGTATTCCTGTCACAATTACATGTACATGATCTAAAAGGGGCAGAACAGGTGTCATAATAATTATAAGAAATAGGGTACACAATTTTGACCCAAATTACCTTTGGCGGCAAAGGTTCCGTATTGGAAACACCCTAATCTATGTATAAGTATCTTAAACGCTTTTAAATTTCATGCATGCAGTTGAAATAAGTTAAAAGTCTAATGGTATATGAAGTGTGAAAACGCCTGTCATCTTACATCAACCATCAGTTCATCAGTATGAAAATTACCACCCCTATACATGATGGTTTTCATTTTATATTGTTTATTTTTAGGAGCTTCCGACATGCACACAGAACCAGATCTCTCCGTGTAAGATCATCATGGCGTATCCCGAGACCCCGGAAGAAGCTGTCATCGAAAATTCTCGCAATGACAGGCCCATCTGCACATGCGCAGGAGAAACTTCCTGCCCTACTGTTTGGGGAGAAGATCCAGAAAGAACCATATCTTTTTACATCAAGTTGAGCGGTAAGTTCCATTGTATTTATTCATGTATGAGATGCCATTCAGTTAATGGGACATTCTGACGTGCTACACAAATTGGTCCAAATCGCTGTAAAAACTGACTGTTTCCTACTGTGACTGCGTAGTGTTTGTGTACTACCTAAGTATTTTGTGAGTACACATGCACCTAAACGTGTGACGTGATATAGAAAAGAATAAAGGAGCGCGTAGCTTTGGACCCTTTTGTGAATGGCGGGAGAGAGTTTTACGAGTTCCCCGTTTTAACAGAATTATGAGATGCTCTTGCAGGGGTTAGGCTAACATTACGGACAACTTTTCCAGAACTCAGAAAGTATAGCCCCATAGGTTTATTTATTTATTTGTTTGGTGCTTTACACCGTACTCAAGAATATTTCACTTGTTCGACGACGGCTAGCATTATGGTCGGAGCAAACCGGACAGAGCTCCACGACCATCCGAAGTTTGCTGGCGAACCTTCCCATGTACGGCCGGAGAGGATGCCAACAATAACCCCATGGAGTGTTGACTATGTTGGCTGTCATCCTGCAATGGCTCAACGTTATGACATGCCTTATTTACACCAGAACTGCGTTCTCATGCAAGAGGTTATTCACCTTTCGAGGTATTCAGTACGCTCTGCTATCTGATACGAGCTTTTATATAGACTATGCGTGGGCAGAATATATGATGGCAGCCAGCCAACGCAACGCGCTCCAGTCCTGACTGTTTGTGACGTAATTGATCCCAATAGCCTGCATCGTTGTCGACAACCTTGTAACAAGGCCTGATAAAGCGACGCAATTAATTGCATAAGTATCGTCAAGTCCTGATATGGTGAGGCCAACCACGAGAGATATCACCCTGTTATCTCATGATACCCCGAAATCACACCAGATGGCGTATGCGGGTCCGCTGGGGATGGGAAACACCCTCTGGCGATTAAAGAGACAAGCCTGCTGCATATATGATGCAGAGAAACTGGAAAATGAAGTTATTAATTTCAGCTAGTTGTTATATTGAAAATAACAGAAATAAAAACCAAACATGCCTTCCAAGTCATGCTCTTACGAAAGGATGATGTAGGGGTGGAAATCCATCTTTCTACAAAGTCTAAATAGGGTCAATTCATCTTGAAAGCATACTCGTCAAAGTCGATGTAGAAAATTATGAGACACTCAGTAATACTTTATATGAAAATCAGATTTTCATTCAAATAGGCTGTGTAGGCAGCCAGACACCATAAGGATATCGCTACGATTTTATATCACTCCACTGATGTACTGCTCTGAACCGGAACCTTACACTTTGCGCCGTCCTGTTCCTCCAGTCATACGAAAACACAATCTTTCAAACGCGCCAATCAAATGAACTGTATAGAGAAACTATCTAACCACGTGACAGACGAACTTGATGAAGCGATCAAAGCCTTAAAGAGAGTCGGAAAGAGTCTTCGTCATGACAATTTGCCAGCAATCGGCCCTGAATCTGGGCAACTTACAAATGTTGTTGTATTGCCTTGCTGTTCCTTATTAAGGTAGTCATTATTTGGGTAGATGCTGTTTATTTATTACATTTTCATCAGCTACCTAGTTGAGTGGCTCGGTTATTTGTGCCTATGTCAAGGTTTTAGATGTAGCTATATGTACATATGTTTATGGGAAGTGTCTTACTTGATTAATTTAAGATGATATGTTATAATGGTACAATTTATCCCATACTCATAGCTAATATTACTATTTCTTCAAGGCCGGAGGACGAGCGTCCAGTATAAATTCTGTGAGCAGGTAGTCGAGGAAAGGCTTTGTGGTGACGACGAAATAGTTGCTTCCCTTGGCGGAACCGGTCTTCTACCTGTAGTATTAGAGGCCAAAAATTGCCGGTGTAACACGAACGAGCCTCTGCATCTGGCTAAAACTGTCGTTTCCGGTTTTAGACGAAGACAGGACTTGGTGTGTTCTATGGTAAGAGACATATTTGTAGTTTGTTCAAAACCTTCACAATAGGCATATTCGGCGAAAGTTAAAAAAACTGGTTTACCGAAAAGAATAGGATGCATTTTGGAAACCATTTTGGCATTGTAAACATTTTTTTTTTGCTGCTGCTGTTGACCTTGATTTCGTAGTTTCGAGCATCTGGGTTCTTCGCCGGGCGTGGATGTGATAAATAATATTGGACTAAATGGTCGAAATGCTGAGTTTTGCCGATTTCTAAAGATTTATGAAATGCAGGCTACTGAAACTGTCATATTTGCAGCCTAGGCAAATTCCTAAAACTTTTCAAGAAATATTTCTTGCCGAAAAGCTTTATTTTTCATTTTTATGGTAAAATCTTATTTTCCTCGCCTGGGGTGAATGGTTCGTTTTTACCTCCAGTATAGTAGTCACGTGATCAAAGACAGTGCTCTTGATTAGCTCAAATCTGCTATGACATCACTATCAAACTAAGAATTGATGTAATCTAATCGTTTTTCATGGACTGAAGAGGATTTGTAAATATGTCTAACGTTGTATTTTTTTCAGCCAACATGCGATGTAAACCGCAGCGAGCCTCATCAGTGTATGACACTCAACCGAGGAGAAAACTCCCGCTCAGAGAGTTGGGAGTACTCGTGCGAATGCCCAGACGACTTCCGGTGTACCACTGACCCCAATGACCGCAGAAATGCTTCCGGTAACGAACCTCTTTCCGGATATTGCCGAAGGCTGTGAGTTCATTTGAAAGACGTCTGACGGACTTTAAATTATTCCGGTTGTGCTCATACGTTCCTTCCGGCCGAAACCTTAAGCTCAGGTTTGCATTAGCTGGGACTTCGTTGTACAGGTCACCAGGCTTTTACACGCCTTGTCGATCGGTCCCTTTATCGCAATAAAAAAATAATTCCGAGGAAATTAAGCCACCAACCACAAGGATAAATCCAAGCTACCAGTATTACCAGTGAGTGATCCACTTTTTATATGAAATAAATTTACAATATTTTATTCATAAATGTGGTTATTAGTCACGTCAACAAGAGGTACATTTGATACGTTTTATATTTAACACTGTTTACCACGTTTTGTATACACGGGTAGGTACATAGTGTCCTTGTATATACATATATATACCACCTGTTTTTCCATTTCCCTTGCGGGTGTATATACTGAGATACTTAGACACTTTCGTTTATTTATTGGCCATAATTAGACTTATGATTAACAGTTTTAAGGAACATGCATTTGATATTAAGGCTGGTTTCAATACCATTTTTGTTCCCTCACTCCATAAGCTCCCCCCCTCCCTCCCTTCCCTTGGAAGAACCGGCCTCATCTAGTGAAAAGAAAATGCAAAGATGAACACAATCTTCTACCAGGGACGTTCGTGTAAATACTGATGCTTATAGCTAGGCGCGGTCTAGACGTTGTGAAATTGTGATAAAGGCAACAGGAATATTTGTGCACCCAAAAGGCCTTTCGGTGTTACATGTATGCGTGTTTGAAATACCACACTAGACTTTTTTGCCTTATCCCTAATATGCTGATTTTCTGTTCAACAAGAATAAAGTAGCCCCACATGGATATGTAACACACATGAATATGTGTACTAAAGAAATTTTGATGGTGGTGGTGGTGGTGGTGTGTGTGTGGGCGGGGGGAGGTTAATATATTGTTCGAACTGTTTTGTTACTTTACTTTGATTAAGCTTTGAAAAGATTTATAACAGCGATGGAACCTGTCATAATACCATCTATCTTTGAAATGAATTTTCAAAACTTGTAAATTTATTGTTTTACTTACTCTCCTGTTTCAAAAAATGTGTATTTTAAGTTTTGTAATGTCAGCCTTCTTTTACACTTACATTATGTTAATGGCGATCACTGTGTGTATGTTATTGTTATTTGTTTCATTTTTGATAGGAATGAAAAAAATTGCAATTGTGATCTTTGCGTTTTAGCGTAGAATCGTAATTTTAGCCGACGGTCGAAGCTTTATAACAATGTACTGGTATTTTCCTGTAGTTTTTTCTCGCCCTATTTTTATCAACGCTCGCCAAAGCTTGTTTCACCGCGATGCTGGTTACATCATTTTGCTTTGTAACCCATTGTTCTACATTTATCAACGAGATTTTTACTTATCTCTTGAAATAAAAGAATTTTCTCACATACAGCACGTGATATTGTTACGTGATTTTGCGCGTAACCCATAGAATAGCTTTTCCAAGTCGCCTATAAATGGTATTGCCTTCGATGCTACACATCGTCGATGAGATTCCATGCTCGAACCCTGTGGCGCTGGTTCGGTGACGGCCTTAGGTCAGGAGGTTTTTTTCAGGCATGGCCGGGGAAGGTCGGTGGGTTACTTCGGACATGACGGTTTCGTTCAAAGGTAAACCAGGCCCTTGTCGTAGTTATTTAGTTTATTAGAGTTTTATGCCTTACTCAATAATATTTGGCTTTCCCAATGTGATGGAAACCAAACGGACCCTACAATAAACCCACGAGAAGCTGCAGGTTGCTAGAAAACAATTCCACTTGAACTCACAGCGTCGGCATAAGAGAGCTGTCACTGGACATTAGGCTGATAAGCGGATAGATATTACAATACTCCGTGCTGCCATCCATACTGGGGCCGTCGGATGGGTGGACGATTCAGTTGGTTTGTTGCGGGAGTTAACCGGATGTAGTTTAATTGAATTCCGATGTTACTGATGATAATCACAGACATTTAGGTACATACAAGTGAATAATATATTCTAATTATACAAGAACAATGCTAACAATAATAAAAATTAAGTTTGTTACGGAGATAACAGCAGAACACAAATCCGATTGAAACAAAAGTAGCCACAGTCCACAGATATGGCTAAATGCACAGTGTGTCGAGAATTCCTGAGATTGAAAGTTATCACTGACCTCATATTGACGATCAGTCGTACACACAGTTTGTATCAAACGTCCCTGCTCAGCCATCAGTCTTCTCCTGAGAGCTGCCCAGTGGAAGCCTCATTCATACGCCGTACACAGTCCTCGGAAATTGGGATAAAACGGACGTGAAAACACAAAGAGGCGATGCATGCTCAGCAAAAGAGTCTCCAACAACATAGGAAGTCAGGAAACACCAACACAAACCGTGCTACTTAAAACAAAATGGATTTCAAATTTACAGCGTAGAATGGCACGTAGGCCTAAATAACTCCAGTTATACAAAAATTTCGACAGAATAACCGACGAGAAAGACCGCAGATTTCTGTAACTTCGACGCTCTTTTGCAAGGCAGTGTATCTAAGGTTCTTGTTTACATCATGGGAAGTTATTTCCTGAAAGGACGATCTGTGTCAATCTACACAACAGTCTAGGACAAATACACAGCTCAAGATACAGGTGGAACGCTCAGCTGATTAGCATAACAAAAGAAAGTTTCAACGTATTAAAGACGGGCTCATAACTGTTGAGGGACGGCGATTTTACATCTATATTGCATTCGATTATATTTTCCACACCAGAATTGGTGTTTGTATACCTGAGGTTAATTCAACTGGTGTCTAGATAAATGGGGATTGGTTCGCATTATATCTCTATTTCAGACACCTTTCAAAAACAATGCATTCATCAGAGTGATACCTCCTTCTGCTCAAGCCATGGTGCTAGGTAACGTGTTCAAGTTGTTGCCCCTTAAGCACTTACGCGAACTGTTAGAATAAATATCCAACTCAGATGTATTGAAAAGTGGATTGATTTTACTGGTATAACGTGTTACCAATTGCCAACCACGACACTGTCTTCGATGCTCTACTTTTACTCTCTACGATGTATTCTTTTATTTCGTAACAACATATAATACATCAATAAGTGCTATATATTGTGACAATGTCTTCGTCGTGGGTAACTGGCACCCGATGCAATTTGCGACATCATACCTCTTGATATGGGTCATTTCATGAACGATAGGCCTTTGTGCAAGACGACATCAACTTCCTGCTTATTTGCAAGTCAAAATTTTGTATATACCACCTCATCACCAGCACGCATGTATGTCCTCGGCCAGCACGTGAATGAGACTCCTCCCTCGCGTGACACTCCTTCTCAGTGTTGACAATCCCAGTAAATTAACATTCCCGTAAAACTTGCTGATTGCCCGTAATTATCCACTTAGATTTTACACGGGTAGGCCTATATGGCTTTTGAACTGTTAGATGGGACGAATAGACACACATGCATCGTAGTGTTTCGGCGGCTACCCATCAATTACCAATAAATTGAAGTGGTTGGAGCGAGCAAACAGGCATGTTGCTGAAACTATTACACCCCTATTATTGCTAATGTAACATTCTTTGGTTTGACTTGCTGAACTAGGACATAAATCATGCATGCTCGTAGCGTGTTTTTTTTTTTTTTCTGCGCGGGCATGCTCTGAAGTATACCACAATGATTTGAAAACAAAACTAATGTTATAACACAGAAAAGCTTTAATATTTTGGACCAATTAAACCCTCATCACCTATGTAGAAAAGGTTAATCACCACGAAATATAATACTATTAAACAGCAAATAAAACAATGGCGTGATATAAGCAGTACATGATAAAAATCGTGCAAACAGAACTCGAAGGGAGTTAAGGATAGCACCACGAATTTGTGTTGTATAAATGCTGAAGCCAGTGGCTTCATGTATGACATCACCAATTCTTGTGTGCTGTTAAATACCTGCTTCTCGAATGTTTATTATGAAAAGCAGATACTAAACACGAGAGGTAGTGACATCATGCATTAATCCACTGGAAATGATCAGCTCCCGTACAAATGCATGTACATGTAACTACCTTAAAGGTCAAATATGTAGCAAACTGGTTATTGATAACGTATATTGATATAGGTATGTGAATGACGATAGCGTTGTTCACTTGGAGTCAACACCGAAATGTTGTGACCAATATAAGGCATGGAGTGGCTCTCACAAAGTATCGCGGCTAAAAGAAAATGACGTTAGTTTGAGCCCTCACGCTGTCTCGCCCCATCATGGACGTCCACAATCACATGACCAAGTGTCGAAACAATATTCAACGCAAACCACCTAAGAAAGTAAACAGAGTAAGTATATAACACACGTTTTTATTTATTTACTTAATTTTGGTTTTGGGGGGAGGGGAGGCGGGTTACGCGTAAGGCTGTTTCGGTTCAGGTGAGGTGTTCTTTCATATAACGGAACTATCTCATGAACATATAGTAATTAGAAACTGCTTCTTTTCTGACAAGGATGATAAACATCCTTGTACACGGTAAGTCCTATAAAATTTTGTCCACGACTACGGTGTTTGATTTTCAGGGTTCTGGTGATATAAGAAAGACGTTTTACGGTTGTTTGGAAGGTGAATCTTTCGAAAACCTAATGGTGAAAGGCCTGACAACCAGCTGACAGGTGGTTTTCCTGTAAAATAACGGTCATGAAGCCCTCGTGTGAAATAATGTGTGAACCCCACACATATCACGCGCTTCTCTTACTACAGGTGTTTTACCACTAAAGCGACTGTAGTAATAATCAAAACCCTCGTGGAAACACCGGAGTTACTGCAGTAAAAACACTGACTTTCTTACCGGTGTAGGCAGGGTGGTGAACATCACAAATACATGTATCATTTTATGACATTTATTTGCTTCTGAAACCACACTTTTGTTGGCAAAATATTATGTTGTTTACAGGGTTTTCGTTTTTCTTTGTACCGTCCATGTTATAAGCACACCTTTCACTTAATGGAACAAGTTCACATCTTCAGACTCCAGAGAGAAAGTAATACATGGTTGCCTCTATAGCGATGAAGGCGACCGCTAAATAACCTCCCATGGCGCATAATTCATAAGTTCCTGAAACTCAATCCCTTTTCTTGGCTGGAATTCGCATCAGTACAGAGAAAAAACTTTCCCTCTCTCTTCCTCGCTCTTTTCATCAGTCTCCCCCTAACGAAGTAATGGAGTGCGCGCCTGCGCATTTATGAAGACTGAACAGCTGTATCTTCTGTGCGAAACCATTATTGCGTTATTAGGGTTAATATGTTCCATATACTTTAACTAGTTCGCCCGGCGAGAAGGTCAGTTTTTACCTGGCAGATTCAAGTGACTAACGAGCTTGTTTATCCACGCGCCAACTGGACTTGTTTACTTGTAGTTCCCGGGCGTAGTGACCTGTCACAAGAGATGGACCATCGTCCGAAGGACATCGCCGTTGTGCAGCTGCTGCTACTCACGACATTCGGTGTGCTGAGGGCACTGGTAAGCAATATCTTATAGTGTACACATGCAGTGTATGCAAAGGTTAAGGTAGGCGTATAGAGATAACATGACTTCATGGCGGTACATCTTGAGTGCATCAGCATCAGATGGTGGCTGTACAACAGCGCGCTGGGGGCATCGCTCATTTAGCCAGTAGCTATAAATAATTCTTATGTACATATACTGTAGTAAACAGTCTGTATCCTACGTGTACTTCTTAGCACCTAAGACTGTATACTTACTAAAATCGTGCAATGCCGTGTATTACTGCAGTGGCTGCACTGTCCACACATGTATAACACTGTATTGGGATGATAAATTTGATTTTATTCCTGAAATTGTTCTTTGGGAGTTTGTCTTGACAATGCTAGTATAAACGATTGATGGCCCGAGCTGAGATTTTTATATACATGTAAGCCTACTTCACGTACTCAGACACTTTTCGTAATGTTAAATCTAACATTTTGGCAGTGATTCAGGGCGGGAAGGCATCGGTTTGTGATGTT
>JABBOT010000015.1:2064013-2344013 GCA_016165875.1 Acanthopleura granulata | reverse complement strand
AACGTCAAATAACGGCATGAATGACCGTGTGCTTTTGTTTATCTATCGTATGACGCGTTCTGCCCATGCGAAGTTATGCGCAACTTGAAAGCGTTGTCTGGCTTATTGAGCCTAAAAATTCTACTGGGTTTTTGCTATATGAGTGTGCTGACGAAACGCAGACTCTAGTGAGGGTTAAATGATGTCACCCGCGACTTTATCTTCACTTTCATTTTTCATTTATTGATAAAGAGGTCAATTTATCAGTAAAAATGGGAAAAGTGTCACGCGCTGGAATCTAAAAAACCACGTGTCGGAAATAAGGTCATGTCTACATTGCGCATTGTTTATGACTACGAACACAGCGGGATGACGCGCAGACTGAAACTATATACCTTATATACCTCCAAGTAAAGCATCCTGCTTCTTTAAACTGGTAAACTGTCTAAATATCATCTTGGTATGCATCTCCACCGATAAATACTACTCCGAGAATATTCTCAAGTACAAGTACATATATATATATATATATATATATATATATATATATATATATATATATATATATATATATATATATATGTTATAGGCTGCATGTTTGAACTAGCATTATATATGAAAACTAGTACTTGTAATAAGTCTGTTTTCGCCTTTCACTCTCCAGTCATACACTAGTATATTTCTGAAACAGTAATATGTTTCATGAATATTAAACACAACCACTGAATTATGTTAGTGACAGATCCATTCAACAGTTTGTCTTAGATTCAAACTCATAAGCATATGTATTAATAACACCAGGCTAGCAAAGTAACCACCAATGACAACAACTAGCCATTTAAGTGTATAATTGCTGGTATATAAAGCAAAAAATACATTGTAATAAAAGAAAACCTTTTATTAACTGATTTTTTGATTAAGAGATTAGGTTGGAATTTCACACATGACTCTTAATGGGTTATTTGTCGCAGAAATCATTAAAGCTGGCATATGCTCAGTCGGGAATGTGGCAGATGTTATAAGCTGCATTACATCTGACCACAATACAACATTATGCTGACCCTTCATGAAAGTATTTTCTCATTTCATTTTACGTAATAAACGATTGTAAATGCTGATATATTTACATTCATGTAAATTTGAGCGGTTCATGAAGTGAGCTAACAAGGTGTGCACATATGTCACAAGTGGAAAAGTTTGTCAGTAACTTGACAAAGGTCCATGGTTGACCTTTGGCACTTGGATTTCTCCACCCATAAAACTGATTGTCATCATGTAAACGAACAATTGTTGAGCTTGACCTTAGTGAACAGGCAATTAAAAATATAAACAATATATAGGTATGGTTACATAGTAATAATTTAATATTTGTATTTAAAATTTAATAGCATAGAACTTTCATGTCACTCTTAATGCGAAGAATAATACTAGCATTTATTTCTATGAATATATAATTCATTTCATGTGAAAGATACTGTTCAGATACAGAAAAGATCAGTGGTTTACCCTGGCCACTGTGGTTTACCCTGGCCACTGTGGTTTTCTAGACCCATAAAGCTGATCGCCAGGGTGTAAGTGAAAACATTCTTGAATTTGGCCTTAATGAACAGTGAAATAAAAATGTGTACAAAAATATATTATATAGGATATAGCCATATAAATACAACAAATACATTACTATTTATATAATCATGATACCCGGAAGGGCATTCAAATTTCACGTTTCTCTTAATTTTAAGAAATATACTGTCCTGTATTTATTAATATGGATATATAATTTTATTCTTGTGAAAGATAGTGTTCAGATATTCAATAGTTCAGTTAAGATATGTCACACACACTACAACGGTAATAATAAAACCATTTCCAGCTTTACAAGGCAAATGTATAATATCTCAAGTATTATATCTGGTGCTGGAGTTCAGTCAACCAAATGTCACCTACACGAGAAGGAACCACAGATTTGCTGATAAGAACTTGTCTGTCCTGTCCCGTAGGAGACTTAATGTTTTGTTTTGTTTTTTTCTTATCAAGCTTCGATTGGGGTGTCTAACAACTTGGCTAAGGGATAAATACAGAACGATATGTGGAAAACAGAGTTTTTCAAATTTTTCAATGCACTACCCCAAAATATTTATTTATTTGATTGGTTTTTTACTCCGTGCTCAAGTACAAACCACTTCAAAGTACACTCTGAAAAGTACCACTGTACATGCACACAAGACTGTGTCAAAAGAGAGTAGTGTCCAAATCTTCTAATTTATTTCACGTGTAAGTGCAAACTTTGTGTATCTAGGCAACACTTTTTAACTACGCGCGGGTGAAAGAGCAATGAATTTATCGGGCAATTGTATGTTGATGTTTGAGCCATTCTGCTACTATCAATTAATACATGTGTATATAAATATATTATCAGATCAATGTATCAGGTTCAAGTATCACAATCCCGAAGACTTATAATTAATATATACTCCTACTTGATTGTACCTATATAGTGCTGAATATGTCTGTAAGCGATGCATATACACTTGAAAGCAATAGTATGTTTGCCTGATATCTATTACTGAAACTATAATCCTGTTCATTGAAGTTTCTTCGGCATGCATGATCCCTCAAACTTCAATCATTAAAATAGTTTACCTCCTTCGTGGAAGTCAACATCAATGTTACGCACACATTTGTTCTTAAAACCGTCCAGCCTCCGTCTGCTGTAGCCCACATGAGAGAAAAGTTTTCCAAGTTTCGGCGTGTGACGGTGCACAGGCTTCACTTGGGTGGTACGTACAATATATAGCGTTCACTTTTCTTTCGGCTGCCGCAAGCATGGCTCTGTTTTATTTTTGTGCTGTAATCAGCCTTCAGTGCAGTAATATGCAGGGCAGCGCGGCTAATTGCCCTTTGATGTCGGTCGTCAGACAATAGGACTTCGGTAGCGATTCGCCCTAGTTCGACGCGATATATTCCGCACTTTAATTAAGAATTCTCATAACTGTTCCAGTATTTCCGTGACAGTTTTATGTAGACCCCTTCTCACTGGGCGAACTTGAACGCAACAGCGAACAGCGTACGGCCTATTTGTGACGTGACATCGCTGCTTTACGGCGCGGTAGGGTCAGTGTGCTCAATTTAACATGGGCTGATATATACAATATTGAACATTTATCAAAATCGATCAAATAAATCTCCAGAAAGGTCTTCTCCAGTGACGCTGGGTATCGTTTGGAACAACAGACAGGAAATTCTGGCTGTAGATTCTTCTGAATGCGTAAACTGCCATGCTAAAGATTAGGCATGTGACACTGCAATGCCGTAAAAAGTCGACGTCGTTCCTCTGTGTTGTCGTAAAGACGTAACTCGAAACTTGCTTAGTGGAAGCTTCATAGCTTCAAATAAAATCGTGTTATTTATGCAGGCTGAGAACATCTATGAAAGCTCTAGTTATACCAAAACCAATGTGTTGCTATCCAATGAGGGATTTATTAGGGTAAAGGGGGTGATGAACGATGTAATAATATGCATCCGGGAATTGGAGCGAAGGCGCGACATGGGCGAAGGAATGATGGGCACATGCCGTCATCGGCTCATCCTGTCTTGTTCAACTTGTCAGTCAAGCGATAATTATTTTCGGTCATCACAAATATTTGCAACACATTATTTTGTGAAAACAAATTAACTATCTGAGAAGAAAATGTCTTAAATCAAGACAAATGGGTGGGGTTTTTTTTTTTGGCTTTTTTACTTTTGCTTTCAACAGCGCCAACACCCTATTAATTTCGCCTTCTTTCGACTCCCATTCATGGACGTTGTTGTTGCTGCTGTTGCACAAATACCCAACTCAGAGAAAATTGTTTTCATTGGTGTTTTCCAGCCTCCATGTTCCAAGCCCGACCCCACGAAGAGTTTGTGTGGGCGCGTGTACTATAACCACGCCTACGGCATCCTGCGTACCGTGAGTATGTGTCGGTGTCCCCCGGGATACACATGCCCTCACGATATGCGGCTGCCCGACCAGACGTCCCCTAAAGACAGCAAAGGTTATGGCTTCGCCCCCATTCATTGTAGAAAGATAGTCCAAGATGTCGTCAAGAAAGCCAAGCCAGAGTCCGGACAAAACCGTGCGAAAGATGGGGGAGAAGCTTCCAGACCAGAAAGTGGAGAAAGAGATTGGCAGAGCGCGGCAAATAGGGCTGAACATGCAAGTTCCAGTGCTCAAAAACTTCGACCGGAATCTGGACAAATGTCTGGCCAAAGCGTTGGGCAAAACTATCCTCCTGGAAAACCACAAGGGCCTCAGCAACGGTCAGGGCAAAAGATTACACAAGGAGGAGTACAAAGAGTGCCAATAGGTCAGGGACAAAGTGTTCCTCGAGGAGTCAGGCAAAGTGGTCAGCAAAGAAGTGGACAAAGATTTCCGATACGAACCGGTCAAACAGTTCCCACAGATCCTAGACAAAGAGTTCCAATAGAATCCAGACAAAGAGTTCCAACAGATTCTAGACAAAGATTTCCAATAGGATCCGGACAAAGAGTACCAACAGATTCTAGGCAAAGAGTTCCAATAGGATCCAGAGAAAGATTTCCTATAGGATCAGGACAAAGAGTTCCAATAGAACCCAGACAGAGAGTTCCAACAGACCCCAGAAAAAGGGTCCCAATAAGACCAGGGCAAAGAGTTCCGGTTACTTCGGGACAAAGATTTCCAGTACGACCGGGACAGAGTGTTCCAACAGATTACAGACAAAGAGTTCCAATAGATTCTAGACAAGGAGTCCCGACAGATTCAAGGCAAGGGACCCCAACAGGATCAATACAATTACGTCCGGGCCAAAGAGTACCCATAGGATCGGGTCAAAGGGTTCCAGTGGGATCGAGACCAAGTGTTCCAATCGGATCGCGGCAGAGAGTTCCAGTCGGATCAAGACCAAGGAATCCAATTGGACCGGAGCAAAGAGTTTCAATTGGATCGGGGCAAAGGGCTCCAGTTGGATCGGGGCAAAGAGTTCCAATCGGATCAGGGCAAAGAGTTCCAATTGGTTCGGGACAAAGAGTTCCAACAGGGTCAGGAAAAAGTGTTCCAACTGGATCGGGGCAAAGAATTCCAGTTGGATCGGGACAAAGAGTTCCAACTGTATCAGGAAAAAGTATTGCAACTGGATCGGGGCAAAGAATGCCAGTTGGATCGGGACAAAGGGTTCCATTCGGATCGAGGCAAAGGGTTCCAATCGAATCGGGCCAAAGGGTTCCAATCGAATCGGGTCAAAGAGTTCCAATTCGATCAGGACAAAGGATTCCAATCGAATCAGCTAAAAATGTTCCAGTCGGATCGGGTCGAAGGGTTCCCATTGAATCGGGTGAAAGAGCTCCTGCAGGGTCAAATGAAAGGACCGGCGTTGTTCAGAGAGTCGGGCAAGAAAATGAAAATAGGGTTGAGACGAATGGCGAGCCAAAAACTCCGGAAGGCGGAGGGCAACTGGTAGGGACAGGAGCCGGTCCGACTGTTGGACCGGAAGGCGTGCGAAGGTTTCCTCAAGGAGTGAGACGGAGAAGGCCAGGCGTAAGAAGGCGGCTTCCGCCCGGCGCTAGACGGAGACTTCCGCCTGGCGCACGAAGACGACTTCGCCCCGGCGCGCGGAGAAGACTTCGTCCCGGCGCACGTAGACGAATTCCCCTGGGAGCGCGAAGAACTGTGCCGCCTGGAGATTTGTAGGCACTATCGGGCACGTCAGTGTGAAAAATAGACAGCAACTGACCTTGACATTATTATATATACATCATATGATTACAGCAGCTCAAACTTTTCAGACCTTTTGTAAACACGATGTACATATCGCGCATGTTTTCCCAAACACACTTTCCTGGAATTAATCTTAAGTTGATTTTTTAAATATAATTTATGTTATAATAAAAACAAAGATTTTTACAAAAAAATTTGGTCGAATATAAACATATGCACCCCGTAAAAGTTATATACAAGGTTTATACAGAGTCTTTCCAGTTTTCAGTTTAAAATGTGTTGTTCTTTCGAAGTAGGCCCACGGCTGTTTCCTTCAATTGCCAGGACACACAAGGTGCGGGTTCAACTCCGACCTAGGACAGGGAATTTGTAGAATTCCTAGCTCTCACTGTTTGTTGGGTCGTCGCTGCACGTCACATGTGCGTATGTTTGTCAGTAACTTCCCACACGTGATAGGTTTACGCTGGGCATTCCGATTTCATCAACCATAACAATAAGCTCCATAAACATATATACGTAAAAAATATGGACGTACGAGCGAAGGTCTGCCAGCAACCTGCGGATGGTCGTGGTTTTCCCTCGGGCTCTGCATGCTCGGTTTCTTCCCAACACAATGCCGGCCGTATAGGTGAAATATACTTGAGCACCGGTATGACGTAAAACGAGCACGTTCGTAACTATACAGGCCAAACACAAATTACATACACATACAAATAATCGCAAAAGGCCGACTCTTTCTTTAAGTTGTTCATTTTTGTTTTATATACATGTTGTTTTCTGAAGTTGCATAATACCAACGTCCGAGAGTATTGTGAATGGTTGTAACCAGACTACCGGGTATAAAACCATCGGCGGTTGGCAATTTACCGAGGATCTGCATGTCACTCGTGCAGGCTTTCACCCACAGAAAAAGCTAAATGTGTATGCCGTATATACAGGTAGACGGTTTTAAGTGTCCATCGACCTTGATGTAGGGACTGATACACTTAACAAGCTTTAAAAAAGAAGGTTTCTGGACAGCAGGATTGAAACGCGTTACTGAAAAATGTTTAACATGGGTATCAAAGGCACAGTCATAGGTTTGGTTTTTTTTTTCCTTTTTTGTTTATAAACAATATATAGCTGATCAAAATTATTGAGTGAACACCTGCATTATGGCACCACGCTGCTACAATTGCATGGTAGCCATGCACAAGTGTTTTACAAAATGGCCGAGTGATACGCATATATTGCACAAACACTCCGAATTTATTTATTTATTTATTTATTTATTTGATTGGTGTTTAACGCCGTGCTCAAGAATATTTCACTTATGGGACGGCGGCCAGCATTATGGTGGGAGGAAACCGGGCAGAGCCCGGGCGAAACCCACGACCATCCGCAGGTTGCTGGCAGACCTTTCCACGTACGGCCGGAGGGGAAACCAGCATGAGCTGGTCTTGAACTCGCAGCGACCGCATTGGTAGGAGGCTTCGGGTCATTGCGCTGCGCTAGCGCGCTAACCGACTGAGCCACGGAGGCCCCCTCCCATGGTCATTCACCCCCCCCTTTAAATCATGGATATATTCTGGAGCCGAAGAACGAAACATTTGTTTTTTGTAAACCGTAACTACACAACTTTAGGACACGTGTAAAACGATTTATGTAGCCGAACTACAGACTTAAGTGAGTGTGGGAGTATAGAGATTCGTTAGCCAGCTTGCCGTATTTTTCAGAGACTTTTATCATGCGGTCTCAGAGAAACTGTTTTTGTAGAAATTTTAACGCAGTAGTCAATCCCCCCCCTCCCCACCCACACACATAAATGATAATAATCGTTTCCATGGGTGGAGGAAAACGGGTTGGTCAGGGTAAACCACTGACCTTCGGTAGGTTACTTGTAAACTCTCCCACGCACATTTGAGGATCAGATTGCACACTAAATT
Source organism: Acanthopleura granulata (assembly GCA_016165875.1). Taxonomy (NCBI): domain Eukaryota; kingdom Metazoa; phylum Mollusca; class Polyplacophora; order Chitonida; family Chitonidae; genus Acanthopleura; species Acanthopleura granulata. Next base: position 2,336,375 of record JABBOT010000015.1, on the reverse strand, counting down.
GATATATGTCACCAAGGTCCCAAGGTACCGACCAAGAACCAGTTAGTGGAAGATATATTACGTTAGCCATTTATATGTTGTTTAACGCTATTCTCACGCATTTTTCACCTGCACGATGACGGTTTTCCGGGCGGCGTAAAATACCAATGAAATAAATAAACAAAAGGCGGCCAGTGTTATAGGAGAAGAAAACTAGCGACCTTTGTCAAACTATTGACGAACTTTCTCAGAAGTGACATACATGTATTTATCCGCGCACCGTACAGGTGAAAGACAAGTGAACTTCTGTGAGCCTCAGACTCTGTCCTCTGTGCAGGAGCGTCGTGGTATAACTGTTGTCAAGAGCTTGTGACCTAAGCTCTTTATACATGAGTAATACATGTAATTAGTGCACATGTTGAGTGTACAAATGTGCCGAAACTAATAGCAGCGTGTTATAGAACAAAAATTTTCAAAGCTTTTTTTCATTCCTGGCGGAAAGACCTACTGACGTGGGGCTGTTAATTGATAAGTTGCACAAACCTATACACTTGGATATTGTAGTCTAGTAACGAAACATACATATACCTAAGTCTGAACATGGTTTTAACTTAAAGGATAAGTGTCCATAGTTTGCTACTGGTCCTAGTTATAAAAATTATAACATGTTTACACAGTACATTATCTGAAGGGCTTCTAAGAAACGTAATAATGACTTTATAATCCGCGAAAACAATAGGCCCTAATAGCTTCAGATTTGAGTAGACTGTTGTCCCCGTAGTAGCCAAATCTTTCGAGTTTACCTCTATTCCTCTCGTAGCTTGCAGATGTAAAATGGCGAGAGCAGATACTGCTGCTTTTGGTGGGTACAAAATCCTCAAGTTCCGTCTACCGGATATCCAAACCTTCCTGACGGTCAAATCGTCTGGAAACTCCAAGGTTGTTCGACGATCTGTTTTCACAAACGTATGCAGAAGAGGAAATCTTTTCGTGGAGAAATTCGATATGCTCATTATTGGCCTTGCAGCTTTTATTTACATATTTTTTTAAAACTTATGTACTTATTTTTTTAATACTGAACTAAATGGCAAAGCTCTGACAGCTCGTAAAGTGTGGACTTACGTTTGAACGTAAAGTTTATGACATACTTCGGCGGAGACTACGGAGTGTTTACAGAAAAGATTGCATAAAACCAATCTTGTGATTTTATGTGCTACTTTACTCAGATAAATGTACATTTTTTAACTGTCTTTATTAATCTCAATACAACAATATATAAAGGGGGTTGCTAACTGTGAATAAATACTAAATCTGGATACCAAGATAGATCCTTTGATAAGCCACTTATGGATCTGACCAGAAGATGCAATGCTTGTTTCTCTGTGGTGATCCGCGTTTATTTCCTTCGGACTATATATATATATAGCAACAAAGTATAGGGAGTGTACATTACTGTCATATGTCTCTACCTGTTTTACATCAAAACATGCACAGAAATTGCAAATGCCGGATCCTTGTCCATACCATTTTGTGTATTACTATATCAGGGAGACCAATTTTATCATATCAAATTTTCTGAAAATTTACATATCACAATTCTCGCCTATCTGAAATGAAAGAGTTTTGATTGGGTTTAGTTACATCACTTGTCCGCCACTCTGATGTCCTAGTTCAGAAACCGGAAAGGAGTGTGGAAAGAACTAATCTTGTCCATCAGTCTTGATATTTGTACCAATTCGTGTAAATGAGAATGTGAGAGGGCAACTGAGTTAGATTGAATTGTATGGTAAAACTGAAATGAATCCTTGTCATTATCATATATGTAAGTAGTTTTAATTTGTACATATCTACTGTTACGGTATATTAAGTGGAAATATATATACAGGACAGTGAGTTTTTCAACAATATCCTGGTAGAGGTTTAAAAATAAAAATATAAGCGTTTGACAGAAACACATTGCTAAATATGATTTCTACATGCCGATAAACTGAATTAAAGCTATATATGGAATTAACTTTACAAGAAAAGCAAATTCACTGGAAAAACCATAAACTTATTGCAACAGAACTATGAAATAGACAAAGAAAACAATTTTGAACAATAAATAAAATTCGAAACTGAGTCGCAATGACAACAGCGTTTAAGTGACTGTACTGTATGCTGTTAATAGATACCATCTGTTTTGATAATATACACTACCGCACACTCAGAAAAGAAAACTTTTTGAAGGCCCCTACACGCCAGTGGCATCGGTGACCTGTCGGCAATATAACTGACATTTTCTTCTCACAGGCTTGTTAGTCTGGAGTATTTGAAATGAAACCCGTTGAGGTTCGTTGTCTCTCGAGTGAGAAATGCGGTGTGGTCTGGCAAACTGAGTCAATTGTTGGCTCGAACGAAAGTTAGCTCCCTCATTTTGTGTGGACGTCATTTGCTTGTCTGTGGACGCACTTAACTCCGCTGTTGATCGGTCAGTAGTGATCCCCTTTTACCCGTTGCTGTCCTGGCTGGTTAATTTTGTAACTTTCTTTCGTCTTTTCAGCCATTGTCATTGACGTCACCTTGTCAGATTGTTCACGGATTGCTGCGAACTGTCGCCATACTCCAGCTCAATCCGTTTGCACGTATTAAAGGTTATATCATACAGGTAGTTTGGTCATCCATGTCACCTGAAGCTTTTGTTGAGTGGGGGCAGACGTGTTCCTTTTTACTGGCCAGCCACTGTGGGATTGCTTCATAAGCGGCATTGTCTTTGTCACTAAAATTTCTGACGTGTTTCCGCGTGCATCTGTTGTGAATTGTGTTGTCTGTGTGGTACCTCTCTCATGTTGACCAGGTGATTGATTGTATTACCACCTTGTCTGCCACCTTGTCGGCCACCTTGACGGTCAAAAGCCGAAAACCAGGAGACAATATTTTTTCTTAACGGAGACGTGACGATGTGACACAAAGGGTTCATCACAGAGTTGGACCAGAGCAGGATGTAGCTTGCCTGATACGTCACTTCCGACCACATATTTCTGTATCCAACTAGGCGAACCAGGGCGATGAAGGAATAAGACAGTACCCAGATTAGAAGCTTACGAAACACCATTCTAAATATGAATATATGTCTTTGACGCGCTAGCGCTGGCTTTGCCGAGTTTTTCCGGACATATCGTATCATGGCAAGATAAAACATGACGCACAGCAATACCGAACCTGCTAAGTGACCGGCATAAAACGTTGTTAGCAACGTACTGCAAAGGACGTTATCGTAAGTGACAAAACAGAAACCCATGGAAGGAACTCTTCGAAGGACGCCGTATTTGACACTGGAGTACACCACCACGCATGCGTCCACAGCTAAACACGTCACACTGATGACGACCAGGCGCATCACACTAACAGCCGCTTTGTTATTCGGCAAACCCAAAGTTATGGAAGAAAAAATAGTGTGCAGAATAAGACACTGGATTTGCAGAGAATAAATCGCCAAGTAAGGGTTGAGTATTCCAGTGACGATGCAAAGTGACGTTGTGACTTCGGGAAGCGCTAACGTCACCAGACACATAGGGATCACCAACAGGAGTATCAGTGTATCCACGACAGCCAGGTTAACTATAGTTATATTGACTGGCGAGCGACTCGACTTCTTCAGCAAAAACACGATGATATAACCACTGCCCAACGTACCTGTTACAACCAAAAACGCCGACAGGATCGCGAAAGGCACCGATGGCTGCCCTTCGGTTGTATTCCATGTGAAATTGTCCGCCTTGGCAGTGTTGGCTGAGGACATGGCGGCGATTTCGTAGAGGGCCTTCAGGGAAAAAAATGGATATAACAAGGTACGTCTAAATCTTTGGAATACGTTCTTTCTCTAGAATTCCGAAAATGATATTGATGTAATAGTTCTTACATCTCCCAAACCAGAGACTGGGTTTGTCCGCCACATCTACCGACTCCTGCACTGTGGTTTCTGGTTGTTCTGTCCAGTTCTTATTTTTATTTTACTCCTGTGTAACATCAGCGACGAACAGTTCTACCGTTTGCCTGTAGCAAAAGCCAGATGTATGGTACGTATATGCCTGGAACTTCGCCGTTGTTAAAAAACAGTCCTTTCAGTAAAGTTGAACACCTTTTACACAATGGCGGAAGTGACAACTGATCCCGAGGTAAGACTTGTGGGAATGGGAGCAAATCAAACCGGTATAAGTACAGCCGCAGGGTTTGTATAATATAGATATGCATAAATGACAAACAGTAGGGATACACGCATGCGCTGTATGTGTAAGGCATAATTAAGTTGTGTGTGGGCTTGGCTTTGTTTGGAAAGGTGGCTGCTAATATTACGTCCTTTGGGCTTGCTCTACCTTAGTATACCCGATAAAAGGAGTTGCAGTACTGGACAAATATCGAGTAAATCCACCGATGAGTTTCATTTACTGCACTACTGTATAACCCCGAAAGCCGGAAGCTTCATTTGGACATAATGTTCCAGAAGTTTATTTTGTATAGATCAGGATGAATAAAACATCACCATGGAAAATACCCCCAGATGTCATGAATGCTCATGTCCATATTTGACAACATAAAATACTACAGCACACAGAGTAAAACCAACAACTTAGACCCCCCCCCCAGCACGTCATCGTAGAAAAAAGACCCACTATAGAATTTCAGAAACTTTGAGTCAAGGCGTTTCATTGGAGTGTTTTCACTCATTAGTGTTTGAATCTGTAGCTGGCTATATATGGATTGAAATCCTCATAATTTACAGAGGATCTATCAAGACACACCGAAACAGAGTGCACAACTCCAACACAGCTAAATGTTCGTATGCTGATTCAAACCTCATCCCAGATACAATGGATAAGTCCTTGGTCTAAAGCCAGCATGTGTATAAAAGTCTCATCTGATTGCGTGCATAATTTCTCCGTTAGGTTAATTACATAGACAGATAAATAAACGACGACAAGGACATCTCATGGGCAAGGATAACATATATGCCTTCCGTTCAACGTTTCGTTTTCAAAGACGATATAAGCCTGGTTATTTATTTTAAGCTACTGGGGGCGGACGGTGTGAGTTAAATGCAGGATATGCTGGCTTCCTCTCCGGCCGAACGAGGGAAGGTCTGTCAGCAACCTGCGTTTTTCTCGTGGGTTTTCCCTGGGATCTACCTGGTGTCCTCCCAGCATAATGCTGGTTGCCGTCGTATAGGTGAGATATTCTTGCGTACGGCTTAAAACACCAATCAAGAAAATAAATTAATATCAATCTACATTTTTAACGTTTTCCAAGTCGACGAAAAATTTTTAAAACATGGAGAAATACAGCCAATATACATCCAAGTCTAGACTTTATTCTGACAAAAGATGCAAACAAGACTGAATTTGACCTTCATATCATCGACCTGGCAAGGGAGTTACCAAACTGCTGACCAAAATTTTATGCTTTAAACAACGTGCACAGAGGATTCTGTTCGCGATACCTGGTGTAAGTTTCTACAGACCTGGGATTTGCTAATATTTCAGTAATTACATACAGTCTATCAGCTTAAAACACGAAGATGCGATCGATATGTAAATAGATGATTGAGGTTGTCTGTTGCGATTCTTCAGGTTACCTTCTCTGCCATAAGCGACCACAATGCTTTTGTGTTGATGTTTCATTTCAAGGACTAAAAGGTGCACAGAGTTTAAAACATTCAGCCTATTAAAAGGCGCGTCAGCATTGATCTGACTGAACGCAAATGTATGCCTAATGCCATATGGGGAACATTTTGAGCCATTATTCATCTGTTCCGTGCTTTGCGTTCAGTGGAATTTGAGATACACGTAATGAGGAGCACTACCAGCTGTCTACACATGGAAGCACGAGTCTTGACCCAAAACGTCTCGACAAAATTGTACGTCTACACTAACTGTATTGCCAACAGAAGATAATGAAATGACAGACAAGAGCTTCAAACACGGGCAGGGTTTAAACCCATGACAGGAATGGTCACGTAGATTTTTGGCGAATCCTTGAGTCGCGCATAAAAAGGAAGGAAGTATTTATTTCATACGTAAAGATTTTCTAACAATTGCTCCAGTTTGGACAGGCATGAAGCTTTGACAGACAAAGCTGGTCAATCTATTCCTATATGGATTTGAAAGATATGCATCGTCCATTTTACCTCTCTAACTACAGGGTGTCCCAAAAATGTACTCACCCTTTGACTGCCCATTACTACTACCACTACTACTACTACTAACAATAATAATAATAAATTAATAATAATAATAAATAATTAATAATAATAATAATAATAATAATTATTATTATTATTATTATTATTACTTATTCAAAAGTTAGTCGTACGTCTGCCATTATTTAGGGTTAGTTGAAACAAAAACAAAAATATATGAGTTATGGCAGTCAAAGGGTGAGTACAATTTTTGGGACACCCGGTATAAAAGAATACAGCAAAAAGATTAAAAGCAGAGGAGAGACGGATAGTATGATAGTTGGCAAATGGTCACAAGTGACCGGTGAAAAACTGCAATAGTGTTAGTTCTAACTCATTAGTCGTCAGTTGTGGATCATCACACCACACTGGCGCGCTAACCATCTCGGTCAGAGTGTCCCCCAAAAGAGAGTAGAAAGGGAGCGTTGAGAACAATGTAGTATTTGGCAAATGGCCACATGTAAGTGGTACTATGCAACGTCTTATCAATTTACCTCAGTCAACACCTTTCTCTCCATGTCCATGTAAACACTGAAACAGTATGGCAATTTACACACCAATTAACACCCTTGCTATCAGGATTCATGTCACCGCTTACTTGTGACAATTTGCAAGCGATCACAATGTCGTTGGTTCTCTAGGTTATTCTCTAAGCTGAATCCGTTTATGTTGTATTTCTGCATAACAGAGTACATTATGTTGGTGGACCAGAGGCCTGGGGATACTTTCATAAAAATGTCGTACGTGTACGACAATTTTGACGGTACGGCAATAAAGATATCGTACCCCACGAATACGTCTCTTTCACAAAAACGCTTTGTGAAAACGGGCAACGTCGTAAATTATCATACATCACGTTGTACGATAAAATTTACGACATTGTACGACCTTTGATAAAAGTGGCCCCAGGTCTTTTTGCATTCTTTTTTAAGGTACTGTTTATTAAATATCACAACAATATGGTATATTGAGTGATTCCAGAGCACTAACCATTAGTAATTAGAACTAACATCATTGATTTTTTTTCACCTAATTCTACTTGGGCCATGATGCTAGGGGCCTTATAATTTCTACCTTTCAGTCTTTTACATATTAGAAAAAAACACCCTAACCGAGCTAAATTGTCAAGAGGCAGGATTACACGGGTAACGTGTGAACATTTGCCAACTATCACACTGTCGTCGCTGCACATGTTTTACTCTCTGTGCTGTAGAACTTTATACTGTATTTCTACATAAATCAGGGTTCTGCTGCTGTGGACTTACGTGTCCCCGAGGTCTGGTCCCTTCATTGTCTTCCTTTTCATTTTTTTTTTTAAAATATGATGAGAAGGCAACATTTTGCGTAATTGTAGCCCACTGGCGTCTAATATACTTGCAGTTAAAATCACTGCATTATTTTACCTAATTCTGCTTAGTCCATGCAAACATGATCTGCGAGACTTGTTAAAAGTTGATTCTATTTCAGCATTTACATGAACAGTTAGAATAAAACCCTCACTGAGGTAAACTGTTAAGGGGGCGGATTTCATTAGTGAACGTTTCCAAGTATTATTACAATATCGTTTTCCTCTCTATGCTGTAGTTCTCTGTATTCAACAAAATTAGTTTTTAAAAAGCACTGGGACTCCGGGATGCTTAGCCCACCAGCTTAATCCCAGTCTATGCGAGGACACAACAGAAGATTCTAACGTAAAGAGTAACGTAAAAGGTGAGACCAGAGCAGCACTTTGTTTAATCCCTCACTACGCCTTGAGCTAGCCACACCCTATCTGAAGTACCTCCATGTTTCAGGTGCGGAATACAGTAGGTGACCTTTCACATTACAATATCAGATTGTCTTAATTAAAACCTAATGGGATCTCGTATTGTGTGTGAAGGTCTATAAACTAGAGAAGCAACGACGGGGTGGTCTCTTGCAAATGGCGTGTTCGTGACCCAAGTGATTGAAGATATGAAGGACCTTAAGAGAGGCATTAATGGACATAAACAGGCTTTCTAAATAGCCTCTTTCGGTAATGGCCGTAGCACGGATATCGTAAGATCAATCAGCTTTCACTGACAGCAAACCGCACAGACAATTAACCATAACGCATTTAGCAGTACGGCCTTGACTTCAAGATGCAGCGGGAAGCATCCTAAGGCATGACGGGAGAAACGGAGGGGTTGGGGTTCGGCAGATGACAAAAGATATACGATACGCTAAGAGAAGGAAAAGAAAGGCGTGTTAATGTTATTGTGTGTATGTATTAATTGTAATGACTGCACAACATTTGGAGTAATTGTAGACCAGTAACGTCCACTACATGTATGCTGCATTTAACATCACTCCTTTTTGTTTTTTTTTGGATCACATTCCGCTAAAGCCATGGTGCTAGGCGGTTTTTGACTGTTGACTTTTGAACTGTGGTCACAGGGAAAGCATGGGAAATACCTGCGTAATAACAAACTACTAGATGGCTCGTCTTACCATCGACGCGAAAGTGCGCACACATTTCCACGCGACTGACTTATGCATTCGTTAGCCTTACATGGCCAATTAGAATAAAACTCTAACTGAAATAAATTGATTAGAGACCGGATTTCTCCTCGTCCAGTAACGTGACCATTTGCCAACTATCACACTGTCGTCGCTGCTGTGGTTTTTCTCTCTGTGCTGTAGTTTTTATATTTCTTTCAGTGTTTCTAAAGCAGAATTTTGTTCTCCGTTCCACCGCAATGGCTTACCTTTATTAATCAACAAGGACCTGGGCGTCCTTACCGACATTCATATACCAGCCGTGAACTAAAATGGGCGTTCCGGATCAATAATCGCAGAACCGGTGTCCCGAAAAAAAACCAAACAAAAAAAACCCCCCAGCAATAATTCAAACCACCAGAGAACTAATAAAGTATTTAAAATATAAAAAAATTGGACCAATTCATGCAAAGAGAAGTAGTCAATAGTTTTCAATCAATGATGACGACAGGGCACAGTGAATGTTCTAGGCGGATGAGTAAAATCAGTTCCCAAATCGTTTACCATTGTAGTACATATGATGTCGATAACCAAATGTATATCTCACTCGCGCTTTGATTGCAACTGTTCATATAACTTGGCGATTGCACTCAACACGATGAACATGCGACTCCTAGCTCTGGATTAAACACAATTAGACACAGTTATGAAGTATCATTGAGCCTAGGGGTCGACTAGCTTCCAAAAACGACATATTTCACAAACCATCAAAGAACTAAGAAAATATATAAAATATAAAAATTAGGACGGATTCACGCAAAGAGAAGCAGTCAACAGTTTCACTGATTGCGAAAAGACGTAATCAATGTAAAAGTTGTTGACAGTTTCTGTTAACATCATCTGTTGTTTTTGGAATGTAGTCTTGCGAGTAAGCAGGATGATTGAGCAGAGCAGTAATAATATCTTTTTGTGTTATCTTGCACTGTGTAAAAAGAAACGAAATTCATTATACAGACCCAGGCGATGGATGGTCCCACAAATTTAGCCTTGGTTCTATACTGGGTATGAGAAAGGCCTTGCTTAAAAGGAAAACTTCACCTACATCTCATTAAACTTTACCCTGTCTTACCCCTTGTTAGCTGCTCCTGGTGTGCATTGAGGCGAAATTAACGCCCTTGATCTGACGGATAAAGGGCAAATAATTGGAATCTTTGATGCCATTAAAACAAATGCGCAAAGAAGTGCATCGCAAAAACCGAAAACATCAAAACCATATACAGCGACATATTAATGCATCTAACCATGCCTTTTTGTGTGAAGAAGGATCAATTTAAGCTTCAACTTTGTTATAAAAATACTTCCTTAATTGCTTCCTTATGCCATAGAATTCATATACATAAGCCCATAGCTTTAATGACAAATGACAGGTCATAGGATTAATATGAAAAGCAAAACATGGTAGCGACGGCGGCTTGATAGCTGTCAAAACATCACAGGTTACTTTGGAAATCCGGTCTCTTGTCCCTTTACCCACATGTAGGTAAGGATTTTATTCTAACTGTTCATGTCGTACCGACATACTATCACCTATAGTACAATGGCATCAGTCAGGACTAGGCCGCAGTGTTGTACTAAAATGAATCGGAGAAATGAATGGGCCACAGAAACAGTGCGAGTACTTAAGGAATGAATGAAGAACAGAATCAGTGCGACTAAGAAATGAATGGACCACAGAAACAGTGCGACTACTTAAGGAATGAATGAAGAACAGAATCAGTGCGACCAAGAAATGAATGCGCCACAGAATCAGTGCGACTCCTTTAGGAATGAATGAGGAACAGAATCAGAGCTACCAAGAAATGAATGGACCACAGAAACAGTGCGACTACTTAAGGAATGAATGAAGAATAGAATCAGTGCGACCAAGAAATGAATGGACCACAGAAACAGTGCGACTACTTAAGGAATGAATGAAGAACAGAATCAGTGCGACCAAGAAATGAATGCGCCACAGAATCAGTGCGACTCCTTTAGGAATGAATGAGGAACAGAATCAGAGCTACCAAGAAATGAATGGACCACAGAAACAGTGCGACTACTTAAGGAATGAATGAAGAATAGAATCAGTGCGACCAACAAATGAATAGACCACAGAATCAGTGCGACCAACAAATGAATAAAGACTAGAATTAATGAATATAAAAGACCAAAGCAAAGATTATAACCATTGAGGAGTCGAGAGTGTGACTGTTGGTAATTTGTCACACATAAGCTGTGAAATGCGGCCTCCAGTCAGTTTACCTCAGTTAGGCTTTTATTATAACTTTTCATGTAAATGCGTACAAAGTAACAACTTACACACCCCAGCACCATGGCCAGGCAGAATTACGGCACAAAAATACGGTGGTGTTAATCGCACTTTATTTGGCGTCTAGAGACTAAAAAAAGGGAGTGTGATATATACGAGCAAATAAACGCAGAACTATAAAAAGAAGAAAGAATTAAGAGAGATAAAATAGAAACGCGCTTTGACTATACGTGTGTACAATGGTATTTTATGCAGTAGTTTAAAATGGATTTAAATTGATCCCAGGCATGCAGTGAATAAAATCCTTAATTTGTCAGAACAATTATGAATTACTTTCTTTACCATAAGGTGAATACGTACCGAAACATCTTTTGTTGAAAGCAAGGAGAGAAAAAGTTAAAAGTCTTTAAAGCCAAAAACCAAATTTCTGTTGAACTTGATTGAAAGCTTCAACAAATTGTTTTTGAACCAGAACAGATAACATTCAGATTTCAGATAACACGTATACATATCCAAAAACAAGTCAGAACGTAATCATTCTGTTTAAATAAAATGGAAATTAGATAAAATGACCCTTACTCCGAATAGAATTCCTACTGAGTTGAAGTATGATATTTCTGATTTTACAAGTAAGCCACAGAAATATCTTTGCCATGTTGAAAATGATATTTCAGTGATTAAAAGGAAGGGTACTTTCAATCCCCTGGGAGGCCGAAACCATCAGACACATTTATAGACTTCATATTCACATTGCTATAGACACTAACAAAAGATGGCACGTAAGAAGCAATCTTAATAAGAATGAAAGGGATGCCCATATCTACATTTAACACCAAGAATGGCAAAGTATACCCCTCTATTCAAACCAACCAAATTCTCTTAGTCCAATGAAAACTTCGTACTGCATTTGAGAGAACAAAATTTCTATATCGGAAACAAACGAGCTAAGAACTTGAAACAACTATTAACCAAGACATTCGAACTCTACGGAGACTTTTTCTGTCATGAAATGCCATGATAAAGGATGTAAATGTTGTAATCATTTAACAGTTGAGTCAAACTTTCAGTTCAGATATGCGTTCAAGCCCTGTACTATAAATGCATCTATGAAGGGTAACTCCAAGAATTTGATTTACGTGTTGGCCTGTAATGGATGTCAAAAATATTACATAGGAGAAACTGGAGATACTCTGCACAGCAGAACCAGGACCCATCGACAGCAATCAACACCGATTCAAAATCAGTAAACACATTTGGACATGTACCCCAAATATTACGATTAAATTCTCAACCTTACCCCTTTTAAATTATTTTCTGATGACAACACAAAACGTGTTCATATGGAGCTGCACTTCATTCAAAAATTCAAACCGAAACTTAACAGCTAGGTTTCATCGTGAGGATGTCATACTTTTGTCATTGTTTGTTATGCTTAATTAAGCTGCATTTATATACAGATCTAAATCCCAGTAAGATTATTTTTATGTTTACGTTTACATGCACCAGGCAAACACTAAGTGTTGCTAAACTATATGACTGTGTACATATCTATATATATGTTCTTTGTGACTATTGTTTGTACCATTTTGAAAGGTCTCAAAAGAGACGAAACGCGTCAGTGGTTTAAATACAAATGTGATGTTATATTAGTTACCCCAGCTTACCTTCATCGTACACTTCACTAAGGTTAGTTATATTAAGTCATTCTCCTGAATACACCACACGCAAGGACTTCACTTCTTTTCTGTTATATATATGATCCGTGGGCGAGCGCTTAGACCACTCGGCCACCGAGGACACGGTCTTTAATTGGTAATTACACTTTAACATTTTACCTTCATAACGTTTTCTTTTGAAACATGAAAACGTATGATTTTATTTTTACGAGACGTTTACACCGATAGTATGTGAATGAAGGAGATGAATCATCCAACCAAATTGCTGTTAAAAGAAAACTTAATATTGATGTTCTGTCAGGGGATCAGGGAAATTCCCCTGCGCTGATTTTTTAAGCTATGTGACATGTAAGAGATAAGTATACGTGATCAAATGCTTCTTCCTGTCGGCATTTACCGCGTTACGCAGGATGAAAGATTCATTTTGATTTAGCATTTTTGGCAGTTTTATTTCCATTGAAAAGATTCATTTTTTTTCCATCTGTTTCAGAATACATAGGTAATTAAAGTTTAAAACAAATGCAACTAACAACAGCAAAATAAAACCTAACACAATGTCGCAAGTCCACCAGGTGTGTGAGTGATATTGCTGTGTTCATTGCTGTCTGTAGATCCCAGGTTTAGACCTGGGCTAGGTCGCATCTAAAACCAAAAAGCTAGCCAGGAAGTTGCTTGCTTCCTCACTCACCATTATGGAGAAATAAAAAAAAAAAGACTGCTCACCCCGACATCAGTATATAGGACTGGTTGTTGCAATTCCTCTCGTTGAGGCAACACCTAACAAAAGGGCGGTACTGTATATATGTATAGTGGGCCGATACACTTACGAATGAATCTTTGCCGTCATGTATAGCTGGAATGTTGTTGTAAAACCCCAAGCATCGCAACATCCAGTAGCCTTAAAATCGTGATGATGTTTATCAATTCAAATCACCATGGCGTTTTTCTCTGCACTCAGAGTCCATATCTGTGATTAAGGTACAAGAATATTTCTTCCCCTCATGCACATACCTTATTGCTAACGATAATCTAATGAAAGAACTTAACATTAAGAGGGCATCCTCATTTTTAGTCACTACATACCGTACAATCACCACTGATAAGAATCAAATGTTTCAGAATACATATCTGTTGACACAACATAACACTTGGCAGTCAAAATTTTGAACAGAATATCCTACTAAAGGAACCAGCTGAAAATAGGTCAACCCTAATTATGCAATATGTTTTCAATTCTTCACTTTTTTGGCTTAAAATTGATCAGAACGCGTTTCCGGGCATCGGAGGGGGGGGGGGGAGGCTTCCGAGCCTAGGGGACCCTTGGACCCTCGCCTAAAGTTGGCTGCGATAGTCGATCCACACCCCGCAGCTCGCGAAAGCTTCCGACGCCTATGTGCAGGTCAACGCACCTGTCGAAGCAAGGGTTGTGGATACACCGTAGCGAATGCGTCAAGGAATCGCAATTTCTAACACAAACGCAGTCGCATCAATATTAGCTTAGTTGGGCTATCGTTTGAAGATTGAAGTCGGCCTATCGGATACAGACTAGACCTACATTCCATTTGCCTTGAGCAAAGGGACTGAAGAAGAACGTGTGTTTGTTTATGCGAACATGAGTAATGACTCCAATAAGAACAAGTTGAGGGAATCCGTTTTGATTCTGGGTGAATTAGTCAAAATTGGAGACCAACGTAGAATAGCTCATGTCCCAAACAAATTTTTTTTTTTTTTTTTTTTTTTTTTTTTTTCCGCAATATGTCCTGCACTGACCACTGGGAATTTATTTTCCATGCCACAGTTTACATCGTACAACACACTTACACGTGACCTGCAGTGTAGGCTATGTAAAGTCGATGTATTAATACTACTGACCATGCATACCGCATCAGTCCAGTTTTACAATACATACAACAAAGTTCAATATAGATAATAGCCTGCTGACTCCATCTGACCAAAATAATGATCATAACCTCCCCCCTCGACCGCCCCCACTAAAACAAAAACAAAAAACTACAAAAATCAAAGTGAAAAATTTATGTCTTAGACATGGGGCTAAAATAACAGTTATATTAGTTCCAGCTTAGACCAATAAACACATTGTTTCTGGTAATAAAATACAAAGATGGTTAAATAGTTCTACTGTACTGTGTTGCATGGGCGGAACACACGTCATACGTATACATAACAGCTCTGCTTTCCCCCCCCCCCCCCATATTTATCTTTCATCATAGTAAATGCTACACATACATTTAATAAGTACATTTACCAACAGTCTCTCGTCTTAAAATCTCGGTTAGAGGTTTAATTATCAGTTTATTTAACGAACTTGAATATTTGTTAAGCGCCAGAGCGTTAAACGACAGTGTGCTCTTTAGATGGACAAGACCAATTGTAACCTAGCCTAGTTGTGATCCAGTTTGGCGACAGCAACATAGGTGGTATTTACCTTGAAGTGTAAGGTAATAAACGCCTTGTATATCTACTGACTTCCTCAACATTTCTACCGTCCACTTATAATTCGGAAGTCATCCCCAAGACGTGTTTCAGTTACAGACTGTGTATGAGAAGGGACACAACTCCGTTGAAGCTGTACCATTCGCGCCACAACAATATGCAGCGCACATGACAGTCGTGACAAATTCGGTATTTTCTTGTGGGAAAAAAAAAGAAAAAAAAAACCTGAATTATTGGTGCGGTGTTCTGCATATATTTAATGTAAGTGTCATTAATAATTTTCCAAGTAACACTATGTATATCTGGGATATTTTGTAGTCACAGTTTGGCGGTGGGGACATGAGCAGAATGCTTTTAGATTTAACTGAGTTGGCAGCAACAACAACACTGATCTGAGAATTGTGACAGGCCTGAGGTGATGTTAAGATTCCGGATTGATGACCTTCATGGTGTATAGCCCTAAACGGCGATAGCCTTCGCTCCGATATTTGTATGCCATTTACCGGCGACGCCATAAAACGGTCCATTTACTTTCCTGGGAGTAGTGTCAGAGTTCTCCGGCCTAGCACCTCAACTTCTCAAGCAGTTACTGTGAGTATAACGAGAGCAGCGTTCCAGTGCTTATACTAGCAGTAGCCAGCGGGAATTTCCCTTTAGCTCAGGTGGAACGCTGGAATTTGGCAGCACTTATTCCTATTTCAAATCCCACAGAGTAAATCCTTCAGTCCTTGCAATGATGTAACGTATCTAACCTACCTGGTCCACTGCCACCTGCTACTGAGGCCAGGGGCTCGATCACTCTCTGGATAGGTGAAACTCATACCATGTGATTTTTTCCTTTGTAATGGCTGATAACATAACAGCTTTCAACTTTCTCAACACTCCCTTCAAATTTTATTCCATAACATGTTAAAAATATAGATATCGTCACCCAAAATACAACGATCTTCTTCAACGTGCTACAACAACATTGCTAAGACTTAGCACAATTTTTACAATTTGATTTCTAACAACTCATGCATTACGACATATCGGTCTGATGAAGATCAGACTCATAATGAGCTATGCCCTTAGCCACTTTCTGGGAAGGCTACCCTCTAGTGGTTTTGGTGTATTTAGATCTGCCATGGAGGCCTGCATGTTGCTCTAAATGTAAAGCAATTTCAGTAGCCTCAAAATGCCATTTGTTTTCTACTGAAAGAGTTACGCCCAAGCAAAAATGTAGAAATCTCTTGTGACTTGGAATCAGCCTCAGTTTCGTTTGCTCACTTCCCCAAATTTTGCAGGAGGCCAGTATCCATAAAAAAAGGTAACTTGGCAAAGTTTAGCCAGAATTTATGTTTACAGAATGGACATCTGAAGTCAGACGAGCTGTGTATTACACAGTAAGTGCACTATTCAACAACAGACCCACACAAACTACAATTTCGGTGGCCTCCCCTTTTTTCCTTAGCACTATGGCAGGCCGAAGGCCTCGAATTTCCACGCCCTGCGTTAAACCGAAACACACAAAATATCCACTTGAGGTCTAAGGCGGTAGAACTCCGGCACTACTCAAAGGAAGGTAAATGGATGGTTTTATGACGTCACTGGGGAGTAACATACAAATGATCGAAGAGATGACGATAGCCATTGAGGGCTGCATGGCGTAGGGGATATTGTCTTGGGAAAGTTGTTGACTGTGTTGGTCGCTGAGCAGCTTATTACGTGTTGAAATGAACGTGTGTGTTATGAGTTGTCAGGGCCATAGCTAGAAAAACAATTACAGGCTCTCTTCCATATTTTTAAGTTGGCATCGTGATTGGTCATAAAGAAATTTTATAAAACCCATCTCAAAGTCATGCCTTTTAAGTCTGTGAGTGAAAGAAATTAGCATGAAAACTTGACTTTTCATTCCTAAACCATCATATTTGTTATTTTATGTGATGGCTGAAATACAGTCCGAATATCTGGAGAGCCCAACAGTTTAGGAACCAAAACACTTTTCAGATCTAATATGTTAATGGACATGGCCCTGATCATTTAGGGTTTATTTGAGATGTGCTCTCTATTGGCCTGACTTGTGACTTTTGCATTATTACTTCTTTTTCTTTTTGTAAGACTTTTCTTTTACATGTACTTGATGTCAGGAGAGGTTGCATTTAGGGTTCTTTTTCTCGTCTGTGAACTCTAAAACCAGCCAGCTTAGAAAAAGAAAAAGAAATCTCAAAAATATACATTGTACATACTGTATTTCATTTAAAGGTTAGCGCCTGTCAAGTCACAAATTTTGCTTCATTCTGAACAGCAAGCTTTTTCCAAAGTCTAATTCGACTAATTTCTTATCAGAAAAATTAAAGAACTGACAACAAAGGTACCTTACATGACATCAATGTACATGACATCAAGGTACATGACATCAAGGTACATGACATCAAGGTACATGACATCAAGGTACATGACATAAAAAGTACCTTACATGTATCATTTCAAGACTTTTATGTTCTCCTGAAAGTGCAGTGCAACAGGCCAGGCTATAAGTAACATACAGTACATGTGTTTGACCCTTCAGAAGCATGAGTGGGGACGCCACAAGCCTTGACATGAACGAGGTGCTGGAGAAGCTGTACCTGGGCAGCGAGATGGCTGTGGACCCAGAGGAGCTGCGGAAGCTGGGGCTGACCCACATCCTCACGGTAGCCCACAAACCTCTGCTTGCCGACCAGCACGCAGGTTTCCAGTACCTCTATGTGGCGGCCAATGATGAGGAGGACGCTGACCTCTTGACCAGGCTGTCTGACTGTTTCCAGTTCATTGAGGAAGGGCGTGGCCAGGGTGGTGTACTCGTGCACTGGTGAGGAAAGGTTCAGCCTAACCAAGTATTCAGCATTGAGTTCTTTGAGAGTGGAAGTGGGTCGTCACTGAGCAGATATGACATCTGACGTTCAGTCACTAGTACACACAGGGTGTGTGTTTAAACCCTACCTTTGCCAGAGATATTGTTTTTTCCCCCCGGCTCTCACTGTTGTCACTAATCCATGAACTTTGTCCCATATATACATTACAATACTTGTTAATTTTCCTGGTAGGGGCCTTCGTTGCTAAAGAGGTTAGTGCTGTAATACAGCATAATGACCCAGATGCCTCTCACCAATGTGAATTCAAGCCCAGCTCACTCTGGCTTCCTTTCCGGCCGTACGTGGGAAGTTCCATAAGCAACCTGCAGGTGGTCGTGGGTTTTCCCCTGGGCTCTGCCCGGTGTCCTCCAACCATAATGCTGGCCGCCTTCGTATAAGTGAAATATTCTTGAGCACGGCATAAAACACCAATCAAATAAATGAATAAATAAATAATTTTCCTGGATACATTAGCTTTTGTAATTCAGGTTCAGTTGAAACTATGATAGTAGGTACAAACGGGGAATCACAAGGTACTGAGGGTGGCATATTCTGAACGCACATCAGTTTGCTATTACAACATAAAGTACAAAAACTTCAGCTTTGACTGGCCTAAGCTGAATATTGACCATCGTTCCCTGGTATAAGTCTTTCTAAAGGAAAGTTAGTTAAGAGGCTGTTTTCTTTGTATGGTTCTTTTGTTTGTGTTTTAGTTCAGCTGGTCTGTCTAGAAGTGCCACTGTGGTGATTGCCTATGTCATGATGAATACGGACCATAAAACCTTGGATGGAGCGCTAGAACTCGTTTCATCAAAGCGACCCGCTGTCAGGTACATGATCACAGATACCAGAGGAGACTTTCCAGTCCTTATGCTGACAGCAGTTTGTGGGCGTTGTTCTTTAGCTCACCTGGATTTCACAGGTGGAAAACTAAGTTCAAATCCCAGTGTGCCTCATAGAATTAATCCTTTGAATGGAAAGACCATAGAAACATGATGTTATGGTGAGTGAAAAGACCATTAAAAGCTGTCTGTGAAAATTCCTTCACCGATTGTTTTTTTACACTTTTTCACCAAATCAAATTCAGTCGAATGTTTTGATCGTATGGTGGGTTTTATTGATCCTGTTGATTGTGTGTTTCACCAGTGATGTCACAAAAATTTTGCACACCTAAATGAAGTTCTCGGGAAGTTTGACTCTGTGTGAAAAAGCTAATATAACATCAAATTTCTGCTTTGGGAAAAGTAGACGTGAGGTCACTGGTCAACTATGTAATCCTTATGGTCCGTAAAAAATACCATACGATGAAAACATTCAACTGCATTTATCTTTGCGAAAAAAATCTAAAAGTATTTCCAGATACAGTTTTAATGTTCTTTTCACTGAGCATAACTTCATTTTTGTGTGGTCTTTCCCTTTAACCTTTACACTTGGCGTTTATATAGAATTTGCCAGACTCTGAGGAGCCTAATGAGAGTGGCTTTTTCACTGGCAGTAGCCAATCGGATTTGACCATTTAATAGCTCATAGCTGGGTAGAGTTCTAGATTTTGGATGTTGAGATGGGAGTTCAAATCCTGGCAAGCTCCATAGAGTTATTCCTTAAGCCATTACGCTGGTGCCATAATAGAATGGGTTCCCAGAAGGTTGAGGCATTGAGTCTGTGCCTTGGGAGAATGGAGGAGTGTAATAAATCAACTTCCCAGTGCTTATAGCGGCAGGAGCTGGTGAAAAGTCGTTGAATAGCTCAGAACGTAGAGTGCTGCCTTTCAGACAAGGAAGTCCCAGCTCAAATGCCTGAAAGATTTCATTAAATAGATGTTAACTGAAAAATACTGACTTAACCTGCTGATTAGCCAGTGGCCTATGCCTAACTCATTAAAACCAACTGTCTAAAACTAACCTGAAAGGGAAGGAAGCTCAGTGTTGTCAGCACTGAAAAAATAAAATCAGAACATATGATTATCATGATGTTTTTATGATTTTTTTTTTTTTTTTTTGTAATCATGTAAAGGTTCATGAAACTGTATAAATGCAAATGCCTGAGGGGTGGGATGTTCAGCTGAAATATTTGTGGTTACATGTGAGCTCTTCAGTGTTTGGAGGAAGTATTGTGTGGCCTTCAGCAGAATTCCATGTTCACTTATTAACTGTCTGTGTCTACTGCCACAGAGGGCACGTCATGAATTATGATTACAACTGGTGACATGTTGATATAAGGGCTGTACATAGGAAATGGACTTTCATTTCATATAACACTGATCTGACAGTTTTTTTTGTCTTTCATCATAAATCAATCATTTATATTCAGTGAGGAAACTAATATAGTCACATAAACACTGACTGACTGTCTCAAAGATTTTGCGTTAAAGTCATGGTATTGTGCTTCAGTTATGTAAATATGTGGGCATTTGATATCGGTATATGTAGCACTGAATGGTCTGTTGTCATAAATGGAATTGATTCGGGCGTGCTCTTTGATAGTAATACTGCATTTGACCCTAAACCTTTGTCCACGACTTAAGTTACTCACTTTGCCTGATTCTTTGAGATTTGGGGGATTTTCTCTGATAGGCAGGATAATGTCCAAGCGGGAAAATGTAGGCACCAACATCTGTATTTGTCCATTAAAATCCATGTTTGCATGCGAATATGTTTACAGGCCATCAGGGCCAGTACGTTAACTGGCATTAAAACTTTAATATCGTAGCTTTTTTTTTTTTCCTCAGACCTAACTTTGGATTTCTAGAGCAGCTTCGCTTGTTTGAGGCCATGGGAAGTGAGATTAACCCACGACACCCTCACTATATCAACTACAGAATTCAGACTCTTGCTCTCAAGGTGCAAAGGGGAGGTAACCTATGACTTCTTGTCACCATTTCTAGATCAAAGACATATGTACCATACACGTAAATGTTTCTCTCCCTTGCCAAATGCTGGTGAACATCTATTTGGTACTGTATTGTCGCAAACTAATTTACTGTTTTTTCCTACGTTACGCTAGAAATGAAAATTCTTGAAACATGCGTGTAGGCTAGATGTGTAAATCTTTACGTACTGTGAGTCTTCAACTTTCTCACTTGTGAAAGAGCAACTTCCAATGAAATTTGTGCACATTTTTGATTGATGTTGAAGACAAAACTTTGTTGTATATGCTGACTGATTTCAGGACCCCCAAAATAGGTATAGCTTTAACAGCCTACACAGATTAATGCCCTTAGAATGTGCGTAAATAAGCATCTTGCAAGCGTGCGAAAACTATGAAGTATAACAGAACTTCTTCATGAAATAATGAAGTTGTTGTTTTGCTTTCAGCCAAGGTGACTGAGATCCTGGATGATCTTCATGAAGATCCCGTACAACAGTCTAACTCGGATCAACAGAAAACTTCCTCATTCTTCAAATGCCGCAAATGCAGGTATACATTATAGTACAGCAAAGCTGGCTTGAAAAACTCATAAAATGTAGATGTTGGATAATAGTTGTAAATATTCACTATCGATGCTGACACTATGAAAACGAATGGAACAGTTATTTTTCTTTAATGGGGGGGGGGGGCATATTTACTAACATGTTTTTACAATGCCCATTTACATGTCTGCACATTTTTCATCAGTGCTCAAAAAATTCCATGACAACATGCTAGGTGTAAATGCAATCTTAGCCCTCTTTTCTACTCCAAAAAAGTTGTTTTGACGGCCTTTACAATCTTAGTTTTGACAGCCTTTACAATCTGTGTCATGGACAAAACTGTTTGGCCTATTAAATTGTTGGAGTGAGAGTTTTCTGAATGACAAGCATATGTTTGTCTGTCCCAGGCTGTGTATATATTTTGCCAAATCAACTACTGCCATGACTACCACAGTATAAAGCAAGGCAAGCTTCTGAAACTCACAGATTTTATAGTAGTCATGGTAATGTGAAACATTTATGAAAGAGACATATTACTGAGTATGGCATTACTCCACAGTCAAGTACAAGTCTAGGCTGCCTTCTTCTCCGGCCGTACATGGGAAGGTCTGCCAGCATCCTGTGGATGGTCATGGGTTTCCCCCAGTCTCTGCGGGGTTTCCTCCAGTCTCTGCGGGGTTTCCTCCCATCCTAAATAAATGAATAAAGAAATGAAGTAAATATAATTACAATATGTTATGAACTTTTCAGACGCCCTTTGTTCAAAAGTTCAGGAATTTTACAACATTCTCAGGGAGCAGGAGACTCAGCTTTTGATTGGAGAAGTCAGCAGGCAGCTAAAGGAAAAGGCAGTCTCGTTGGTCCAGAGGAACTGTGTCAGAGGTCGTTGTTCATAGAGCCAGTTGATTGGATGAGAAATGACATTCTGGCCATGGAAGGAAAAGTAATACCCTCTAGTACAAACTCATTGGAGACCTATGTAATAATGCATATGACCTAACATTTCTTCATGGCTGTGTAGCCAAGTATTTTTTGATTTATTTATGTATTTGATTTCTGTTTTACTTCATTCTCAAGAATATTTCACTTGTACGATGGCAGTCAGCATTATGGTGGGAGGAAACCGGGCATAGCCCAGTGGAAACCCACAACAATCTACAGGTTGCTTGTAGACCTCCTCACATAGTTTGGTGTGTTTTTGAATATAAATTTGTATTTGATCAAGGACTGTCCAACTGGTATCCTTGGAAAAAGATGGATTTAACCAAACAGATATGGCATTTCTTTTTCCGTGTAGTCGTATGGACGAAAAGATTTGTTTATTTATTTTTTTCATGATTGATTGAATGCCATATTCAAGACTTTTTCACTGATACGATGGTGTCAGTTTCTGCGATGGAGAAAACCAGAGTTTCAGAGGAGGAAACCCCCAACCTTTGGCAAGATACTTGCAAACTTTCACATATGTGACATGCAGATATGGTTGGGGAGGAGAGGGGTAGGGGCCTCCGAGGCTTAGTTGGTTAGCGCGCTAGTGCAGAGCAATGACCCAGAAGCCTTCCAACAATGCAGTCACTGTGAGTTCAAGTCCAGCTCATGCTGGCTTTCTTTCTGGCCGTACATGGGATGGCCTGCTAGCTACCAGTGGATGGTGATGGGTTTCCCCTGGGCTCTGGCTGGTTTCCTCCCACCATAATGCTGGCCACCGTTGTATAAATATTCTTGAGTACAGCGTAAAACAAAAATCAATTAACTAAATAAATAAATAAATCAAATATGCTGGGAAAACAATTGATCAAAGTTACATGATTGGCCAGACAAGCCTTGTCGACCACTTGTTGACACTAAGGATCCACAAGCAGAGAGGCCACGAGAGTCTAGAAATTTCCTGTCCAAGGTCGAGTTTGAAACATCACCTTCCGTGTCCAAAGTTTGAAAACACCACTTGTCTTTAGTTACTTGTAGTTTGCACCAGTGTAAAATGCATTCCAACATGTCCAAGTAACCAGAGTACATTTTTAGCTGTTATTATGTCGAAGCATGTAAGTCAAAATTTTGGACTTCTTGTCCTTGAACTAGTGTCTCATATCTGATAACATAGGTCATTCACTTGTCATGCAAGATGACATGAAATTTTATACAGGCATGTCCCAGCTGCTGGGAATTTGCACTTGTTTGTCTACTGGGTGACAAGCTTTATTTATTTGTTTATTTATGTATTTATTAATTTATTATTTGTTGTTTTACCCTGTGCTGAACAGTATTTCACTTATACGATGGCGGCCAGCTTTGTGGTGAAAGGAAACCAGGCAGAGCCCACGGGAAATCGACGACCATCTGCAGGTCGACAGACCTTCCCACGTATGGCTGGTACAAACTTTACAATAGAAAAATCACCTACGTGTAAATGTCATTACAAAGGATAAACTTTTTTACTCTGTGACTAAAGATTTTGGTTTTGTTTCAGATCATCTGCCCAAAGTGTTCTGCTAAGCTTGGATCCTATAATTGGTTTGGTAAGTTGATACTTCAGGTACAGTAATACTTAATTTTCATGGGCGTGATAAATATTCTTTTGAAAATGGAGACCTTTCGTAAAATCAGGGACTATACACCCAGGTATGAAATAGCAACTTTCAGTGTGATTTAGACACATTTTCAATATGACTTTAGAGACAAAACTACATTGCTACTTCAGATTTCTGTTCGAGTGGTGTTTAAAGTCTTTGTCAGGATTTTTTTTTGTTAAATACAGCGGCTGTCAAGTTTATAGGTGGAGGAAAAATTAACAAGATATTTCTTCATTTGATCCATTATTTTACCTCATTTCAGGAGAACGCTGTCCATGTGGGACATGGGTAACACCAGCCTTCCATGTACAGACAACCAAGGTGGATGAGAGTAAAATCACAGCTGTACCCACAGCCACAGCAGCATCCTGATATGGCCTCAGCAACTGTGGACATATGGACCCGTTACTGCGCAGTTAAAGTTTGGTGTCTACGAGTGCATACCGCATCAGACAAACTTCTCTATTTTTCCTTGGACGGTAATGGTCACATGGGAGACGTGTATATTTCTGAATCCTGCAGCGGATGTTATATCTGTCTGATGACCCAACAGTAGGAACAACGCCATGATGTAACAGTTACTCTGTGATGCAGCGATGAGACCAGCGTCATGATATCACCAAGAATTGTTGACACAACACTGCCAGTAACATTACGTATGCTGGTAGTTTGACCCTCCTTGACAGGACAGGAAATTACTGCCGAAGCTTATTTTGTTTTGAATGAAACAGATGTCTTGTTTTGGGAGTCTTTTGCAGGATGAATTAGTTACATGTATACGGTTTATACGAGAATTACTGACCCCATACAGATTCATATCCTGTCACTCAGTAACCGTGTAACCAATAGTGTTGTGGTTTGCATTGAATATGTGTTGATTGGCGACATTGATAGGTTTCTAAGTCTTAACGAAATAAACGTACTATTTGTGCATCTTTTAGTCTACATGTATGTTCATCTCAGATTTTCTGACATTTATTGACGCCAATAGTTCTAACATCCCATAAAAGGTAATGTCGTCTTGTAGTGAGGCTTTGTGTCATGTTTGTTAGGTAAATGGCTCATACCAACAGATGTCAGGTTTTCAAAAACTGACCAGCCAAAAGGACAAAACAGAACAACTGATGTAGAGGGCTGCTTAATCAAAGCTGAAAACAAAAAAAGGGCAAACCAACAGACATCTCTCCATTGAACTGGAAACGTGGTAATGCTGGGTGAGTTTGAGGTTTATTTTTGGTGAAACAATACAATGTTGGATGTCTTGGTTGAGATTGAAGCCAGATCTCTCTAGTCTACAAGGTGAAGCCAGATCTCTCCAGTCTACAAGGTGAAGCCAGATCTCTCCAGTCTACAAGGTGAAGCCAGATCTCTCCAGTCTACAAGGTGAAGCCAGATCTCTCTAGTCTACAAGGTGAAGCCAATGATCTATTCTCAAGGCCGTTATTTATTTATTTGATTTATTTGAATATTTCACTTCAAGGCTATCAAGGCAGGAAGAGTACACCTGGTGAAAATGGTGACTTACTGTGTGCGCACTTCTAATGTACATGTACCGTCATGTACTGTTATGGTCATATCACAATGGTGTCACCTTGTGCCGGTGTCACTGCTGATGAAGTGCTTGTAGATATGGAGCTCCCTCACTGAAACACCATGGGGAAGACACCAAGGGCCATGTCAACAAACTCATTCAAACTTAAGTCGTCGTTTGTCTGACAGGAGTTTTATGGCATAATCAAGAAAATTTCACTGATACGACGGCGGCCAGGATTACGGTGGGAGGTAACCGCGCGGAGCCCCACGACCGTCCACAGGCTGCTGTGGCAGATCTCCCCACGTACAGCCGGAGAGTAGACCAGACTGAAAACGTGACGATAATAATGCCCCCTGGGAGTTACATTTCACGAGGTACCCGACAAACTTCCTGGCTTAAGAGTCAAAATACAGTGTACATGTAGCAAATGATGGACTAAATGTACCACAACTGCCAAGGTTATAGTTTCACATGGTACAATGCGAAAACTGCTTCAGCCAAATGAGCTAGGCATAGCTATTCTGTCAGAAAATGTCAGTATTACAAAAGCCGCAGTTTAATCTGACTTTATTTCTACATAAATTTTTTTTTCATCTGAGCACAAGGCTGAAAGTTACTCTCTGCTAGGACCTACAGACAAATTCTTCTCGGAATGGCACACAAATTCAAGCACTTTAATGCACAACATTAACTTAGATGTTCTCAATCTAAACACAGGACGCATACTGCGTGGATAGGGTTCCACTGACTTACCTCCCTTGGCCAGAACAAAGATTAACAGTTCAATCTTCAGTGAAACAACCAAACACTTCCACAAGTGGAAACAAAGGCTAAAACTGTTCTCCTGTAGTTTTCGAGGGTGGAGATAATTTCTTCAATGTACTGAGAAAAAGTCGCAGGAAAATGCAATCTCTGAAATTCATTGTATGAACAAAGATGATTGGTGGAAAGAAACGTTACCACTCTATTTCTTCTTTATTTTGGGACAACTGTTCTGCACCTATTAGCCAATACACAAGTAACCGTAAGGTGAATGCACAGTTTCTGTATTCGCAAATGGTTAGTCCAGTTGATGAACAACACATCCACATTCTTAATCTTTTCCGAATAAATTGGAAGAGTACTGTAATCATTGCTTTCCCTTCATCATTTACCTTCCCATGTATGGCTTTGTACCCATTACAACTGCAACACTGCACCGGCAACTGGTGGACAGAAGTTTGGTATATCTACTTTGGCATATGTAATCTGGGAATTTCAAGTTACCCTCGAAAACCACGTCATGGTGCCATGATTATTCTGAATATGGTAAACGATGGTAAATCAGCGCGTTTTAACACGGCGGGTATTTTAAGTCTTAAGAAATACCCGTGAAAGTGGAATCCTCGAAACATTTCAGGAAACGGAAATCATCAATCATAGAAAACAAAATGCATGGATTAACACCCCAAACCCTCGCCTCCTTTCCATAAGTTGATGACGTCATGGCACAAAGATTCATCATCTCTAGCTGTTCTTTGTAAAAAAAAAAAAAGACTCCTGAACGAAATGACGTCCAATCCTCTGTCACAAGACAGCCGTTAACTACAAACGTCAATTTTACAACTACTCAACTGTCTGTTTTTCTCCTTTCAAAGAAATACACGTCCCCATGCCACAGACATTTGTTCCTGTACATTGGACCCTAAGAACATTTTTGTGTTGTTGTCATTTTCTACAAAATTAACTTGATTAAATTCATGCTCAAGTCTACTCATGCCACAGACGGACATTATTCCGCGTAATATTAAAGAATATGTGTATAAACAATGGTTTTTTCACTCAGCGCAAGCAAACAAATAAGTGCCTGACAATTTTGGACACACCCCTCTGGATAATGTGGTATTCCTGGATAAAGGTCTTTTGGGTCATACTACTTTTATCGCAGGGTTAGTTTTCAAAAATGTCAGGCATGTATATTTGCAGGCTTGTTATCGGTACTGAAAATTTTCACAAATTTAACAACTAATTTCTGCAAATCATTTACTTTATCCAAACCAAAAGGATACTGAAGCAGTATGTCACAGGAATTAGCACTTGTAGATGATTTTCAATAAATTATCAGCACAACACGCAATCAACTCTTTAACAGCTACACGTATCACTACTACAAAATCCAGCGAGGTTTCGTAACACTGCCAAAATGCGAATGACATATATTTAAGTCAATTTGGAAAATGGATAAATGATATATCAACACATACAGACGAATGGAAAAAACACCCGTTACAATGAAAACCTCAACATGAATTTCCCTTCTTTCTTTGGGAAACACATTCTTGCCACAGATCGTCATGAGCACATTGTGTAAGCCAGATCAACCTCACTTTGGGAGATCCTACTTTCACCACTGTGTAGCTACAAAGCTGTGGTATTCAACTTTTGGAGAAATCTTGCCAGAGCAACAGGATTTTACAAGTATATGTAGAGGTGACAGACTGCACAAAAGCTTGCAACTTTACTCTTGGTTCTATCTTTCATACAAGAGTACTGGCTAATTACGAACTGCTATAAGTACAAAAAAAACATCCATCTTCCTTCCAAATGTGTCTACAGAGTGCCTGATGAATTCTTATGTCATAGAACGAGTACGTTCAAGGATACATGAAAGCTTCAAAATAAACAATAATTATGGAAATCATCTGTACACAGACAGGATTTCCCGAAATCTGATCCCTCTACTAAAAAAATATTATGCCTCTTGTGTGATCTCAGAATCGGATATTGTTTATTGCAGAGGAATTTGAATACAAATATTTTTATTTTGTTCACTGCAAAAAGGTCCTACATCAAATCGAATGAAACATTTCTGGTAAGTCACATCCGCCAGTGGTGTTATATTCCCTTAAAAGTACCGATCAAATTTGGACTCGAAAACCTAACGTCCCAGTCCTTTGTAACTTTCTTGTAAATCACATCCTTTTATAGCGTAGCATTAGATTATTGGAATAACACATTGCCCCACAAACTTACGATAAATTGGATCCAGATTGCAAAACATTGCACAGAAATTTCTTGTACTAACATCCCATCCATTTATGGCATTATACAAGTATTCCAGATATCATCATTTCCCCAAATGTGTTTTAATTAACTGGGATATGGATTAAAAGACGTTATAAACATGTGCTTTACACAACATCAGTTCTCGAGAACAACAGAAGGAATTGACTTTCCAAGCTTCCAGAAAATTGCTTCAGTCACATCAATACCTGAGTAGTACGAACTGTAACATAGGTCAGTGAATGCGTCCCGTAATAAGTTATATGTCACAGTCTTGTGGATACATGCATATGTGCACCCACACAACGTGCCATTAAATTACAGCCCGTAGAAGCTGATTGTCTGGTATATCATAATGTCAGCGTAAAACAAGAGTTTTGGAAACTCAACACACACCCTTCAGAGAGAGTCAAAAACAGAGAATAACTTACTTTTTCAAATAAATGCGCAGTGTTACCATGAAAAAAAACCCTCATCACATAAAGGGGAATAACTCTGTACCTTTTTACAGTGATTTGACTAATTTTCAACAGACAAGAAGAGAGTTAACTTGATAACACTGTTCTCTAGACACACAACATAGCTGTAATGCCAACAAAAAATCTGTAAACAAGTTGTTCGGACAACACAACAATAATTCAGCATCATACAACCCGTAATAACGGCGGACAAAAAAGGTGAGCATACAACTGTCAGAAATATATGCTCTCCTCACTAAACGAAATGCTTTCACGAATGAAACAAGTTTTGATGTCAAACCAATTTCATGGGATCTCTGTAAAAGAGTTACAGCTCAGTTTTAAAGGCGGTGATAATTTACAGTACATGCGTGTCTAATTGCACACTGATACTGAAGGCTCACATACACATACCAAACATATCTGATGAATAAATGCGGCAAATTCATAAAACAAGAAAGAAATCCTCTTTTGTAACGGGCTGATGATTAACAAATGGGTCTAGACACATGTAAGTATCATATATATATATTTCACACACAAAAATGCAGGACAAAATTCATTTCATCTTTTTTTGGAAACTTGATATCAATAATTTATGGTGTTCTAAATGCATCACTTGAAGCTTGATCCGAGAGAGAAAAAGTTCCTTGGGAAGGGTTCGGCAGGCATTGTGTCTAGTGCTGACTGGGAAGTGTGGAGTCTTGAGGGGGTGACTTTCTGTAAAACAGGCTGGCAAAGTCATTGAGGCCCGGCTTTGGGGCCAGGCCCATCAGTAGGCCCAGTTTGACAGCGAGATTTGCCGGTTTCACAGTTTGGAGCTCCTCATCAGGCATGACCTACAAAGAAAGGAGTTCCTGAGTAAAATTTTGTCATGTCTTCAGATATTTATTTGATTGATGATTGAAGTCCTGGTCAAGGGTCTTGCACTAATACAGACAGAGGTCAGGTTTATGGGTGGAGGAAACCAAGGTTTCTCAGGCACTCCACTCCTCTTCTTCAGTACATTACGACACACCTCTTGATTGATTTATTTTATTTATTTCATGAGAGTTTTACACCATGCCCAAGAATATTCCACTTATACAATGGTGACCATCATTGTGGTGGGAGGAAAAATCTCTTGATTTAAGCTGCAGATGAAAACATAAGAGCTGCAGGGAGAAAACATATGAACTATATTCGAACATGCGACCTCATTGGTCAGCCCGTCAGGTAGCACTTGTCTCAGCCAGTGAGGCCCCTACCATCATGAACAGGCCTACTTTTATGACTCTTGTCCACTCTGAAAAACATGCTCATTGTAGCATGCATGAGTACAAGGAAGGGAATCTTTTGCATTCAAATCAGCTGAATTTTAGTCTACTAGTCTTCCCAAAGTCAGTAATACAATTAGTTTTGGCCATTTTGGTCAGACCAAATACTGTGAAAATCTTGATTTCTCTTAAAATCAGCCGAAATCAGCTGATCAGTTTCACCCCTGTAAATGTAACAATCTTACATGTAATGAATTGTATTAAAACACACAGCAATTATTCTTTGGCATGTTAAGGATACAATGCAGATGATGAGTTGTAGATGCATGATTCCTTCCACTCAGACAATCACTAATTTGTCTGAATTCAGGTCACACCATCGGAACAACCTGGACATAATAAAGTGTCAAAAAATATAACTGCAGTCATTTTTCTATATCTAAGTTTTGTTGGTAGCAGATAACAGGGTATGACTTTAAAGTACATATGCTAGCAAACTTCTCGATTTTACTTGACAGTCGCGCCAGGCAACTGAGGCTGGATTTGAACTCACAGCCTCAGTGGTGAGAGAATACTGGCCATGGCAACCAGTACTGTAAGCATTACACCACCACGACAGTTCCATGATTATGACGTTAAGAGTGCTCAGTGAATTTTGTCAAGACTTACCCGATCAACACGATGCTTGACGACCACGCCCTCGCTGTTCAGGTGATACACTGAGAACCCGTCATACCACCTGTGAAACACAAAAAACAGTCTCTGTGAATTCTCGGCACATATCAGAGTTTTAGGATTTCACTCCACTTTATGCCACAAGACATGAAATTTCTCTCAGAAAACTGCCTTTTTAGAGGCAAGTACATCTCGACAAGTTTACTGACAGGAAGCCGTAACTTTAATCGTAGGACATCATCCGATTACATTCCATCAAACCTCAGAGCAACCTTTGATAAGTTCAACAGAACTCCAAGAATCCTGCAAAACTTGCCTCATCATTTATGGAAGAAAAAAACACCACTGAATTCAAAATTCTTTACTCAATCAATACCCAAACTTCTTAAAACTACACCTTTTTTTTTTCTGAATAATCTAACGTTTGCTTGGGTACATGCAAACCTTTCAAAGCCTACAAAGAATAATGTCAATTGGTGGAAAAGGAACAGCCCCACAACTGTTTATTGTCTCTACATATGTGCCAGCAATGAAAGCAAGCGAACATTCTGTGGCTCATTGTTAGGGGTTGCACCTTTATACCTGCACAACTAAGGTCATAAACAGATGGCTGAAGTTCACCGATTGAAATAAACTCTGTAATAGGTGCCTCTCAGTTTTGAAAACACCCCTTTGGAGAAAGTTGTTAGACTGTCACTCCCATTGTCTGTGTCATGCTGCCTTGCAATGGTAAAAAGAAGCAAGTGACATGGAAATTTTTTGATTTTTATTTGATTCTGTAAAACAAATTTAATTAGGGTTAATATCAATGGTATTTTGTCAAAGCCTCTACGTTTACTTTGCCAAAGGGTGGATAACTGAAACAGAGTGACAAATATTCTATTAAAGTCACTCAAATCCAACCTTTTGTTTTGACACTGTAGGGCAGCATGGTTCATATGTGATTTAATAGTACTACATGTGTAAAGGATGGTGGATTTTCCCCTGTGGGATTTGAACTCGGGATGTCTGCAGCCAAAGTCCAGCGGTCTACCAACTGAGCTGAAGGGAAATTCCCACAAGCCACTGCTAGTAAATGCACTGGAATGCTGCTCTCGTTACAGTCCTCCCACTTAAATCACTCCCCTCTCCCAAAACACACCCGCGTTCTCAGGGCCCCATGCTTCCTTGAGCATGTCTGGTCACAGCACCAGCCTAAAGGATGGAGGATTTACTCTGGGGGATTGAACTCGGGATGTCTGCAGCCAAAGTCAAGCGCTCTACCAACTAAACTCAAGGGGAATTCCCCCTATATACATCTAGTCTAAGCACTGGAATGCCGCTCCAGTTACATGTGTATATAACAGGGTAATATCGGTTTTGCCACTGTCTCCACCCCCAAAAAATGTCACGTGAACATTTTCAGGGACATGAGACATGGCACTTTACACTAAAGCCACTACAGAGTGAGCATGTAATGACATGACTCACGATACAGGAGCCACGATACGACACTTTTCTCAATACAGTAATATTTATTCACTTGATTCGTGTTTCACAACATACTCAAGAACATGTCACTGATACCTCGGCGGCCAGAGTTCCGGTGGGAGGAGACGACCTTAAGTGCCTCACCTGACCATGGCAACACGGTACATGAACATGACAGACACTTTCATAATGATCATTAACCATAATAATTATGGAGAAAAAAAAACGATCTTTGGTATGTGGTTGCTGTGTCTGGATGTCTAAAGAAAGTCATTTTTTTCAGCAAGATGGATACCCTCACTGCTAAAGCCAACAGGTGCGCTGACATGTTTGTCTTGTTTCCTGTGTATCGAATAAGGGTTTTGCAAATCCGAAACACAGCTGTCACGAGATTGCCAGCAGGAATGCAAAATAATACTGTGACTTTGTCCAAATCGTTTCCCTGTTGCTGCGACGCCATCTTGAATGGTTGAGCGGGAGGCTGAATAGCAGGGATGATTTGATTGGCTGTAACGCTCAAGACAGCCAACCAAAGCACACCTTTTAGAAATAAGCTGACTTCAGCCCTCAGCTGGAAGCAGGCAGGTCAGTCATGATTAATTTTTCCAGACAAACCGCCGTTAAGCATTTAAACTCTAATAAATGCGCACTTACTCGTCAACATGGTACATTTCGTGCACCAACAGCTCTGTTTATTGATTATGAAAACCGTATCATGACAAGCGTTTTGCGTATCGTGTATCGAATAGCAACGCAACGAATCGTGGTGCGTCGTTACATCCCGACTGCAGAGCCACTTACTGTGACTCGTCGCGGACCGCTTTCTTGTAATTCCAGGGAAGAAACTTCCAGAACATGAGCGCCTTGAACTGGGACAGCCCCTTGATTCGCCACCTCATCCTCACTGTACCGTCTTCCGGGTGACTCGTACATTTCAGGATGACCACTTCAACGTGGGCAAACTTCAAGCCGGCCAAGAGTCGCAGTTTGTTCAGCTGAAGTACGTAAGCATTCAACCCTCTGAAACAGATCATTTGTTATCCAGAATGTTTATATTATATTTACGGTACCATTTACATACACATTAAAAGGCAGGGATAACGTAAATGGGTTTGTACAATCCCATAATTAGCTTGAAATATAAAAGATACATTTATGTCATGGGTGAGGGAATACTGAATTGGTCCTAAGTTTGCTTCTCAAGGTACATGTAAGAATGCATAAATCAGATTTATTTATTTATTTATTCGAACTGATTGGTGTTTTCTGCCGTACTCAAATGTTTCACCTATACAACAACTGTCAGCATAATGGTGGGAGGAAACTGGACAGAGCCCAATGGAAAACCACGACTTGAACTCAGAGCAACAGCACTGGTGAGAGGCTCCCAGGTCATTACGCTGCACTAGCAAGCCAACAACCTCGGCCATGGACGACCCATATTATATTTATGGTAACATTTACATACATATTTAACACAGGGGATAATACCCCAACCACATGAAACACTCCAGCACATCAAGCTTGGCCTGTTCCATGTTCATGAATATTGTATAAGTAATTACTTACTCTGTAAATTAAATTCTACTCACTGTTTAGTCACATTTGTACCCCAGAAATTGTTCTCAAACACAATATCTTTATGGTACACATGGTAATTATGTTTTTCCACGAAAAAACGAGGCATCTGAAAAAATACAAGGTACTGTTTATTGATTTACAAGAGTAAAGAGTTGACGAAACCAGAGAATAAGACCACTGACTTACAAAGGGACATACTCTTAACGGATGTCCACTCGAAGAAAATGCTGAATTTCAGATTTCCTGTCTTTTTCAGATTTCATGATTGTTATTAAATGAATAACTGTTGAACAACTACAGTATACAAAGGGGTCTCCATGTTGAACAACTATAGTATACAAAGGGGTCTCCATGTTGAACAACTATGGTATACAAAGGGGTCTCCATGTTGAACAACTATGGTATACAAAGGGGTCTCCATGTTCAACAACTACAGTATACAAAGGGGTCTCCATGTTGAACAACTATAGTATACAAAGGGGTCTCCATGTTGAACAACTATGGTATACAAAGGGGTCTCCATGTTGAACAACTATGGTATACAAAGGGGTCTCCATGTTGAACAACTATAGTATACAAAGGGGTCTCCATGTTGAACAACTATAGTATACAAAGGGGTCTCCATGTTGAACAACTACAGTATACAAAGGGGTCTCCATGTTCACCTGAAGAATACAAACTAGAGTTGGTCACATCTTGCTTACAGCATTCTTTTGATTGATTTATTTATTTGATTGGTGTTTAACGCCATACTCAAGAATACTTCACTTGCACAATGACGGCTAGCATTATGCTGGGAGGAAAACGTGCACGGCCCGGGGGAAACGCACGACCCTCTGCAGGTTGCTGGTGGACCTTCCATCGCACGGCTGGAGAGGAAACGGCCATGAGCTGGACTTGAACTCACAGCAACCCAGGTTTCTTTTGAACTGCATGACAAAGTGTGGTTGTGACCAAACATGGTCACACTGTTTCGTTTGTTTCCCTATCTTTGGAGTCTTTCCAGTCTCCTATTATTAAAATTATGAAGCGTGTTGCTACTCGTAAGCAATGGATTTCTTGCTACCTGTAGGCAATGGATTTGTTGACACTCGTAAGCAATGGATTTGTTGCTACTTGTAGGCAATGGATTTGTTGACACTCGTAAGCAATGGATTTGTTCCTACTTGTAGGCAATGGATTTGTTGCCACTCGTAGGCCATGGATTTGTTTTAAGTGAGAATCTACCCAGTGAGATCAGGTTTGAGTTCATGACCTCATCGTACACAAACTGCATGGGATATGTGACCTCATGGGACCCCAATGTACATGTGACCTCATAGTACACGTGACCCCACCGTACATGTGACCAATTGGGACGCGTGATCTTGTGATACACCTGATCTCATGGTACCCAAAAACATCACCGGATATGTCACCTCATGAATGCGTGGCCTTACGGTCATGTGACCTCTGACCTCATGGTGTCCCCATTATACATATGATCTCATGGGGCGTGTGACCTCATGGGGCAGGTGACATCATGGGATATGTGAAATGAACGACAGGTGACCTCATGTGGCACATGACCTCATGGGACACGAGGCCTCATGAAACATGTGACCTCGCAGGACACCTGATTTCATGGGGCATGTACTTCATTCCCCACAAAAGTATTCCTTTATTTATTTATTTGACTGCTGCCTAACGAAAATACTAAAGAATTTCTCCCTCAACCACTGCAGTCAGTCTGAGAGGTGAAAGCAACTAGTGAACTTTGGTGAGTTATGTACAGACAAAGTGTCCCACATGTCATGTACATATATGCCTATCAGTATGGCAGAGTCTGGTGTAAACCCACGCACATCCGCAGGTTGCTGGCAGACTTTCCCACAAACGACCAGAGAGGAAGCCAGGAGATATGCCTAACATACTGGTCTACAAAAGGACAAACAAGCAATAAAGCCCCACATGCAGAGAGAGTGTAGGAATCTACAAATTTCCAGCCAAGGGTTGAACCTCCACACACTGACACCTACCACTCGTGCAATATGATCCTGAAACTGTGCCAGCTGCTCATTGCTGGGGCCTCCTTTTCTCGGAGACGGTGGTACACCCTGGGGCTCGGGTTCCTCTGACCTCTCCGGAAGTCCACAGTACAGCAATGCATGCTGGGACTCTTCGTGGTTATGCTTCGCAAGAGTCAAATCATTTGGCGACAGAAATGGTTGTTGTGATATCAGTTCGTCTATCAGAGCTTCATGACACGACTTTTCGTTCGGGGATCCGTTCATATCAAAACCGACCTTGCACAAACCAACATTCTCAAGCATGTGATTCCCTCTGATAATAATATCGTCTGTGGTGTAACTATACGGCTGCACAAAAAGACCAAAACCATGCAAACTTTCGGTCAGCTTTTGATCAGCTTCCAAAGACTTCTTTAAAGCTTCCTCAGACTTGACTGACACAGC
The DNA here is from genome assembly GCA_016165875.1 of Acanthopleura granulata. NCBI lineage: Eukaryota > Metazoa > Mollusca > Polyplacophora > Chitonida > Chitonidae > Acanthopleura > Acanthopleura granulata. Next base: position 2,299,962 of record JABBOT010000015.1, on the reverse strand, counting down.
CTGACCCTTGACCTTGCTCCATGACAGGCCGTTCTGGTTGGCTAGGTTCACTTTTTCCCTTGGAGTAGCAGTTTGGTAAAGGGAGACAATCGCTACATGTTTGTTGACAGCTTCTACCAGTTTCTGGCTCTCACTGAGCAGGACTGCAAGTCTGGATGAAGCCGGGAGGTTCGGCAAGAGGCTGACACGTTTCCTGGTTTCTTCGCAAGCTGAAGACAGCTGAAACAGGAAAGATCATAATTTCCCTAACAATTTTTATTTTACAATAACATCCGGAGTGCATCTAAATGGACTCACATCCCCTCTATTTTGGTTTGTATTCTAGTCCAGGCCGTAATTCTTGGGCAGTATCCCACGGGGTCAGGTCAAATGGCATACCTGTCATCTGATGATGAACTTCCACATCATTCTTTATTCTACATGTAGAATTTAATGACTACCCATTTTAATGACTATCCAAGCACTCCACTGCCGCAAGGTAGGCCTAAATACAATTAGAAGCTGTTAAATACATCCAAGTAGGCTATCTTACACAATGTAGATCTTTTTGCTACACACGCTACCCCAGGCAGTCAGGGTACCGACTGGTATGTGACGGTTACCACTATCCCCTTCAAAACAGCGTAAGCACATTCACTGACCTTTCGGAACATAAAATTGAAAGGAAAATAAATAAAAGCACTATTAGAGACATAATTAAAACTTTTATTCAATGAATGATCATTGCATATATATCCTAACAAAACAATGAAGAAAACATCATGAAACGAAGCCAATATTTGACAATAACACACAGTCTATTTCGATAAACGGATTGACACTGAGTATTTCGGTGAAACTACTCTGTGTTTTAAAACCGCTGCAACATGCGATCCCCTTGATGATCAATGCTGATTGAGGAACATGCAGAATTTAAAGGGTAGGTAGCGTCTGAATAGAGATAGGATTATACCCCTCGTTTTTCAAATGGACTTCTCTTAGACGTTTCATTGGTCGCATACAACGTCTAATTCATTACGCTATTGTTGACTCACTTTTACTGGCAAGGTTGAGCCAGTGGGGAAATGTGGGGCGAGTTTGCCTTTTGTACTGATGTAATACCTTGAACGAGCTATATGGGGATATCTCAATCGAGATATAATACCCTGATACAGGTAAAATACCTCGATCGAGCTACTTTTCCCAACCTGTTGAAATACATGTAGAAACCTGGGGCTACCTGTCATCTTTTCACACCTTACAATTGTCAGAACAACAGTACCAAGGAGCAAGAATATTGGAAAGAATATATTGATAAATCTAAGATTCATGCGTTGACATCGACTGTACCCACTGAAACCTTTACCAAACGATCCTAGCAATGAAAATTTTCACGTGTTGTTGTTGTTACATTGCTCACCTCGTCAGCGAAAGATTCCCAGTCGACATCGTTGATCGGTCGTTTTTCTCCAGTGTTCGAGCTCTGAACTTGGGTTCCGAAACACCGACTGAGCACGTGTGGCAACGTACAGGGCTTGAGCTTCAACGATCGAATGTGAAGAGCCATGATGTTAACATAATGTCATCAACCTCAACGTGCTTTCGTCAATCGCACAAGGTCACCAGCACCGAAAGCCTCGGTGAAGAGTAGCAACCTTGCGTCATAATTATACCCAATGTGGGACCCCATGTTGCTCATCTCGTCTTCAATCTGTGCTTTTAAAAACGAGGGCCAGGGGTTTTTCAGTGCATCATTTCTTATATCACATTTAATTGTATAAATGAGCGCACATGTGTGTAAAACTAACGTTTATTTTTTCCTTCCCAAACTATGAATGGTCATGAAAAATCGAAGAGAGAAGGTAAAATCTTTACATGTATCACCAAGGTAAGATTAATAGCAGCGTAACGTTGTTTTTGGTCAAACTCCCCTGATCGTTTGGATAGTTCCCGACAATACGTGCTCGTCCCAGGAATTGATATGTGCGTGCCTTTAATTCATTTAGCTCTTCATACAGCTGTTAATTCTAATACTCTTAGATTTAAGCATAGACAAAGATCTGTACGAATATATTATTAAAATAGCCTGTTGAGAAACAAACATCCCCAAAAAATAAATAAAAAAATAAAACACAAGACAAAAATATTCACCTAGCCATATGATGCATCCTGTACTATACAGCACATACGGTATAACTACGTACCCGTGCACTGTAAGTCAGGAAATGATAAAATGATTTACATAAATCAATTGCAATATTAAAATGCAAATTGCTTTCCATAAGAATAAACATAACTTCCCGTTGTCCCGGTCCTGTTTAATTTCACCTTAGAAATTAAAATTCGGCTTTTTTCAGATGACACATTCTGGTCGATATGCTTGATTCTTGTACCTAATAGAGTAGCCGAGAGTTTTTTTGTGAAGTTTAACTAATTTGTTATCAGCACAGGCATCATTTTAAGGCCTTTTAGTGCGACCCAAAGTACATCTTTGAAACTGTATCAAGGACCTACTCACAAGCAGGATGCTAAGCGCCAGATGTGTTTTACAGCGGAGGTTTGCCCTTTTATTTTCGTCGAATCACGCGCTGACGCCACTTCTCGCGAGACGTAAAACTGACAACATGGCAGAGGAAAGTTAAAATTGACAGAACCATAGCACTAGAAGACCAAGGACATGATAACTAGCTGTGGATTCTCTTCGATATTTTTGAAAGACCTGAGGGAACATGGGTTCACAGCGGGAGGTGATGGTTGTTTTTATACTTATGTTTGTCCTCCTGGCCATAGAGGACGGAGCGACAGCAATGTCGACCTCAGAAAGAAAAGAGCTGAAGTAAGTAATTTGTTGCACATGTTATACGGTAGGGTGTGCCCAACCAGGTGAAGTGGAACAAGATTTTGTCAACCGAAGCAATATTTAACTTTCTGCATAGAGAATTTCTAATAATTGTTAAAGTTATTCAACAAGGCCAGTGCGAATTTATATCATGAATAATTTGAATGGTTTGTCAGCTGATGGTGATATTGATATAATGTGGTGATTTGAAATAAAAACATACACAAATGGCGGTATAATTAGAGCATTTTTTGAAACACACGTCACATTTGAGTATGTAAATGTACCGATATTGGTGTTCTGATTTTCCATGTCACTGCTGTTGTGGTCTTACCAGGTGACAATAAGGGGAGCAGTTTGCAGTGTTCCTTGAAGACTACTTGTCTGCCAACATCATGCTATGTGTCCCTTTGTGAAGGATAGTTCATGAGTAACTAGCCAAAGTTCAGTGGTTTACCCCTGGCACTCAGGTTTCCTCCACCCATAAAACTGAATGACATCAATTAAGTGAAAAATTCATCAGTAGCCTCTTTTCTTCAGCCACGGTCAAATCAAATCAAATCCTTCTACTTATACAGTCTGTACACTGCTTCGGCCGACTGACTTTCAATGAAACATGCAGTGATTAGTGGTTAAACCCTAATCGAATATAACAGAATATTGAACAATAGAAGCCTGTCAGTCTTGATTTGAACAGAACTGTTCAGTATTGTTCTGAGAACTCCTCAACTTGTGCATGGTGATTGATCTCATAACCACAACACGTGCTCAGTCAGTTAGTCTTACTTGCATCCCCAGCATAATACAAGATAAATAAATCAAGAAGAAAACTAAATCATATCTAAATGTTCACAAATGTGAAATTCATTCTTCCAGTGATGACGATTGTCAGTAAAGTTACATTGTAACCTGTGGGAAGGAATTAAATTTAATATGTTAATATATGTTTGAAATAGTTTTAAAACCCAGTCATACAACCCTTCACGTCATTATCCAGAATGAAAGTGTTCTCACAGATTTAGCTGTCATTTCTTAAACTGGTCACCTAGGCCCTTGAAACTTGGTGGTTGTCAAGATTAATTTATGGGGAAAGTTTTGCAACAAAAATGAACAGTATAGTTCAAAAGACATTAGAGTTATAAAATTCCCAACATACTTTTTGTGGCCACACAGCTCCATTCATATCCTCACCTCCAGCAGCAGTAAGAATGTACTGGAAACATTCCACAAAACTTCTTGTATGCAATGCTTCTAATATTTACGCTCAGCAATGGGTCTAACCTCTCGAAGTAACAAAAACTTTAACAACTATTGTCACTGGCAGCTAGATTATTCCACAGTCATCAAAACAACAATAACAACAACACGGTGGAAAGTAGCCTGTTTTTAATTCGCGCTCCTGTACCCAAAATGGCTCGTGTACAAACCAGTATTTTTCATTATTGTGCAGAAAAACATTGGTTTAACCAATAAGTTAACCAGTAATCAGTAGCGATAGAATACGTTCACTACACAAGATAGACTTCGATAAAGATTGTAAACATGGGGCACCATGTGACCAAAATGGCGCGTACTTGGAAATGGTGTTTAGTGCAAATGTTTGGATTTTACTGTTTCATGGAGTTAGAGATACTGCTGTATGAATATGTTGGTATCACTGTATAGACAGGGTACCGAGGAATGTTTCTGGTACATTTATATTGTTGCTGGAGCTGAGGCCTCCGAAAGAACTGTGTAGCACCAAAAGGTTAGTTGAACATCTGATAAATGTGTTTGTGTATTGCCCATACTGTTGATTAGTACTGCAAAATATTCTCCAGAGCCTGGTGTATATGTACCCCAAAGTTCAAGGTCCTATGTGCCCTGGTTTCAGAATGACCGCAAAATCTGCGAGACAGGCCTGTCTGATGGCAGAAGTTTGCACAACTTGTATGATTCCTCCTTAAAATGAAATTTTTCAGCAGTACTGGACACATACTAAGAGTCTTTAATTTAATTTATCTATATCTAATGTATATGTGCATGTGTTTATTTCACTCTTGTTTAATGCCTTACATTTACCTACAATACATGTACTCAAGAATTTTTCACCAGAGATCTCTTAAATGATACTTACAGGAATTTTATCCATCTGATGAGTAATAATAATAGTTAGATTATAATTGGAACCTTTTTTTTCTTTTCTTTTCTTCTTCAGAGCCAAAGTCTTAGAGATGTTCAATCATGCATTTGATTCCTATATGGTAAGATTTTTTGTGTTCTTCTCTCTTCTATGCTGTATAAGGGTATGCTGGTATTCACCTCAGGTTTGGGTCCAGTGTTGTTGTGGTCAGTTTGATAGTCATGACCAGGCTGTTGTTAGGAGACAAATCAGCCTGTAAAGTTTGTTGTTTGGGGGTTTGTGGTCAGGTGCAACTGGAGCCTGCAGGAAGCCTGTAACATATCAAGGTTATGTACTTTTATAACATAGGATAGGACAAACTGTGGGCCTGGAGTAGGCCGAATGGGTTAGGCAGTTAGGCTTTCAGTGTATCTTACCTAAGTGTTACATGTATCTTGTTTCATGTGACACCTTTTGCCTTCATATCGTAGTTGATTTGAGTTCATTGATTCATCAGCCTTATTTTAAGGCCGCTTATGAGGGGTTTTTGTGAATTTTTATTAATTTCTTCGCAGAAAAACTGATTTCTGGTATCAAATGTTTGATTTTAAAGCCTTTTTATGGTCTTGAAGTTTTTGTGCGGCAAATTTTAGGTGAAATAAAAGTAGTCGAGTGCAAGCGATTAAGATGAAAAATAGGTAGTCATTTAGTTACGTCTGAAAACAAGGACAACATGATCAGACTGTTCTAGGGTTTATTTTCATCTACAGTGACCTGTAAATGTATATCATCAGACGGTGATCTGGTAGAAGCCATTGGAGTGTCTTGTTTAGATGTTAGTTTATAAACATAGGTACAGGTACAGTCATAGGGAACTGAATTGAATGTAGATGTCCAGTATATCATCAGATGATGTGGTATAATGAAGATGTCCAGTATATCGTCAAATGATGTGGTATAATGTAGATGTCCAGTATATCATCAGATGATGTGGTACAATGTAGATGTCCAGTGTATCATTAGATGATGTGGTATAATGTAGATGTCCAGTATATCATCAGATGATGTGGTATAATGTAGATGTCCAGTGTATCATTGATGTGGTATAATGTAGATGTCCAGTGTATCATTAGATGATGTGGTATAATGTAGATGTCCAGTGTATCATTAGATGATGTGGTATAATGTAGATGTCCAGTATATCATCAGATGATGTGGTATAATGTAGATGTCCAGTATATCATCAGATGATGTGGTATAATGTAGATGTCCAGTGTATCATGAGATGATGTGGTATAATGTAGATGTCCAGTGTATCATTAGATGATGTGGTATAATGTAGATGTCCAGTATATCATCAGATGATGTGGTATAATGTAGATGTCCAGTATATCATCAGATGATGTGGTATAATGTAGATGTCCAGTGTATCATTAGATGATGTGGTATAATGTAGATGTCCAGTGTATCATTAGATGATGTGGTATAATGTAGATGTCCAGTGTATCATTAGATGATGTGGTATAATGTAGATGTCCAGTATATCATCAGATGATGTGGTATAATGTAGATGTCCAGTATATCATCAGATGATGTGGTATAATGTAGATGTCCAGTGTATCATGAGATGATGTGGTATAATGTAGATGTCCTGTATATCATGAGATGATGTGGTATAATGTAGATGTCCAGTATATCATCAGATGATGTGGTATAATGTAGATGCTTCATGTACATGTAGATATACATGAGTGTTTTATTTATATGTTGGTAACTGAATTAAGTGGCCAGGCAGACCACTGTAGGTTTATCTCTGCTGGCTCAGCCAGTGGTCTTTTGGCCTCAGGCCTTTGGAAGAGAGGAAGCATTTGAGCCGTGAATAAATCATGTTTAGGGCCTTCAAACTTTTAAAAGGCCTGGGATTGAAAGTTTGAAATTAACTTTGCTAGGCCTTAAATACCAGGGGATTTGGCTGATGGGCGTGGAAAAAGTCTTGGACCCAAGAATCACTTGACACATCCACTTGGTGGCTGATCTGTAATAATGTAACTATAGAACTAATGTGATGTCACATCACTTTCTTCATTAGAGTTCTCTGTATTTGTCTACGGAAATAGCTTTACAGGTGCTCAGAATAATGTGAAAAACCTATTTTGGAAAATTTAATCTCAAATCCCACCTTGGAACATGTAATTCTTCTTGTGCTGTTTCTTTGTAAGAAAAAACAATGCAAGAAAATAATAATTTGAAGCACTTAATAAGTAAATGACCTAAAATTTCGTTTATGGCCAAGTAGTTCATTTTTCCTATCTGTGAGGGTTTATGTATGATTTTAGGTAGGAGTTTGAGGTTTGTGTGGAAGGTAGTCATGATGATTAGCCACTGGAGAAATGGAAAACTTTAACACGAAAAGTAGTACTTTATGACAGTGATTTGCCTTCAAAAATTTCTGTGCTAATTTTAGATCATTTTTAGCTCTACTGGTCAAAGACCAGAAGAGTTTATGTTTTAGCAAGTTGTCCAGCATCCATCTGTCTGTCTGTCCGGATTCAAAACGCTACTCTTCCTACAGTTTTTGTCCAATTTGAACGAAACTTGGGTCAAGTGTAGACGATATCAAGATACATAATTCATAATATTGATTTTTCGTTATCGGTTGTCCATCTGTCTGTTAGTTTATCCAAAATGTGTTAACGTTTTGAAAACGCTACTTCTACAGTTTTTATCTGATTTCAACTAAATGTAGTTCAAGTGTAGACTACATCAAGGTACATAATTCGTAGGATCAGTTTTCCATTTTGATGATTGGTTGTCCATAATTGACCTTTATAGTTTGGTAAAAAATATGTCATGTCTATATACTGCTTAAAATGATGAAACAAACATGCTATCTGGTACTCCATGATGTCAGAATTACAAATTTCAAAGAATTGTTTTTGTGCATTGTATAGTTTTAAAGTTTTTGAATGATATAGGAGCTTTCTGCGATGTCATCAAAGCCTTTACTATGGTTTGGCTGGCCAGATGGTGTCCTGCCCAGAACATTAGATCAAATTAACACTCTCTCCCAACATTGGCACAGTCCTGGTATCTGTTTGTTTTCTTTTCACTGGCTTTCACCCTAGCCCCAGTTAACATTGCTAGCCTGGAGATAGGTGCCTGATATTTTTCGCAATACCCCTTTGGATGAAATGGTATGACCATGTTGTCAATACTTCGCAAAGGTCTCTGGGGTCATATCACTTTCACCAAAGGGGTGTGGTTAATGCAGACTTGCATTGTACTTACATGTAGCAGTCTTTATAGTTTCAAATCCAGTTAAATCCTGCTAGTCTTTTTTCTGTCTTTTTTTTCAAGTGTCATGGAATTATTAGGCACTTTATGCTATCCGATGTAGTTTGATGTCCTGGTCAAAAATCTGAACTCTTTTATTTCCTGTCATGTATACTTTTGACGCAAATTATGATCCAAGTTCAAAAAGTGTAGTTTTTTCACTTATTTGGAGGTCACATGACAGAAAACCGTCATAGCTGTTGTGTTGAAAATTGTAGACTGCGAAAAAACAGAAATTCCCCTATATGTGTTAGGAAACCTTTATAGTTGTAAAGCCGGAAATCGTTGAGTTCAGTTACCATGAAAATGGAAATCAAACCTTGCTCCACTGTGGTCTTTATGTCGTTTGTTATTGGCTGTGAGGAAAAGATCAAAGCTGCATTGCTTCCACACTGGTTTTTATTTGGAAGCCCATTGTATATGATACCTGGCTGTCACAGATTCAAATCCATTTCATTCTTTTCAGTTTTTTCTCTTTTTTATTACCATGAAATTATCATGGGGACTACCAGATATGGGAAATTGGTAATAGCTTGGACCCTGGCAGCGTTGTTAGATAACAGCTTTGATTTTGTAATTGGCTGTGTGATGATTTTGTTCCAACCAGTAAAGCTACTGTCTCATCAGAGACTTTGGTTAGTGCATTTTATAGATCATATACACTTTAAGGTGTACAGATTCCTGTTGAATGACTGGCATGTCGTGCGGGTGTGTTTCAGAACTATGCCTTCCCGTATGATGAGCTGATGCCCCTAACTTGTAAGGGGAGAAACCGGGGAACGGAACCCAGTCGGGGAGACATCGATGACGCCCTGGGGAAGTGAGTCGCCTCATCGGGATAGCTTTCTGTGATCTCTGATGACATATAGATTTGTATACATGTACATTGTATCTGTGAAAATTCCTGTGTCACATCTTCGCTGTGAAAAATTTTGAATGTCATTTGTTCAGTCCCAGTAAAAATTGAAACAGAAGGTTACTTTTATAACATTTTGTGATTTGCCCCAATAATTTTAATGTGTGGTTTTCTGTAGGTGTATTCGTGCCAATTTATAATGGAAATTCAAAAAAAAAATCATATGAATGGAGTAAACTTTTGCTTACTGTGACGCATTCACAAGGAAAGTTTAACGCCAGTCTTATCTTTTGCTCTGTTTTAGTTTTACTCTAACCCTGATAGATGCTCTAGATACATTAGTGGTAAGTATATGACAGTACAGGTAACTGTTGTGTGTATTCAGATGCCCTAATTCTATTCATTTTTGGGACGTGGGGGCGGCCCTCTTTAATCAATGTACATGTAATACATGTAATACCCAGTTTCTCTTTTCTCATGTGATTAATCCGTCTAACGAGCAACGTGTACAGTCTTTATTTTTCAAAAATAAAAAAAGGAGAGACAGGTGTAATTTATTTGTGTTCAGCTATTGTAATATCTGTCCTAAAAGTTAGAAGAATTAGTTAAGATGTAGTTTATCAGTGACAGACACTGCAGTTTTTGTTGTATAGTTAATGTTTTTGTACATCATTAGTGTTGATGGGGGGCCTCCGTGGCCAAGGGGGTTAACGTACCAGCACAGCGTAATGACCAAGGTGCCTGTCATTGATGCGGTCCATGTGAGTTCAAGCCCAGCTCATTCTGGCTTTTTCTCCAGCCGTGGGAAGGTTTGCAGCAACCTGCCAATGGTTGTGAGTTTCCCACGGGCTCTGCCCTGTTTCCTGCCACCATAATGCTGGCCACCAGTATATGGGTGAAACATTCTTAAGTACGGCATAAAACACCAATCAAATGAAGTAAAATAAAAGTATTGGTGGATTGTATTATGTTGTTGACTGTTCGCTCAGTCTGTCCTGCCATAAGCTTTTGTAGAACTACTGTACATATGGTTTTCACTATAAAATGACTTACATATTCATGTAGTTGTAAGTTAGCTTTACCGTTAAAAGGATGTTAGGTGCCTCTGCAGTTGAGTGGTTAGCATGCTTCTGCAGAACAGTGACTCCAGAGCCAATGCTATATCCATGAGTTCAAGCCCAGCCGATGCTGGCTTCCTCTCCGACCGTACGTGGGAAGTCTGCCAGCATCTCGTAGATGGTCGTGATTTTCTGTCGGGCTCTGCCTGGTTTTCTCTGGCCATATTGATGGCCGGTCATTTCAGTGAAATATTCTTCAGTGTGGAGTAAAACACCGATTGAATAAATACATGTATAAAGGATCAGATGAGGAATGGTTCAGGCATCAGTTGGTCAGTAGATGTGAAATTACAAATATCCTTGCTCAGCATGCGATCTTTAGGTGTTAAAAAGGATTATAATTGTACTTTACTGCCTGAAACCTGAACAAATTCACAAGCAACTTTATAAGCAAGAAAAATATTTACCTGTTGCACAAAAATGATTGAAAATTTGATTTTTTTTTCTGATTCTAGTATTATGTAAGATGTGTCTGTAAATAAGGAAAAACCAATATAAGTTTTGATAAATTTACACAGAAATATTTCTGATGTAAAATGAGCTGTTGCAGAAAACATTAATAATGACATTATAATGATCAGATGATATTGTGCCTGTATTGATCCTGAAACGTACCAGCTGTGAGATTTCATTTTGGCTCCTAGTGATGGCTGGATAATCGTATCTGTGTGCCATGTATACTGCTGTACTTTCCTCTGGGTCAGTGATGTTTATCTTGACTGTAGAACTAGCACTCGTGTGTGCAGAGATTTCAGTGGTGAAGGTGAAACGTTTCAAAATCTGCCACGTCTCTCTCTGTCTCAGTCTGCTAGTGAGGCTCATGGAGGTGGATCAGATTTATTTATTTATTTATTTAGTTTTTTATGCCCAACTCAAGAATATTTCACTTATACGACGACGGCCAGCATTATGGTGGGAGGAGACCGGGTAGAGCTCGGGGGAAAGCCACGACCATCCACAGGTTGCCGGCAGACCTTCCCACATACGGCCGGAGAGGAAGCCAGCATGAGCTGGTCTTGAACTCACAGCGACCGCATTGGTGGGAGGCTTCAGGTCATTGTGCTGCAATAGCGCGCTAAACGACTGATCCACGGAGGCCCTCGAGGTGGATCAGAAAATAATTGTTTAGCATATCACAGGCCCCAGCACTGGTTGCTTTAAAAGTTTGAATAGAGAAATGTACATTGTAAAAAAAAAAATAAACAGCCTTATACTCACCAAGGAGAACTTTCACGTAAATACAATTCTGGCCAAAGCTGCGTAGTCTGTCGTTCATACCTGCCTTTTGCAATGACATCTTCGTGAACAAACTGGTAACGTGTTATATATATGTGTATGAACGTTTACTTGCATAGTCACTCGATAAGCTTGAACTTGAGCTGCTACAGCACCAATCAGAGTCATAGTAGACTCTAGTGGCCATTTTCGGACTATTATACAGTTGAAGTCATGATACTGTTAGCGGCACCTTTTCGTTTCGCTTACGCAGACATCACTGCATGATTTGTCAGATCAAATGTTGCAGTTTGGCTGTAAAAGATGGGATAAAATGTATTTTATGGAATCTGTTGAGCTGGTACGTGTAAATGTGCCGGGCTGATTTATTTGATTGTTGTTAAACTTTGTCATTTTAAAAGCATTCTCTCCAATATGATGTTAGCCAGTATAATGTGTGGGGGAAACCACTGTGCTCAGCCTTTAATAGGGGAGTTTCAAGTTCGAACTCTTTTATCTCCACAGGCAAGAAAAGCCCTACTGTACCATGTGACCTGTCAAAAATGTTTGGCAACTATTTCTGATTACATTTACTATAACATGGGCGTCTAAGAAAAGTTTCAAAAAAAGTTATTTAGACTAGATATGGGATAGGGAGAAGTAAGGAGCTGGAGAATTTGAATTGCTACTGATTAAAGGAGAGGTCGTTTGTGCTTCCCTAACACGTTCAGACAGGTGATCAGTGAATTAGTCAACAAAATTGCCTGACATTTTTAACAAAACACATGACACAGTGGAACTCTTTTGACCTTCTGCAACAAAAGAGTTCGAACTTGAAACTCCCCTATTGAAGTTGCCTTTTTCCCAAGTTTATAAATTGCAGGTTTATTGGGTAGTGTACTGTTACTGGGACATTACATGTATAGGGATGTTTGAGTTCAATATAGACATACAAGACTTATGTGGACATTTCTCCTAATGCATTGTTTGTATATCTGTCTTATGTATTTTCCAAAGAATTTATTCACAGATATGTTTTGTTGTTGTTTTACCTTTCAGGTGTTAGGCGATTTGGAAGGATTTGAGAAAGCGGTGAAAAATGTGATCAAAGAAGCACGCTTTGATAGCGACATTGTTGTGTCAGTATTTGAAACCAACATAAGAGTATTAGGGTAAGTAGTGACTGTCTGTGTGTGTCTTAGAAAGAAAGACCATGCAAATATGATAAGTGAAAAGAGCATAAATAACTGGAAAAGTCTGAAAATGCCTTCTCTGACAGTCAAATGTTTTGATTGTATGGAGGACTTTATGAACCATATTGAACAGGCTGAAGGATTATGATGTCACACATGCCTTCTGGCTGTTTAACAGCCTCTGATTGTTGTATGGTTACGGCCTATATCAATACACATTTAGCACTACACCTGTATCCACGGTATGTTTAATGCAGTCTCCCTTCCTACAGGCCCACCCTTAAAACTGAATGCCATAATTGTATCCGTGAATAACTCGCGAGTACTGAGGGTATGGTGTTTAACAAAAATCCCTCAGTCAATGAATGAACCAGCCATGCCTCATCCACTGTGCCTTGCCTTGTCAGGGGTTTACTGGGGGCTCACTGCGCAGCGGTTTTCCTGAAGAAGAAACGTCAGGGGATGACGTGGTACAACGGGGAACTGCTTCTCATGGCAAAGGACGTGGGTCAGCGACTTCTGCCCGCCTTCAACACCAGCACGGGAATGCCTTTCCCACGGGTGAGTCCCACGGACACTGTCTAAGTGGACTGGTCCTTGACAACACTTGACAAGTTTGGTCAAATTAATTTCAGGAAAATTAATGTAACTGTAAAGTATTACACAAAAGGTGTTACAGGTAATAAATAGGTGCAGTATGTTGTCAGAATGGGGCGACTTCATCAAATCATTCAAGGTATAATTATAGCTCAAACAGAATTCTGTAATTCTGTAGATCTTGACTTACATATTGGAGGAATTCACCACACCTAAGAGGTGGAGTCTTTTTTATGTACACATGATTGAAATGTTTATCATACCAATGAATTTTTTTCACCTAGTTCTTCAAGATACTTTATTGTGTAAAAAATTGAAGGTAAGTATCATTTAAAAATGCCAGGAGCATACTGTTTGTGTCAAGCTACTTGCTCTTGTACATACGTTCCACATGTATCTACATGTCATCCAATATTGGGTCATCATTAAAATATGTTTGGTGTAGGTAATGTGACCGAACCACCCTTAATCTAAAATGTTTATTGGGTTGTTAGATGGAATGTTATTTATTTTTTCTCCCCATGTAAATTTCTTTAAAATCCTTGCCTATATCATTAGCAAGAATAATAAAAAAGACATTTCCCTAGAGACAGACCCTATTTTTTGTGATAGGGTTGTGTTACCAGCAACAAGGACTCTTTAAAGGATGGCCTTACAGTGAGACTGAAATTTGATCTGGTATTTGAATGCGGTGTATAATTTTGGATATTACATGTATGTGTATTGTTTTGTTTTTTGCGTTTATAATTTTTTTTCCTTCTCCTACATACTGTCTTGTTTACTGTTCATCATACGATGACATTTTTCTTGCTTTTATCATACAGGTCAACCTGAAGTATGGCTTGGCCAAGCAGGTTGCCCGCACGGGTCACGAGAAGGACACTTGTACTGCGTGTGCGGGCACGATGATTCTAGAGTTCGCTGCCCTCAGCAGGTTGACAGGGGACCCTGTCTTTGAGGTACGTGTGGCGGGTTTTTGTTGTATTTTTCTTTTCCTTCATGACATGTCTGTGTAATGAGTCACATTATGGTATGGCACTGTCCGTCTGTCTGTCCATAACAGTTTAGGCCACATTAATACTGTATCCACTGAACCGCTTCTCTTAAGTATGAATGAATGATTATGGCTTAACAACTTTGGCAATATTTTCAGCCATGCTGGGGTGAGAACATGTTTAAACCAGAGATTAGGATATGGTTATTGAGACAATGAGAACATACCAAAGCAGTTAAAATATGGCTATTGAGACAATGAGAACATACAAAAGCAATTAAAATGTGGTTATTGAGACAATGAGAACATACAAAAGCAAGTAATACAGGCGCCCATGTTTAAAACGAAGTAACGGAACCAAATTTGGTTAGAACTCAAAAACCATAATCTTAATAAAATTTATATGGCTTCTCTTTAGAGTTAATTTTGGTCTCTACCAGCAAAGAAGAAGACAGTCACATCATATTTCCACCTTAAATACAGATACAGATGTATTAGTCCATGTATATGAATGTAGAAGGTAAACATATAACAATCAGGGGCTGTTTAACAGCTGAAAGAAATTTCTGACGTCACTGTGCGTCAGCTTGGTCAGTATGGCCCATACAGTCCACCATACAATCAAAACATTTGACCGTTTAATTTTAAGGGAAAAAAATTTGCTCCTGTCACTCACTACAACTTCATTTTTGAGTGGTTGTTCCATGTAACACATGGACTGATTTGTTGTCACTTCAGGAGAAAGCGAGGAAAGCGATGGACTTCATCTGGCGTCAGCGTCACCGTTCCACTGACCTGGTGGGAACGGTCATCAATATACACAGTGGAGACTGGGTCAGGAGAGGTACGGCTATATTTTCTTTCCTTCATTAATCAGAGAATTTAGACCTCGAACTGTTTTCTTGCCAAAGGTGAAAAACAGTTCAATTGTCTCACGTGACTTGTCCAAAATCTTGGGCGACTTTTGTGGACATGAATTTCACAGTTACGTATCTCCCCGTTTTCGAGAGGTACAGATCACATTTATTTTCTTCACAAACTTCATCACAAACTTTGAACCTCTCAGTTTTCTCCATCGTTCGAATAACTTTTTCTTAAACTTAGACGGCCATGTTCTAGTAAATGCAATTAAAAATGGTTGCTCAAATTTTCTGACTCATGTCATATTACGGTGTGACATTTTTAACCTTCACATATAAAACAGTTTGAACATAGAACTTCCGTATTGTTATTCCTCATCTTCTTCATTCTTCCGTTTCGGAGAAATAGACAGGGACATTTTTTTGTATAACCACGGTAGTACATCGTCAGATTCATGTTTAGCCATAAACCAGAAAAGCACATGTTAAGATGTGTTCACTTGGACAAATTTTGACAAAGGCTTTAATGCGGTATGTAATGTTTCCCACTAACTCCTTAAGTGGCGTATTTATCATAATCCTTGTAGTGGGTTCATTGTAACAAACATTTTTTTTTCTCTAGCCTAAATGTTTGGCAGCCAAAAATTTGTCTGAATTAAAAACTGTATTCTTCTTGTTTATTCAAGGCGTTCACTTTGAGGGCAGGGCTCTCACCTGCAGGTGCTCAGTGTTTTTATCCAAGCTCTGTTTCATCATGTTTTGCAGACAGTGGAGTTGGTGCTGGCATCGACTCTTACTACGAGTATGTGTTAAAGGCGTACATTTTACTGGGAGATGACACATACCTGGACAGGTTCAACAAAGTAAGTGCTCTGGCCAGTCTGAGGTGAGCAGGGAGGTCTTCAGTAAACAGCTGCAGGCAAAAATCATCCGACGTTAACATATACATGGGCTCAGTTTCATTAAAGTTGAGTAAACTGGTAAGAGTCTAGGTTTTGGTCAGGATTTTTTTTTAAATAAGAAAGGGGGATGAAAATTTAGGTCTGGAACTGATTAGGTTGGGGAAGGACAGGCGATTGACAATGATTGAAGTTCAAGGCATACAATGTACATGAAGACCGAAATCCGAAATTCTTTGCTCTGCTTTCCTTTGACATTATGTGTCAAGCAAATTAAATATTAAAATTTAATTCACAGCGATTACGTTGGTGGGAGGCTTCTGGGTCATTACACTGCGCTGGTGCGCTATCTGACTGATCCATGGAGGCTCCTCTTGACAGTGGTGTTTCTTCCACTTCTTAATAGCCTTGACAACAATCAGATGTTAAAATAAAGTTAGAAAACAGGACTGATCTGGCTCCAGGATCACAAAGCTGTCTTAGACTGGAGTCAAGCTTACTTTTAACCGGTGATGTAATTCGTGAACATTGATTTTAACTTAAGCGCAAATTTTCACTTTTGTCATAATGACTTCAGACTACTCTTAGTATTTAAGTAAAAAACCTTAAGATAAGTCGCAATTTTAGCGCAGGGAACTGTTTTGAAGTCGAGACTACATCCGACATAAAGTCTGAGACAGCGTTGTGGTCCTTTGGCCTGAACATTGAGCAGGTCTAACGTTGTTGTTGTTTCAGCATTCCAATGCAGTGTCAGTGTTGCTGTTGCAGAATTACAAAGTGGTGTCAGTGTTGCTGTTGCAGCATTACAAAGTGGTGTCAGTATTGCTGTTGCAACATTACAAAGTGGTGTCAGTGTTGCTGTTGCAGCATTACAAAGTGGTGTCATTGTTGCTGTTGCAGCATTACAAAGTGGTGTCAGTGTTGATGTTGCAGAATTACTAAGTGGTGTCAGTGTTGCTGTTGCAGCATTACAAAGTGGTGTCAACATCGTTGTTGTGTTTTCAGCATTATGATGCAGTGATGAAGTACATCAGTCAGGGACCGTTACTGGTGGATGTTCAGATGCATAAGCCTCAGGCCAGTTCCAGACATTACATGGACTCCTTGCTGGCCTTCTGGCCAGGATTACAAGTAAGTCACACCTGCCGGTCAGCCACACCCAGAAGGTCACCTACATACAGCGTCTGCAGGTTATGTTCGTGAACCTATCCTGTTTATCACCACTGTGCTCTTAAGTAAGATTTATTCTGCACTATTCCTTTTCCTCTTCATGACTTCTATTGAAAAATAACAGTGTGTAGAGTACTTTTTATTGGTTTCATCAGATACACAGCCACTTGGTAAATAGCGAAGAGTATCAGCAAATAAAATCCCTCAAAGACGAGCAGAAAGTTCCCCAGAGCCATGTTCATTTTGAAATTTACATATGTTTGGTTGACAATGGGAACAGTGCTTCAGATTGCACCTGGCGTAAAGTAAAACTACCCATTACACAGACTATCAGACTTACAGGTAGCAAACAAAATTTGACTGCGCAACTTGTTGACTTCACAAAAAATCCTTTATGTAAAGACACAGTGGGCGTATAACTCTGAGCAATGAAGGTTTATAACAGAACCACCAGCTGTCCTGCCAGTAGTTTGTCTCTAGCCTGCATGCACAATAGGGGAGTTTCAAGTTCGAACTCTTTTGTCATAGAAGGTAAAAAGAGTTCAACTGTGTCAAGTGAGCGGTAAAAAATGTCAGGCAAGTTTGTTGATTTTAATTTACTGTTCACCTGTCTAGGCGTGTTAGGGAGGTACAAACGACCTCTCCTTCAATCAGGAGATTCTTTAATTAAAAAACTTCCAGCTCCTCAGTGTTCCCTGTCGTACATCTTCTTAAGGTAACTTTTTTTGAAAATTTTCTTAGATGCCCATTTTATAGTAAATGTAATCTGAAATAGTTGCCAAACATTTTTGACAGGTCACATGGTACAGCAGGGCTTTTCTTACCATTAGCGATAAAAGAGTTCAATCTCGAAACTTCCCTGTTTTGGGGATATAAGCAAGACAATAGCCAATCTATATGAGGTTGACTTGTATGAGGTATACTTGATGAATCATACTCTATGTACACAAATTAACTCACCAATTTTCTCATTATCAGGTATTAAAAGGTGACATTCGCCCAGCAATAGAGACTCATGAGATGCTTTATCAAGTCATGCAAAGACACAACTTTCTTCCAGAGGTATCAGTTGTCTCCCTTTTCAAATACTGACACACCAAGTTTATATTTTGCCCCTTACATGTGAAGATAATTTTGTGAAGAGGTTCAGAGAGACACAGAAGGCCTGATGTGTTGTCAAAGGCTTTTATAACAAAATCATTTTAGATTTTAAAAATCGAACGTTTCTTGAGCCTGAAAAAAAAAAAAAGCTGAAATCTGAAAACTGCTGGCACTCTGAACAGTTTTCAGTGGAAAAACAGTGCAGAAGTCATTACAAGTCAGTAAGCTCATAATGTCTGATGATTGTTATGTAAGAGATAAAAGTAGAGGTTGTATACATGTCAGTAACAGACGGTTGTTTATTTGCCAGGCCTTCACGACAGACTTCCGAGTACACTGGGGTCAGCATCCGCTCAGGCCGGAGTTTGTCGAGTCCACATACTTCCTCTACAAGGTACGAATGCTTGACTAGGCTAGGCTTAAAAATTCTGTGTTGGGCATAATCTGACTCAGAAACAATAGAGTTAATCACTTGAGAGATCTCTCTTTTCTTGTTTTTCATTTCGGCTAATGTAAGAAGGTATTGATTTTAAAGAAATTGTCCTTAAGAGAGAAATAAAATAACTCTTCAAAGATTTGTATCAAAATTCCAATGAAAACTTAAGAAAAGGGACCTTTGTTTTCTCAAGTCAGTCAGGTTATGCCCAACAAGGAAATTTTTGATGATGGCCATATATAACTTATTCATTCACCTCTATCAACATCTGCCTAAATTTATGTGTTAGTGCAGTGCAAAGACTCCGGAACCTCTCACCAATGTGGTCATGGTTGCTGTGAGTTCATGCCCAGCTCTTGCAGGCTTCCTCTAGGGGAAGGTCTGCCAGAAACCTGTGGATGGTCATGGGAATAGGTGAAATACTGGAAGTTCAACAAATTACGATTATTTTTAAGTGCTTTAAGCTTGTGTCAGTGTAAAAACATATTCCAATGTAGGCTTGAAAATGTTACTTTTGTGCAAGGAAATGCATTGAAATGACCTGGAAATTTGAAATCTTTAAAATCCACAAAAATTGGTGTGAGCAAAGTAATGAAAATCGATTTTGTGATTTACAGGCAACAGGTGACCATCATTACCTGGATGTTGGGAAAAAAGTAATGGAGAACTTGGAACAGCACGCCAGAGTTCGGTGTGGATTTGCCGCCATCAAAGACGTGACAAAAGGGTCGCATGAAGATCAGTAAGTCCTCTGATATTGTTGTTGGTGTGATTTTTTTTGTTTTTTGGAAGACGAAGAGCATTGGTCACAGCCTGGAGCTGTGATTGTAGCCTGGGTTAAGGTAGGACGATTTGTGTCACATTTAACAACCAGCTCGCTACCCTTTAACCTGGCGGAAGACAAGATTGCGCTGAAGAGCTCTCAGCACCCCATTAGAATTATGTTCTGTTCCTATATGTATTGTTAGTTGGATTATCTTGTTATTTAAAGAGAAACGTAAAGAGAAATATCACCGAGCAGACTGGACAATTTCCTCCAGCATGTTTGGCCTCGATTTGATTTCCAGCCCAGACTATGAAGGCTAGTCCCAGAAGTGCGGTATCTGAGTGGGGATGGGGTTGGACACCCCAAATCACAGTTCATCAAATCTGGAGACTTTCACCAAGATTCACAAATCTCTGGATCCCAGAAAAAGACAAATAGCCTGCTTAGAATTGCGAGATGTGACCTGCGTGTATACTATGTGCTGTTGTGTGGTAAGACAACGGACATTGCATGTGGCCCGTTTGTCTGAAGCTGTTGCTGTGTCGTTGCTGCCTCAAATACAGTCCATTCTACCACGTCATGCTTCAGTGCACGTATGTGCCTTTATGATTGTACGGTACAGGAAACATTGCAGAGAACTTGTAACTTTGATTTTCACTACTACTGCTATGGTCTTCGAATCGTTCCCTGTCAGAAAGTCAGGGCTTTTAGAGACAATACTACCTTAACTTAGATTTCTTCCTGACGACATATCTGCCTCTGCAATTGAAAATCACCTTCCTCTCCGGCCGTCCATGGGAAGGTCTGCCAGCAACCTGTGGATGGCTGTCGTCGTATAAGTGAAATATTCTTGAGTACGGTGTGATACACCAGTCAAATAAGGAGATAGATAAATTGAAAATCACAGAAGTATTTTGTATAACAGAATAATATAATATAATATAGATATGTGGACTTTCTGCAAAGTTATGTATGGTATTAAAAATGTCTTTTGAAAAGTTGTCTTACATGGAATGTGCAGTTTAATATACAATCACATACATGTATGCCTGGTATCTTGGTTGTGATTGGTTTATTGAGAGGAAAATGGAACTTTGGGTTAAGGAACCTGCATGACCCTGAGTGCTGATTGAGAGCTCTTTGTCTTTGACCATTAATTCTTCGTCATTAGGCTGGGACTATGCTCGCTTTATGCTGGTTTTATGTCACAGAGTTTGTCAGGTTGTTGGCATGGTGACCAAGTTTGGTTTCTCCACCCATATACCTGAGAATCATCTTTATTTAAGTGTTATATTGTCCGTACATCATCAAACATCAGTTGAATTAATACTAAGTAGCATTTTTCATTCTGGACAGTGTCCTTTCTCATTACCCATGTACATGTCTGTTTCCAGGATGGACTCATATGTGCTGGCCGAGACATTCAAATATCTGTACCTGTTGTTTGCCGAGAAGGATGACTTGTTGTTTGACGTTGACGAGTTCTTGTTTACTACGGAGGCTCACCTGTTGCCTCTGTCATTATCTATTGTTAACAAGACAACACCTGGCACATCCCCCATTAAGGTAAGTGTTGTGTGATGTGGACGAGTTCTTGTTTACCACAGAGGCTCACCTGTTGCCTCTGTCATTATCTATTGTTAACAAGACAACACCTGGCACATCCCCCATTAAGGTAAGTGTTGTGTGATGTGGACGAGTTCTTGTTTACCACAGAGGCTCACCTGTTGCCTCTGTCATTATCTATTGTTAACAAGACAACACCTGGCACATCCCCCATTGAGGTAGGTGTTGTTTAATTTTGACGAGGTCTTGTTTACCACAGAGGCTCACCTGTTGCCTTTATCATTATCTGTTGTTAACAAGACAACACCTGGCACATCCCCCATTGAGGTAGGTGTTGTTTGATTTTTATGAGTTCTTGTTTGCCGTAGAGGCTCACCTGTTGCCTCTGTCATTATCTATTGTTAACGAAACAACTCCGGGGATGTCCCTCATTAAGGTAGGTGTTGTTTGACATCTATGAGTTCTTGTTTACCACAGATGCCTACCTGTTGTCTGAGTCGTTATCAGTTCCTGGCACATCTCGCATTGAGGTACATGTATATGAAATGAAACAGTTTTCTGGATGTCATGAAAAATGGTGTTTTTTGTTCATGGCGTGCTCTACCTATAAGAGTTCAAACAGGCTTTTCATTCCTCACGTCAGGTAGTAAAAATGTCTTTAAAGGCAGACGTTTGTCACAGGGTTTACAACTCAACCGACCAGCAGTTTTGTCTAATCTCATTCACAATAAAATATTTGACTGTCGACCGAAGAAAACCAAAATTTGAAAGTTTACCAGTCAGTTGCTGAAAAAAACAAAACAAAACGAGGAAGTCTTTCTCAAGGTCACAATCCACTAAAATGCAGTCGTTGTTGTTCTGCCTCGTGGCTCTGGT
The DNA here is from genome assembly GCA_016165875.1 of Acanthopleura granulata. Taxonomy (NCBI): domain Eukaryota; kingdom Metazoa; phylum Mollusca; class Polyplacophora; order Chitonida; family Chitonidae; genus Acanthopleura; species Acanthopleura granulata. The sequence continues at coordinate 2,278,063 of JABBOT010000015.1, read as the reverse complement.
GTGGGAGTTATTGCCCTTTGTTCACAAGCGGTATCAAAAACGAAAAGTGAAGGAGAAATCGTCATAGTTTTGTCCGTGTATTTGAACAGTTAGCGTAAGTCATTTCAACCAGTCATATTGGCTGGTTAACGACAGAGGGCTAAGCGTTGGACAGTTTTAGTGTGGTGAAACACTTTTTGTCATAGCCCACGTATGACAGTCCGCTAAATGACCCATGGCAGAGCATCACCATCCTTAGAATGCTGTAGAAGTTTTTTGAAGCAGGCCCCAGTATGGTATATATCATATACTATAGGCATATTGATTCGCACCCAGTGAGGCGTGATTCATGATGGGCCCAAAAAATGATAAATAACTGTTTCAGACTTCTTTTCCTTTATGCTGTATTTAAGTGTGCAATTTCAGTCAGTCACTGCGAATTCGTATAGGAAACGAATTAATGATGAAGTGATAAACAGTTGTTAAGCGTTTTTCCCCAGATTACCAAGGCCAGCTACATGCTGAAGTCATCAGATGAGGAGGATCCAGAGTCTGTCCCCGAAGATGAGGCCGATGAGGAGGGGTTCCACAACACCTGCCCAAACACACAATATTTATTTCCTGATGACCGCAACTACGCTGACTCACTGAGGAAAACCCTGAAGGACATGGTGGAGACAGTCTGTCCCAAGCCAAAGAGGAACATGTGAGTGTTGGTGATTGGTTACTTCATGAAATCAGATGACATTATAGTACAAGTTAATAACCATTTAAAAATCTGTTCTTGAATTGAATGAACCCGAAAGGGCTGAAAACATGGGATATTAGGTCGTTGAAAGTGTTTTTTACCCCTCGGCCAATATGGGGCTTTGTTGTAATGGGCAGCATCAGTCTGTCTGTCTGTCTGTCCATATTCATGGTAAACGCTCTAGAAAGGTTTATCCAATGCTCGCCAAACTTACACCACCCTCACACATTGGCGTGGGAAAGAACCCTGTTGATTTTCAGCGACGTTGACCTTTTCTTCAAGGTCATTTGGATCATTTAAGTTAAATTTTATAAAAGTATTGTCAATGCTCTATCACTGGAACGGTTTAGTCCAGGTTTACCAAACTTACACCATACTTGGACTTGAGGAAGAACCTTATTGATTTTCAGTGACCTTGACCTTTTCCTTCAATGTCATTAGGGTCATCTAAGTTAAATTTTATGAAAGGCTTGTAAACGCTTTATCTCATAAACAGTTGGTCCTAAGTTCACCAAATTTATACCACACCTACACAATTTAATGAATGACTGGTATTATACAATATCTCTTGGAATTCTATTTGTTACGTTTTGGTACGTGTGCTTAAGACGGAGGGGTTAAAATGCAGTGCACGGTATTTGCTTTTTTGAGCAGCACCCCTGAAGATGGGAAGACTGAAACTGGGAACACACCTCAGTTTCAGTTTCAGTAATCAAGTGTACTTATAAGTGTAATATGTAAGTGAATTAATGTATACGGTTTAATGGAAAACATCGGATATTAGATCCTTACAGGTCATTTTCTTTTTTGAGTGGGACCCATAAAGCCGGGAACACTGCAACTGGGAGAACTTCTTAGTTTCACTAATGAGGTGTACTTTCAAGGACAATATGGTAGTGAATGAGATGAATGCTTGATGCCAGATACTCAAATTTTTCTAATTTTAGGACAATATTCGTAGTGAGAAAAGCGGAAATTTTCATTTCTCTCCAAGTATTTTCGAAAAAGTAAAGGTTTGGATATGTTGTTTATCAGATGGACTAGTTATGTGAGAAAAGAGAAACTGTGTATTCCTCTGACAATTACATGTATACTGGCTAAAAAGAGCAAAACCAAATTTCCAAAATAGTAGAAGATTTAGGTAGTATTTAGTATTTGATCCATGTTGTGTGAAGAACTTGCTAGAACCAAGGAGCAGTTTGCAAAATGTCAGAATTGTTCTTGTTGTAGTGAAGTTGATTATGGACAACTGAGATAAACTGTCAAATAAGATCTCACTTTTATGATCACTAATAAAATTGCTCTGTTTTGTCTGTCCTATAGGGACCGACCACGGCTGCGCGCCATTGACTTCATCGCTGGTAACCGTGAGCAACTGGAGGCGTTGAGGAGGATGGGAATCAGGCTGGTGACCATGTCAGATGGCAGAGTGCAGCTTCTCCACACAGCCTCAGAGGTATGGGTTATTCTCCCTTGATTACCACTCTGTATTATCTCCCCTGGACTGCCAAACTGTATTTTCTCATTTTAATTGTGAAACAAATACCTGAGCTTATCAGGAGTTGAGTTTCAAGTTCGAACTCTTTTCTCGATAAAGGTAAGAAAGATCTTACTGTACCATATGATTAAAAAAAACTGTTAGGCAACTATTTCTGATTACATTTACCGGAACGCGAGTGCCTGAAAAAGTGTAAGACACTGGACGAACTGCAGTGAAAATTGAGGAGCTAGAGGTTTGTCAGCTTAAGAAGTTCCTGACGGAAAGAAATGGCATTTGTACCTCCTGAACACTTGAAATAGGTGATCAGTAAACCAAAGTCATCAAACCTTGCCTAACATTTTTGACAAGTCGCATGGTGCAGCGGGACTCTTTTTTTACGTTTAGCAACAAAAGAGTTCGAACTGAAATCACTTCTGTTGGCAAGCAGCCTCCTTGCCTCTCTCAAGGTGGCGATAATGATTCAGATTTCAGTCTTGATGGGAGGGGCGAACAAGTAACTGCTTCATACTCCCTTAATTCACCCTTCGATCTTCACCTGTTTTGGCACAGTTGGCGTTTCAGAGATTTAGTTTTACAAAAATGACAAGGAAATCCATTTCCACGCTGTTTAACTGTTGGGAAAGGTTTTTTTTGATATCTCATGGTTTTTGTACAGGTAAGGGATAATAATTTGGATCTGTCTTTCTGTCACAATTAGGTTTCTGTTTCATGCACTGCTGCATATAATGTCAGATATTGACAAAGTTTAATGGGCAGGTTCACTCTGCAGAAGCTCTGATCAAGTTCAACCGATCGCATGCATGGTTTGCACTTTTAACAGTTTCCTATGCATTGGTCAGTTATTTTCTTTGCTCTAGGTACAATTATCACAAATATTGATGGATTTTTGAGTAGATTCATCTTACAGTGCCTCTGATCCAGCTTGAAAATTAGGCATAACTTTTGCATAAACGTACATGCGTGGGATGTCAGTTCTGAGAATGAACTTGTTTACTTATCTTGAGGTCTAAACAGTGAATGCACAAGTCAGAGTCTGTTGTATGTGTGTAGCACTGTGCCCCTGGCTTGTGTTTGTAGGCTGCCACTGTTTTGGGGTTTGTAGGCGGCCACTGTTTTTGTGTTTGTAGGCTGCCACTGTTTTTGTGTTTGTAGGCTGTCACTGTTTCTGTGTTTGTAGGCTGCCACTGTTTTTGTGTTTGTAGGCTGCAACTGTTTTTGTGTTTGTGGGCTGCCACTGTTTTTGTGTTTGTAGGCTGCAGCTGTTTTTGTGTTTGTAGGCTGCCACTGCTGAGGACGCAGAGGAAGGCATGCTCTTCATGCAGGAAATGATTGAACTCTCCAAAACCAGTCAGCACGAAGGTATTGTGTTCAATTCCATGTAGTTTTGTACCACCAACCAGTCTTACAGTTCGTCCACAGGTTTGTTTATTTACCAGGGGCCAATCTGTTAAAGCATTTGGAGATTTCAGGAAAGTTTTTACAAACCTAAGATCTGTACCTTAAGCTAGCTGTTCAAGAATCCTGAAGCATGAAGGTATTCGAGGCTCAGTTCTGTATCTTGGACAATCTGAAATACGTCGGAAACAGTTTGTAAAACGTGTTAGGCCTGTTCCACAGACTTCAACAAGGTCACTAAACAGTTTTGCACTGTTTAGATCTGCACCACAATTCCCTGTCATCGATTTTAGATGTCACTCACTTTAGGTGTTCGTTTTAGACTTTTAGACAGGTTTTAATTTCACAAACCAACTTCGGCCTTCAGAAAGTTCAGCTGCTAACTCCGAACACTTTAGTTTCCTCCACCTTAAAACTAACCATGTTTATAGAAGTCAGATATTATTGAGTATTTAACAACGGCCAGTCATTTCCTACCCTGTGATCATTGAGGTGGTGACTTCATTTGCACAGATTTCTTAACAGTTTCTTTTTGGAAAGTTTGTCAGGCATTTGTAGAAATGGAGTAGCTACCTCCGTGAAATACATACATGTTAGTCTTCACAGGTGGAATTGCAGAATAATCACCATTGTTTTCTGTTTGCAGCTCAGCATGAACCCCTACTGATACAGGTGGCCTTCCCAGACAAGGTAGCTCACCTGCAGTTTTCAGCAGGCCCAGCTCAATTTGGGGTTGATCTAAAGACCGCCCCACCGGTGAGTCAACAGAGTGTGCAGGGGATTAGGACAGACTTAAGGCTAGGTTTGAAGGGAAAGATCAAAAACATATTTACAAAAATTCAGATTTCAAGAGGTTTCATTTTGTTTAACTTCATGAAACAGAATTCATTTTGTTCATAAAATGAACATGGCATTTGCATCAGATGAAGACACCTCCAAGAAACCTTTCTCTTAGAAGGTGGACATACTACAACCTCATTAGGAAGGAAACAGTCAGCTGTGGTCAAACTAATACTTTGACCCGGATAGCGCAGTTGGTAGAGCATCCGTACATCCTGCTTCCTCGCTGGGCGCTCAGCAATAAGAGGATAGAGGGTGGACTGGTCGGCCCGGTGTCAGTATAATGTGACTGGGTGAGGGGGCTTGTTGGGTGTCTTCGGCAAGTCGTGTCGGTGAGGCAGCACCAGATATAAGATACGGTGGAAATCCGTCCTGCACCAAGGAGACACCGCCTTCATATAAGTGAAATATTCTTGAGTAGGGCGTTAAACAATAAGCATTCATTCATTCAGTCAAACTAATACTTCAGCTGACCAAGGAAGAGAAGGTCCCTCTGATAGCTAGGCTATAAAGTACTGAACTGAACTACTGTTCCCCCCATACTATTCAAACTGTAACTCTGTACACCAGCATGCAACAGATGGTTGTGGGTTTCCCCTCGAATCTCCTCAGTTTGCTTTACCATAATGCTTGCATCCCCTCTGCTGTAGTCTTGAATATGGCAAAAAAAAGAGGCTCCATCAAATAAATAAAAGTATAGATAAATATTATATGTAACCTCTAAGAAAGTGAAATTTGTTGGTTGTGCCATTAAATAAAAACGTATTTCATGTCCTGTGTAAAGGTTTGCAAAGGTGTCTTTTTTACCTTTTTCCTTGAACCATTGAATTTCATCCATGTACTGCGTGTTCTGCATCCAGTGAAGATGTAAATGTATTTCTGCGCACAGCTGATGGGGGCGCTTGGAATTACACGGCCGTTCAGAGGGTGTGGCCCCGTGGAGAACCCCGAGGACCTGTATGGCCGCATCGCCATCCTGGAGCGCGGCGACTGCATGTTCATTGACAAGGTGAGTGTGCAGAGTTTGGCCCAGTGGTGGACCTCTTCCCACGCAGCGACCACTGTTCTCCTGTAATACTGGACCACTCAGGTCAGCAGATCCGGGATCAGCCTCGAATCCGGTCAGGCTCGAACTTCAGGGTTGTTAGAATTGTATATATGGACTAAGATTCTCATGTCATCAAGTCGAAGTAGGTAGGTGGTCAAAACCAGTTAAAACTTCAGTTGAAAATCTGTTTTAGATCAGTTTTAGATTCTTGTGAATGAATATCATTTCATTTTGATCTGCCTTGTCTATAATGATATCTGATTGTTGCACATGTCCAAATATTACTGGATGTTTCCAAATTGGGATAATTTGGAACGTCTCCCGAACAGCTCAGTCAATATGACGGTGTTTCATCTATCGATGTATGGTTATAAAGCATTTTTAGCATAGTTATAAAGCAAATTGTGTTTGGAGATTCTTTGCTGTTTAAGAAATAACTGTTTACCTCTCCTCCCAACTATCTATTCTCATTCAGCAACTGTCTCCCTGTCCCCGTAGTTTTATATTGTTCTTGTGTGCTCATGGGCCAGTGGGCCTTACGCGAATAAATTGATGATAATATATGATACATACTTCTGACATATCCTGTGTGATCTTATATTACAGGCTAGAAATGTTGTAAAGGCTGGAGCTATTGGAGGCATTGTCATAGGTGAGCGTGGTCTGTGTCCATCTGGTTGTTAAACAACAGAGAGGAACTACTTCCACTTAAAACTGAAGATCATGTAAAAACGAAGTATGGATCAAAAGAAAAGGAATTTCATTTTAGTTCTTCAGTGACCCATGGTCTTGGGTTTTCTCCCACCATAATGTTGGCCCCTGTTGTCTAAGTGAGAACTATGGCGTAAAATACCAATCAGATAAATGAATATAAAAATTTTTCTGATGGATTTCATTCAAAATATCATATTCTACAGTGACCTGCTTATTCATAATATGGTTTGTGATAAAGTCACCTGGCATGCTTCTGTTATAAATAGTTAGCAACAAGGGGCACTCACCTGCTGGTATTCACCACCGTACAGGTACGTCTGAAATATTGTCGAAAGCATTCAAACAAATTTGAACTGTGATACACTGTCTACCTTTATGCCGGATGTGTGTATTACAGATCATAATGCGGGTTCCAGCAGTGAGACGTCACCTCTGTTTGCCATGTCAGGGGATGGCAAACAGGACGTTCAGGTCCCCATGGTGTTCTTGTTCCATAAGGATGGCACGGAATTGCTACAGGCCTTACAAGCTAACCCTGACATGGAGGTCATCCTGACTTATAAACCCATACCAAAAGGTAAGGTAATCCCAACCTAAAAACCCATACCAAAAGGTAAGGTAATCCCAACCTAAAAACCCATACCAAAAGGTAAGGTAGTCCCAACCTAAAAACCCATACCAAAAGGTAAGGTAATCCCAACCTAAAAACCCATACCAAAAGGTAAGGTAGTCCCAACCTAAAAACCCATACCAAAAGGTAAGGTAGTCCCAACCTAAAAACCCATACCAAAGGTGATATAGTCCCAATCTGAAAACCCATACCAAAAGGTAATGTAGTCCCAACAAAAACCCAGATCAAAAGGTAACGCAATCCCCACAAAAACCCATACAAAAATGTAAAGTAATCTCAACCTAAGGACCCAAAAGAAGATGAAGTGGCCCTGACTTTAAAGTGAACTGTCCAGGTTATATTTTTCACTTTACTTTAACATAACTGAATGATATTCATTGTACCTGTGATATGAAAACAAATTAATACAAACAAAAACATACATCTGGTGAGTGTTTTTATTTGTAGAAAATAAAAATGTATTTAACACCAAAACTTGCAAGCTTCACAAAACTCAGCCCGGCAATCTAGAAAAAAATCTAGGGATTTTTATTCTTTGAATCAATCTGGCTCTGTCTTTCAGATACCTGTAGGATATACTTTGCCAATTTTGCACAAATAGATTTATCAGCTGGAACAATTCTCAATTTTAAGGGTGTACTAAAGTGTAAAGTAAATAAAGTGACACAAACCCATAAGGCTGTGATGCTTTCCTGACATAAATATCCAAAGCCTACATTACCCTGAATGACCTAAAATTTTGTCCATAACAAAACTAACAATTTTTCCTGATTCGAGGAGTTCTGTTGATGGTAGAAAGGGGATTTGAAGTTTGTTTGGAAGGTAGGATAATATAGGATAATCTAGTTAAGGTTATATAGGATAGGGTCAGAGGAAGCCAAAAAGTGATATTTTATGGTATTTATTTGCCTCTGAAATGAATATTTTTTGGATGAAATTTTAGTCGTTTACAGTGGGTTCTTCAATTCCTGACTGACTACAGGTGCTCTGTGAGGACTGCAGTGTAATGCCATTCCCCCCCACCCGCCCCCCACCCAACCAAAGACCAGTGCTGACATTTATTTTTGTCGTACTTTAATGTGAATAAAAACATCCACAACTGCATGTTATAAAATAATAAAAAAACTCTTTATTTCACCCAAAGTTCAGCATATTTCAAGGGACACATTTTTGTGGATTTAAGGTCATCAAGAGCATCAGAAAGTGTATTTTTACAAGCTAAATTTAGGTGAAGTAAAGAATGTTTAATGTATCCTCTAAATCTTCCTCATAGATGCAGGAGAAAATTTTTGTGACCTGATGAAGCATGAAGTTGACCTTTAACTCTGACCAGTCACAGATTGTCTGTTGAAGTTTCTTATTGCGTATTTTGTTTTTTTTAGCTGATTCTGATGAAGCCCAGAGTGATGAAATTCATGTACACGGTAAGACGACGGACCCACCCCCAGGGCGCCCGGCTGGGCCCGAGACAAAGCACCAGGCAACCCTGGACAAAACCAGAAACACAGAAGAGCTCTCTGAAAATGAGTGGGTTGAGATCCGGGCAGGAGCAGGACCTGAAGACCCCAGCTCACAGACGACCTCCGGCAGGTACAAGATGAAGGTCGGCTCCAACGACCTTCACATGGAGGTCAAAGTCATTACCCGTGGCCACAAAAAGCCGGCGAAGGGCAACGTGGATGATGATGTCATCAAACTGGTCAGCAATGAGGACGGCAGCAAGCAGCTCTCCTTTAAGTTCGACCAGCTGATGAAAGACAGCAATCTGAAAGGGAAGCCATTACTGAACCAGTTGTACGTGGAGCTTGTACGCGTTCTTCAGGAGAGGACGAATTTCAGTCAGCTCGAAGGGCAGGCGGACTATCTGCTGGCGCTTGCCCGACTGCTGGAGGCGGCCTACTTTAACCTTAATAATGTGGACAATGAAGCCAGGGTCCTGTTTCAAAATCTAGCAAAGGAGCTGGAAATCCTGCCACCTGGTGAGAGGGGTGAGTTGGACATCGGAGAGATCAGGGGCTCAGAGGCAGGAACAGAAACCCCTGAGGAGGAAAGTGTCCGGGAACGCACCCCGGAGGAGATACTGGAGGAGCAGAAATTGGCTGAGGAGTTGGGACTGGATCTTGCGTCACAAGCCGATCCCTTCCGCCATGACCACACGGCAGAGCGCCACGAGAAAAATAAATACCTCAAGACAGTGCCCCCTGGTGAGGATGGAGGGGTGGGTGCAGTGTTGGGGAAGGATGGTGTCTTGTACATACCCGATGATGATACCAGTGCTCATACTCCAGATTCCGAGTCTGGAGATGGCCAAAGATCTGACTCTCTGAAGTCAGATGGCCAAAGATCTGACGCCACATCGGGGAGCCAAAACTCCGACTTTGTTCAAAGGACAGGTGCCAGTGTTAGGGATGTGGATTCCCAAGTGAAAAGGACTTCTTCGCCAAACAAGGAAGGTGACTCCTCTTGATTTGTGTCTAAATTGTACAGTTGTACATGTACGAATCCTATAATGAGTGGGGTTCATAGCAGGCTGTCTTGGGGGGGGGGGGGAATCTACGGGCCGGCAATCAAGCCTGAGTGAAGGCTGTCCATTTCAGCTTTTATGATCATTTTACTTTCTGATGGCAATAAGAGTGTTGTACTTCACATTTCTAATGGGTGTAAGTCTCCATATATTGCTTAAAGTGGGCGTGGTTTCATATAGTTATGAATTGATACATATATATATAAGTTCTGTTCCTATGGGCCAGAACAGCAATGTCTTAACATGTCTTGCCATGATAGTTACAGTTTACTCAGCCTACCTGTGGTAGCCTGTAAAGACATCAGCCATGGAAGTGAACTGGAAAATGTTCAGATTACTCGGAATACTTGGAATGACACATTCATTTACATGTACTTTGTTAATATTAATACCGAACTCATGGAGACGGTGAGGATTGTTTTGTTTTGGGAGTGATGTGTTGTTGTTTAGGGTATTATCAGAGAAAAATCTTGCATGTCAACTCTTCACACTCCTTGATGAATGGTGCTGGTGGTAAATTTTAATCAATATTATGACAAAGGTGCAAGTAAGTAATAGGCACACAATTTGCCTTCTGGTAATTACCTAAAATTTTGCCTCTGACAAAGTTGCACAGTTGGCCTCGTCCTTAGTAACAGCAGTTACTTTGAGGTTTACTTATGAGGTGGGATGATAGCCTGTTGGAGAATTGTACCATGCAACAGCAAAAGTAATATTTTTATATGTATGCCATTTATTTGCCTCAGAAGATTTGCAATCTTTGGGGATGAAATTTTAAGTCCTTTAGCATTTTCCAGGTACAAATTAGTCGGGTGACTAAACTGGAGATTTTAATCGAATTTTACCTCTGAGATTGATCATAAATTTCGTGGATTGGGCATACTTTGATATCCAGCAATTTGGATTTTATAGATTGGCATTTTGTGCTTAGACGATCATGAGGAGTGTGGGTTAAGTTTTGCTGTAAAATATTTTTTTTAATCGTTCAATCAAGATGAGAGTATGATTCACAGGGTTCTGGTAGACAAACCCATAATGGCAGTACGGGAGCAGGTGTACCCAAGGTATCCTTGCACTTGTAAATATAAATACAGGCATTCTTTATAAATCTCTGTGATGGGCTCCTTGTTGCGATTCCAATGTGTGACTTTTTTTTTAGAGGATTGGCTCTATCACGATATTATCATGGTAAATCGGTTGTTTTTTAGCCCTAATTCAGCATGGCATACCAAGGTATTGGCATCATCAGGGCCTGGTCACATTTTGCACAGGAAATGTTTGCCTCCACATGTGATCAGTTCTTTAGAGTTGAGAATGTGGGCTAAGAAATGTCCACGGGTACATGTTTTATGATTCTTATATCCCTGTGTATTTTGGAGGCTTTAGCATAGCATTTTGTTTCACCCCAAGGTAGTAGTAATCGTACATGTAGCCACAGCTCAATTCTTGGAGCAAGTCATCAGATGATTGAACCTGCATGAACTGCTGTTCGTTTCTGTCAAAATTCTGATCTCTCCACTGAAACTGTCTTTAAGCCTGGTTTTAGGATCATCCCTTGTACACCTAAGGTAGTTGTTACTTAATGTACAAGGGGATAAATATAAGCATTTTCCTGAGATGGGTCTCATTAAAGTGATATTTCAAACAGTGACAGATAAAATCGTGATTCATTGCATCCTTGATTTTGTGTACTACATGATCCGACAGACTGACCGTTGACCCTTCTAACGTGTGCATGGACATCCTGTTTACGACACGTGTGTCTGACATGAATTTACACACGGAATGTGTACACATGCGCTGTATATATAATGGTATGTGTACTTTACATGTACTGATACATTCACATTGTACAGTACACATGCCATTTACTCATATCATGCTGACAAGTAACTGTACTGTAACTGGAGAGGATTCCCTGAGATCTGTTGATTGGGTTGTAGAACTGTGTTTAAGGTTTGTTTGGGAGGTACTGTATTTCATGTAAAGATGAAAACATTTTTTTAAGTGACACATTCTGCTTGATTCTAATCGATTCATATTACTCTTAGGGCCAGTTAGGAGCTTTGTGCAAAGTCCCATTAAATTCTTACCACAAACAGTTAAATGTTAACATCAAAAGTATCATTTTAAATCCTTAAGATGCTTCTGATGTTGATCCCGCCATGCGAAACTTGAGGTGGAATACCTTATAGGTGGAGGATGATATATTGCACCATGAAGTGAGAATACATGACACAGATTAGCCTCTGTGAATGCACAGATTTGGGGCGAATGGTTAAGTTAAATACAGGATCATGTTCACAGGTACTGTGTTCCAGTCACATTTTGTGGTCAGAGACAAACATTTGACAACTCAGGGTGTTTCCTTTTGGCTTGTTTTCTGGACAGTTGAATTGCCCCCCTCCCTTCCCCTCACCCCCTCTCCCCCTCCCTTCTCCCCCTTCCCCTTCCCTTCTCCGCTTCCCTCCTCCCCTCCCCCTCCACACAATGCTTCAGTCAAAGCTAGCCACTCTCTGATTTATTATCGGGTCAGTTCTGCTTCTAAATATGTTTAGAAAACAGTCATATTGTATAGTACATATTTTATTGTCACTGTCCGGTGAACAGAATTCCCTGTAGATGCATTTAATGAACACGTGCTTGTATACTGAAGGTGTAAATTTATTTACTGTATCTACTGTATGATATACTCTTGCCTTTGTACATAAAGATGTTGTATGTGTTGCCCTGTGGGCTGTTTGAATGGGTGGATCCAAGATTGGCCTGCCAATTAAAGAACAGGGCCCAATTCCACAAACGCATTTCTGATTTGAGTCCAAAGTGGTGATATCACAATGTTTAGTTTTCCGTACTAAAAGCTGACACACTGTCACATGCGTTTGATAGTAACATTAATGACATGGTCAAAATTTCAATTGCTCAGGACATCCTAAAAGCGCCAAAATGGCTTTTGTAAAAGTTTGACTTAGGTCAGAAATAGCTTTGTGGATTCAGCCCATGGACACTATCTTGCTACAAGTATGTGCTAAGTCGTAAATCTCGAAGTTATCAAATTTTTTAATAGTTGGCAAATAATAATGCATAGGTTGTATGGGTTTGTGAAATGGGTGGAATGTCTTAAGTTCTAGTGTAGAACTCGAGATGCATGCAAATATAGGTTTTTGTGAATACCGCTCATAATGATTAGCTTTTGACCCCTGGACTTCCGGCGCTTATTTTACGATGCCGTCACAATATGCACCTGGTGTAACTTCTATGACAGATAAAGTGATGAGAATCAGACGTGACCATGGTAAATACGCTTGACGTAGTTTCGTTATAGCTTTGAAAACTGAAGAGAGGTGTAGTGCACCGTTTGAGATATTGAAAAGATGGATGTGGGAGTGAGTTTCTGGCTTTGTGACAATGCTCTGTATAGGTGTCCTGCACTTGGTTAAAGGAGCGTCGTAAACTGCGGCGTACACTTTATTGCCCCTGTTGTCTGGAAAGTATGTCTTCCTTTTGAAGTAATAATTGCAGTGAAAATTCTCCTACATGTAGATGGCGTAAAGGACAGGGTCTCTCTGAACCTCATTCAACATGTTTATCTATGCAAATCACCATTCCTTCATTTCTATTCGTCACATGCTGCTGTAGTTTGGCCCTCCCACCATCGTCCGTTAAACAACCCTCCCTAAATCCCAATTTCGTCTCGTTCTTTCGTCTTGTCTACACTTTCATCACTCCAGCACTTTCAGCACCGACATTACGGTAAACCAAATGTGTCACCTGCTTTTGTCTTGTCGTTGCAGTTTCATCATTACACCACGCCTTCACTAGGCTAAATTGATCCTGTCTGTTCTTGTCTTGTCTTGTCTTTAGTTCCAGCTTTCCACCACGCGCAGTCCATACCAGTCCCTATCCCAAAGTCGTCACATGCTTTTGTGAGTTTCGTCCTTCTGCCACGTTCATTGCACACACCCGTATCTTTTCGTCTTTCCACCACATTCGGTGCACACCCGTAAGTTTTGACCTTCCAACACTTTCAGTGCACACTGGCAAATTTTGTTCTTCCAACACCTTCAGTGCACACTCGCAAGTTTTGTCCTTCCAACATCTTCAATGCACACCGATAAGTTCTGTCCTTCCAACACATTCTGTGCACACCCATAAGTTTCGTCCTTCCAACACGTTCATTGCACAACCACAACGAATGTCCTTTAACATGTTCATTTCACACCCGTAAGTTTTGGCCTTCCAACACGATCCGTGCACATCGGTAATAATCCGTAACACAGATTCTGTGCTTGCTGGTCGATATGTCGTATGCGAAAACAGCATGCAAGACATCGTTTACACCCAAGGCCATTCTTGCCTATATATTCAGGTTTTCAATATTCCCGTATATCTAAAGATAAGATACATATTCGTTTTAGTTATAACTACATTTGCATGTTTCGAGTCATTGGTTGTATCGTGAATCATGGGTATATTTTCTTTGTATCCATGACTGCCTCGTTTGCAGCATGTTTTTCGTGATCAGTATTTTGTCAAGGGTCGAAGTTATATTTATGTGTTTCTTTGTGAAAATGCTGTTAAAACTCTCCTCTTTCGTGTATCATGACCAGAATCTAGTTACAAACTAAACCAACTACATCTGTAGAAGAAAAGGAATGCGTACATGTGTGCCCCTGTCTTATATGAAAGAGGGATGTCTTGGAACATTTGTGTAGGCCTGTTCGTGTTACTGCGACATGGTTAGCTCCGAGAGATCTTTTCATCATGTGTCACTCAAAGGAAAGCAGAATTTGAGTGTCAGTTGTGTTCGTTTAAGTACCAATTCACATCTTTTTTTTTAGATACCAGGTGGCGAAATGAATCTTCTCAATGTTTCCACCGAAGCTAAGAGCAGCGAAATTTCCAATCCCTACATCTCATACCTGATTTACTTACACGCATACTCACTTTCACCGTTATTTGTAGATTCTGGCACGGCGTCACCTGTTCCATCTCCATTTACCACAAATTGCCAAACGGATTCACCATGATATGTATTACATTTGATGCCCGCCCTCGATACCAACCTCGCTTATTCCTCATGGGTAGGAAGCTGGGTGACGATATTACGAGTTCAAACGTACATGTATATATGTTTGTATACTTTCATTTGCACATGTAGATTCTCAGGTGGGCGGCATTCCTTTATTTCGTGAGGACAAAGGCATTTTCCCTTTGCCGCGTGCTTTGAAAACCATTGTCAATCCAATTATGAATTACATCTTAATTGACGCGAAAAAAATTTAATCAAGACTCTGTACTTCCTAATTCATTGGTCTAATACAGCCGTAAAAAGCCTGGTTTCTCCGCTCATGTTGTGATTCCCCAAGCTGTCAGTCATATGAGTGTATTTTAGTTTTTAAAAGTGCATCCGAAACTATGATTGATAAATTTGGTATTTTGAATTTTGGGTTTTGAAAAGGCATGGAATTTCTTTTAGTTTCAAAGGGTGGGAACCCTCTTTAATTGAATTCTGTTAAGTCGCTTACCTTTTAATACTGCAGTTTGAACGGTCTTTTTTGAATGGTTTTCGGAACTCTGGCTATCTAGAGTTTCTTGGTATCTTAAGGTGTAACTGTTACGACTTCATTGCATGTGCTTCGGTTTTGCTTCACGATATACAGACGTAGATAACTAGTTGTTGACCCGTCTTTATGGATGATGTAAGTTTAATTGCACCCTTAGTATTTATTTTAAGGTATGTGGGTTTTGTTAAGCTACTATCAGTTCACCGGAATCCAATCAGTCATAAATGTCGTTGTCTCTTTTTATTTTAATATTTATATGGTGAGTGTTTTGCTTCCTTGTCAGTTTTTTTGACTTTTTAATGTTGTAAGTTCTCTAAGTATATGTATATGTGATCCCATTGTAATTATGTACATATTAAATAGATAAATAAATAAGAAAATGCGGTACAGCACTAAAGATTGTACTATTCTCTGAAGCCAATAAAGAACTCCAAACTACAGATAAATAACGGAGTTTTCCTGACTGATTTATAGGTTCTTTTCATTTTTCATTGCGTTTTCCACAAAAATTACTGAATTACTTTCCTTTAGTGTTCTCATTTAACCACCACTGTGCCCTACAATCTAACAAATTCGATCGACAAAGCATAAGGTTAAATGCAATTTGAAAATATAATTTGTAAGATATTGGATACCAAATTATATTAATCAAGTAGAGGCATATTTGAACTTCAAAGCAATTGTCAAACAGCCTGTCTGGGACCCTGTTCCACTAAGCAATCGTTGATTGTGCCTACCATGACAACCCATGTTAAAAGAGATAGGTAGCAATGGTAGTTACAGTCAACTTAGCCAACGATTGGTTTGTGGAATAGGGGCCATATTAGATAACATTCCTTTAATATGCCAAAATGTGCACCATGCGAGTGGTCGAATTTGTAAAGGATTTAGAGTATGTGTGTTGCCTAAATGATTTCGTTTCTTGGAGGTTTCTGTTGGTCTTAAGAATCGCTTTCTTCTAAAATCGATGGCATCATGTACCAGTCTTACCTGTTACGACAGCCATGGTCCAGACACAAAACCGAATGCGAATCAGTGACCGCCAGCGTATGTCCATCACAATACCTGCTGTAAGTCGCTCTATTTCGATTGGTTATGAAAGTTTCCGAGCAACATCACTTGCGCTCTATTGTCCATGTCATCCTCTTTCACCTGCTTTGAAGTATTTGCAGTCCTTTCTTATCGCGGATAACTCTTTGCCGGGTAGGTCCATTTTGAATAGTAACTTGAAGAACAAAGTCCTCGAGACCTCTTCCCGTAGACAGTTAGCGCTTTCACTCGTACCAGTGTACCTGTCATTACGTGCACACAAACTGCTTACCACAGAGTGAGGCTAAGTTGGCCAGTTTTCGTTTTGATTATTCCTGGAAGATAATTTGCGTGTATGTTATGGGTGCGGTTATTGTTCTGCTTTCAGACAAGGACTACTTAACCGCCTAGAAGGTTTGGTGGTTAGAACGCCTGCCTCGGGGACAGAAGATCCGGGATCCAACCCGGGTCGTGTCATACCAAAGACTGTAAAAGTGGTACTTGCTGCTGCGTCGCTTGGCGCTCAGTACTGAGAGGTCAGAACCAGGAAACAGGACTTGGTGGGCCCGGTGTCCGTATAATGTGACTGGGTTAGGTGTGATGTCTGGTGGCCTGATGTTCCCATGGTGGCAGCACTTTGTCGGCATAGACTTTGCCACAAGAAGACACAGTATGTATATACATTTTAAGGTTTCCTCCTTTTTATATGACTGAAAAATTGTTAAGTATGACGTTAAACCCAAGCATACGTTCATGGGGATTACTTGGATCGTGTGTACTACATAAACCCAAACCTGTCGACAAACGCGTGTTTAATTATGTTAGTATTGAATCCACTTTGAAAATGGAAAGTTTCTAATCAAATGTAGAAAATGCCATCGTTTAGAAACTTGCCAACAACACAATGGTCTAGAAAAACTTTGTAGTGTTTTTCACACATGTCCTTGTCATAATTAAAACATATAACAATAGAACAGTGTGCTGGCCTTATGTTATTACATGTTACATTGATAGACATCACAGAACATTTACGTCAGACCTAATAAACAGCTGATATCTCCTAGCTCTCTGATTGGTTAGTCTCACATAAGCCTAAAACATGGGCGCCATCAGATCCCCAGTCGGCAGCACAGTTCTCCACCCTTCAAACGAAGATAATTCAGCAACGAATTCTTACAATTTCAAACAGTTTTTTACATTTAAGAAAGATTTTTGTAATCTTTTTAAATAAGAGTACCTCCGTGGTTCAGTCGGTTAGCGCTCTATCGCAGCACAATGACCCGAATCCTCCCACGGATGCGGTCGTTGTGAGTTCAAGACCAGCTCATGCTGGCTTCCCCTCCGGCCGTACGTGGGAAGGTCCACCAGCAATCTGCGGATGGTCATGGGTTTCTCCCGGGCTCTGCCCGGTTTCCTTCTACCAAAATGCTAACCGTCGTCGTATAAGAGAAATCTTCTTGAGTACGGCGTAAAACACCAATCAAATAAATAAATAAATCAAATGAAGGTGTTAACACGATTTTTACGTACCCTGCAAAGATACAGACTTAGCAGAAAGTGCAGGTGAAGTTTACCATACGTAGCCTCTCTCATATATTTTATCCCTGATGGCTCGTTCAAGGCAAACTCTAGCTAACATCATAAGTACATTGTTTTCTTTTGCGACCGTCTGGTTAATAAATCAAAGTGTTAAATACCACCATAATGGACCTAAGCAATTAATGAACTTGCCTGTGTGGAACACAACATTTGTTTTTCTATTCTGTAATTTTATTCCCCACATCAGGAAATTGTGCTTCATATTTGTATTTGACTTGTTCATCAAATTGAACATTATCGAAATTGCCTTGTATTGTATGATGCCGGTGTTTGATACCTATTTCTGTACATTACTGAGCATTTAGATACTTTCAGTCCATATGCTTTGAAAAATTACAACACAAAAATTAGGATATTGTTCACAAAATTGTTATCATTTAATTTTGTTTGATTCTGAAAAGACACCCTCCAAGAACAAGAGGGAAAACATCATGATATTGCCCAAACTCCATAAACCCGTCAGAGTTAGGTATTTCTACATTAGGGTGTGGAATAACATTAACTGTTATACCGATCTTAACGTACAACATATTTGTAACAAACCCATGTCAGGTTATGTGTACCAGAAATTGCATTTACATCTCAAGAATAACTCAGAAGCATGTTTAGCATTTTTCGTTAAGAGGCAAAAGATCCCATCAAAAAGGAGAGACAAATTTAAATGGTCAAGTTTTGCTGATAAAATAATGCGGTTAGTTTGAAGTTACGCGTTTCGCCTTTTATCGGTTGTCTCTACGAAAGTTTATTATGGGCAGTAAAAAACTGGAATTGTCCGGGGGGTAGGGGGGAGGGGGGGTGTCCTACGTTCGCTAACCCTACTGGCTCACGGACTAAGAATATCCCTTGACCTCTTATAATGCTATAATAATTTCTGCAATTTGTGTCAGTGATGGAAGGTTAACGTACAGACTGACGCATCCTCTGTAAGGAACATGTACTTCATCAGCTCGCCTCAGATGGCGTCACAGCCACACTAGGGTGACACAGGGCCGACTGGAGCTCTCCGACATCCAAGGAAATTTCTCGGCACAATTGTTCAGTCATCTGTTGTCCCAAGAGAAACCCAAATTATTTGATTTTGTTACCTCAAGTGTGAGGTGCATTTAAGACGGACGGTCTGATTGGCCGCAACAGCCTCCTTGCTCTCAGATGTCTGTAGAAATGTGCTACATATATTTATACTGAATTCGCATTACCCATCGAAAATGGCATATATTCAACCCTATAAAGAGATGAAAGAGATGAACTCGGGTACAACGAGCGTGACTAGAACTTGGCCTAACCTCTGAAAATATGTGAATTGAACGACGTGAAAATGAAAGCAGTTTTTTAATTTATATGCGATGGCAGCCAAGCAGTTTCATCGGCAAGCGGATCCCGAGTGCCAGTATTAAATCCTTGACTTTTGTCGAGTTACTGGCGAACCGTTCGATACGTCCTGTGGCATATATCCTAAAGCATACGTGCTCAACGTGAAAGGCATGTCATCTACCAAAGTCTACAGAAAGCAGAATGTTTGACCACGTGCATAAGACAGCCACGTCACCACTTAACGCCCCTTGGGCCTAGAAAATGGACGCAGGAAAATGTGGAATATTCTCTGCCCGAGGATGGGGATGAGCTCACGTCTGTCCAGTAACATTAAGACGGCATCGAAACATTTTACTCACATAGCCACGAACACCTGCTCTTGTTCTTTGTACTACTATGGTCTTACAGCTCTCTCTCCCAAGCGAACAAACGCATGGTTAAAGCATGTGGGTACCACCAGACGTCCCCAAGGTCCACGGCGAACTTCGAGATTCCGTGGTGTATATCAGGTTTACTGACATTCTGGCTTCTTCTTTGTGTTATTCAACTCAGAATGACAGCGTGTTACATGTATTCTATAAAACGTATATTCAAAGCTGGCCATTACACCCCTGCAATATGTTGAAACTAATCATGATTACCATTGATACATAACAACAGCCGTGTCTCCGATCGATGGAACAAATTAAGAAACGATTTATTTGTACATGTACCATTATATGAAATAGAGAGAATGTCGCTGGTATTTTCCTGCATGTTTTCTTTTCATTCTGTTTGCGTTTGTAAGCCACATGAAGGACAATCAGCTAATTCATATAATTTACATGATTTTCTTTCAGGTAAGTGAAACAATCTCCACTGTAAAAGATAAAACGTATTTCCATCCACTGTCAAATCCATAAAGACATTTCCAAACAGCCAATTTAAATACAAAAGTATACATACAGTAATAAACATAAAATACAGGCTGAAAATGTTCAAAAAAAGTAAAAAGTCCCCCAGAACCCAGCCCTGCCGATTTTCAAAAAAACAAAATAGAACTGGATGTGCCAGGTTTTTTGGAATGGCCTGTTTCGCACGTCAATTTCACAGCTCTATAACGATGGCATCATAAACTATGTTAAAATATTCATAAGATGATAATATATAATATATAATGAAAAAAACTGTACTATCCGAGTCAACATAGAGTATGTCGTACGGGAAATATAGTGTAACAGAGAAGCCAAAAATGTACCACAAACCAGCATAAACAATGTACACGTACCACAAATCAGCAAACCACTGTACCATAAACCAGCAAAAACAACTGTACCACAAACCAGCAGAAACAGTCTGCCAGAGGTAGCAATCCACTGTAGCACAAGCCGGGGGTAATATTCACAAAACTTTGAAAGCCACTTTTTTCGTACCTTTTCTCGTAAAAGGCGTCGTCTATGTTATAGCACCATAAGGCGACATGATATACGAGAAAAGTTAGGATAAACTGATTTAAGAAGCTTTGTGAAAGTGGGCCCAGGAAGACAGTGTACCACAAGCCAGCAAAACCACACAAGACAGCATTTAAGAAAATTGAACCACATACTGTACCACAAATCAGCCAAAACGCCGGACCACCAAGAAGCAAAATAGCTGTACCAACGTGTATGTATCTACAAGGTCAAACATATAATAGCAAATGGTAATGTTAAAGTCTTTCCTTGAGCATGATTCAATAACTAGGGCCCAAGGGTTGTGAAATGGGTCTATTGTTGTTCTCCCATTTTATTCTTCTTGTAACTAGTGGCCACTTGTTTTCCAGTACAATTCGTTAGCCCTCTCCACGCACAAAGTGCCTATCTCGTGATTGTGTCCGTAATGAGAATCCCGGCACCAGTACTTTGCACCGTTTAATGTCGATCTTTTCTTCCCCAGATCATGACATTAATTTAAAGAGAATGCATTGCACTAGAACGTCATATTGTGATATTCTGCAAGACTGAAGACATTTTCCCTAACAAAATTTTGCAACTAAGCCCTTACCATTTCTATTTGTCCAAAACATCTTCATTATTTGTACTACTGCCGTAGGTGGCCGTAGGTCATGGCAACACATCATAATGCGATACATGTTTATTGTAAACGTTGTGTCAAGCTTGTATTGGGGAAAAGTTTCGGTCCAATGCTAGTTGGAGGCTCTGGACCCTTTAAATATACCACCACTGCTTGTAACTGGTGAGGGGCATCAGCTAGATGTATTTTTTCAGCTGAAAACGGGCACCACTTGATTCTGGTTTGAGGATAGTCAGCTGACTTGAGAACTTGCAAAGAATCAAAAGCTCAACTGCTAGCACCAATGTTTTGGAAATTTATTGTTATGTACAAAACCTCGCAGAAAACAACTGATCAACAAATGTAGTACAGCCATATGAAATGCACGTCTACAGAAATTATTCTCAAATGAAATGAAATGAATTTTTTAAAAAAGTTTATAGATTCATCAATCAATATCAGAGCTAACAGTTATTTTGTATGTTAAAATTGATAATTTGAATCAGACACTTGATTTGTGAGGATAGAAGCATACCCTTATACTAAACAGAAAATCCAGCAATCAGGCTCTGTCCGGTTTCCTTACACCATACTGCTGGACGTCATCGTATAAATGAAATATTCTTGAGCAGGGCGAAAACCACCAATGAAATGAATAAAAAAATGAACCGAAAATCACAAATCTCTCTGACACTCAACATTTAAAATCATGGGCAAATACACAATCAGCAGTGTCCACAAAAGTGCAAAGGTTTCAGAATATCTGTTTAATAATGTACTAATTGAAATACTATAATAACAAACAAATGCCTGCAGGTGCTCATATGAACACAACCACTGTTAAAGTTACCCTGAAACAGAAGGTAAAAAGATAGAAAGACCAAAATTTGCCTGTGAGCTTTGTTAGGAAACCATGAAAACATAACCTATGTACTTTTTGTAATATTTATGAAATAAATTTAAATATATTCTTAATGTATTGTCCCATTATTTCAGCTTATGAAGCTTATTTTGGTTGTGATTGCTTAAAAATGAAGTTTATATATATCAGGGTGTTCATTAGCACTCAGCACGCGGCGATTTTCGGGGGCTGTGGGTGGAAAAACCGCCGCCTACTGAAGCTGATTAGAAAATAAAAGTAATATGGCGTCGTGTTGCTTCGCTCTTGGGAAAGAGAACGTTAGTACCTTGGAATTTGTCACCGTAAACGCCTCATTTTCACACACTTTTGCCTCTAGGCTATATCTACTGTTCATCATGTAGATGACAATACTTTATTTCCTGGGACAAATTTGATTATTTAATCTCTTGACTTAAAAAAGTTGCATATTTTCCAACCCCGAGGGGCACTTCCTATGTGACTTGTACATTGCCTGGAAACTTGCATAGGCATGGTCCCTGTCAGTAAGCCAAGAAGTCAAGGTCAAATGCCTGACTCGAGCGCGGACCTCATCGAAAGCAATTCCATCGATTTCGAGTTCGGAGATCTTATTTTTGGAGTCCGAGTGATAGACTCATAACATGTTACAACAAAGAGACATTCAGCGTGCAATATCGTGGCAGGCTTCAGCAACTGTCCTTTTTATCATGTCTCCCGTTTCATTTAACAGTAATCCAGTTCACCCAAACCTGTCCCATTCTACATCTGTTGTTCCATTCGACAACTGTATTCGATTCAACAGCAACTTCATGATTCAAGAAGTGTCATATTTAACAACCACAACAACAGTCGGGTTCCATAACAACTACCTCATTCAACAAGTACCATTTGATCTATGCAAGATCAACTGTCCTCTTCAACAACTCTTTGGTTTACCATTTCTTACATTCAATAACCATCAGATTCAACTCTCCGATTCAGAAACTGTCCAATTCAACAACTCTCCGATTCAAAAACCGTCCAATTCAACAACTCTCCGATTCAAAAACTGTCTAATTCAACAACTGTCCGACTGAGACTCCATGTCGCTGTACAAGCCCTCCTTCACGTGTCACCAGCTGTTCAATTCAAACTCCGTGTGGCTGTAGGCGACGTCGCTCACCTTTGTCAGCAGCTGCACGATTCAAACTCCGTGTCACTGTAGGCGACGTCGTAAACGGTGTTAACAACTGTCCGATTCAAACTTCGTGTCGCTGTAGGCGACGTCATCCACGGTGTTAACAGCTGTCCGACTCAGACCCCATGTCGCTGTACGCCACGCAGTCCACAGTGTCCTTGTCATCAGCGTCCTCGTTCTGGTCTTGGGCGGACAGCCGGCCGCCATTTGGCCTGTACTCGGCGGACAGAAGCTGCTTGGCTTTAGTCAAAGTGTATCGGTTGTGAAGTAAATTGCTCCACCGATCTCTGGCCCTAGGCATTCTGGGCGTATGCTGGACGGAGTTCTGTAGAGAAAATACAGACAACGTTTAGAGATTCTCTGGTTCTGATACCTCGAAATTATCTGCATACATAACGTTTTGAGATTTTTCACACCCATCTCACTCAGTCTTCTGTAATAACACCTTGAAATTGTCTGAGACTGAGAGAAGTGGTGAACATATGGTGTATTTGATTTTTACATCAGCTGACTTTCAACGGTCCGTTGAAATGACGTCTTGAAAATTCTCTGCCTCTGAAAAAATTACATTTTAAACGACATCTTGAAAATTCTCCGCCTCTGAAAAAAGTGGTAAGTGTTTTTAAAAGATAAGTAGCGGTGTGTGATATACTTTTGTCATCATAGGGGCTTCACTCTCAGGAAACTGGTTTAGTTACTCGTCTAATTGACCCGGTTTTCATGCCGAACTAGAGATAACTGTAGGCATAAGGGGAAAGCCCGGTTTGATCAGGAGATAGCATGGGGAAACCATTGCCCTTCACAGGGACTTGATAATAAACCTCCTGACGTAGTGCTGCGAAGCAGCAAGAGCGAGCTGGATTGGAACAAACGATTTCAATTGCCAATACCAGAGCGAGATGACGAGGTAAGACAACCAGGCCCACTCGACCATGGTGACGGCACCACGTCTGATTTGTTTCATAAAACTTGAATTTCTGACACAAGCCAATGTTTTTGGTACTGATATACCGAGAAGTAAAATATTTACATCTGGATCAATTTATTTGCCAGTTGTTTAGCACCATACTCAAGCATTTTTCACTTTTACGGCGGCAGTCAGCTCAACCGTAGTTCCTGGGAGAAAACCACCGACCTATGACAAATTACTGACGAGCACATGTGACTTACAGATGTGCAAATCGTACTGGAGAAGGGAAAAGTCAACGTCTCACGAGTGAGCATGGCCATCATTGATTACCATCAAGGCCTCGCGGACAGTCAAAGGCGGCGATTCTATAAATTCTCCCGCTCCTCGCACATGCTGAATATACCATATATAGACAAGAATTACACGCAACTGACATACGTCAAGCGAAGACTACTATTACCATGTCTCCTGGCACTCCCACCTTTGGCGACCTTCCCAGCATACCGAGGTCTGCGATCAAGCTGGACCTAAGGCTGTCAATACTGCAATGCAACAGGTTTTATCAGATATTCTGTAAGGGCGAGAAACGAATGTTATAAAGAAAGCAATGTGACGTCACATCATTTAGATGTGCTTCAAAAAATTCCCATACCATATTCAAATGTATTGCTTTTTATGGCGCGCAGCAAAAATTCCAGTAAAATAAATGAAAATGGGGTAAGGAAAATCTTGCCCGGTGCAAAGATTTGCATTTACTTCGTCACATTTTTTATGGTTATACTTTAACAAAATATCACAAGTGGCAAGTTATTTAAGTGGTGCAAGACGCTTCGCTTTGCTCAAAGTTTCACCGACTCACAGCAGTGATGAGTCAAGAAAGTCAATCTAGCAAATAATTTTTGACGTAACAATGTCTCAAGGTAGTGCTCCACACTATACCATCACCTCAGGGGATTAAAAAATATGCCAGCTTCCCTCTGCATTTAGGGTATCCCTTAATTCCTAGTAACAGCTTGCCCCTCCGCCTGAGCATTTTACCTTTTCTGGATAGAATACATGTGCGTGTTTTTTGCCAGGTCTTGCAGCTCTTTCACTTTCCATATATAGCGGTCTGTTACTTGGCGCTCCACCCATCGTAAATGCCTCTCTTCCTCGTGAGCAAGTGCTGTAACGACAACAAGAACCCGAATCACTACTCAAAGTCCAATTTCAGAAAACGCGCAACGGTGTCCCGGCACTATGGAAGCCGGATGAAGGCATCTCGTCGAGACTAGCGGCACGAGGACGGTGCAAGTCGTGCGCGAGGAGGGAGCACGGGGCGAGATGTTCTAATCCGCCTTCCATAGGGCACAGACAAAAGTAAAGGCCTGTAAGCCTATTTATGAAGAAAATTCAGCTTTTACGGATATTAAAGTTCAGTCCCTTGGCTAAACCTTGGACAGTTTGAGACAGGTCTCGAAATCAGCTGAAATTAGCCATAGTGTTCAGTCGACATTTTATCACTTCGCAGTTTTTATATACTATGCCTATATATTATCAGATAAAGAAAGTACCACCAGTAAAGAAAATTAATGAGTAAGAGATAAAAAAGCACTATCAGAAGTGAAAATAATAACTGATGTTTTAGTGACTCAGATTTGAGCTCAGCGCAATATTGTTGATATGAGCAATACATACCCCCCCTTCCCCCCAATTTTCTTATGCCTTACCTTTGGGTGGACTGAGGCACGTCCCACAGCAGCAGTGTAGGATATGCTTAGCAATACGGACAGTGTCTTCTAGCACGCTGACCGGAGTAGGCAGAACCGATTTGACTTTGTACTCCTTGATGAAGAAATACATCTGATACTTCCAGATCATTATGCTGTTACTTTCCACCGTTTCAAATATTTTCCTACATGAAGAAAACACAGGATAAAAGCAAGTTGTTATTTATAACATATATTTCGAGTTTGTTGTACTACAAGCTGTAACACAGATTAGGGAGTTTAGAAGTTATGCGCAAAAATGCACGCAAAGTAGCGGCGCTTAAAGTTTCGTGCCTCCAGTTTAAAATCGAATTTACTGAATCCAGTCGCTAAGCTGCATTAGACATAGGTCACGATGGATCGCATTGTGGCTCCCCTATAAATTTTACTTTCTCTTGTATGTGGTTCGAGGTAAACGATAAACGCAGTTACTCATGGGTTCAAACATTTGAATCCTTCATTTTTGCCATTTCATTTAGAACTTTGCATAGCACAGAACAAATAAGAGCAACGACACTGTCCGCAGTGATGAACAAGCTTTCGAAAACTTCGTATTCCATTTTCAATGCTACTTTCAAGTTTTACTTCGCTGACGTCTCCTTTACGAAAACTGTGCAAAACATTTATAAACTTCTGAGATCAAAATGAACCCATATGTACATTTTATCACTGAGGATCAGCTGATATGATACCTGTGACTAAAAAAAAAACAAAAAAAAAATAAAAAACAAAAAGAAAGAATAACGAACTGATACATTTTGTCAAAAAGTTTCTTGTACAAGGAAAATTATTCTTCAAATACATTTTTACAAAGAAATAGTAAAGTTTATGCATTTCCATAATGAGGAATAACACCGGCCTGATCAAAATTTAGGATAGGCATAGCGCCATATATGCGGTGTCTGAGGAAAGATCCTTTTTTGATCTAATTATTTCAGTAAAACTGGACTTACGTGAAGATGGCAATGATAAGGTTAAGCAGAAGAACGTTTGCGAAGAAAAGATAGACAGCCAGCAGTAACGGCACCATTCTCGAGAACTGCCGACATGAGGACGGGTCTGTAATGTTGTTGGCCCTTTGAGCACTAAGGCAGTCTTCATCAGCTGCAAGAACACAATGACAAATTGCAACAATGCTGTTGGCCTCTTCAACACTGAGATAGCCTTCATTTGCCTGCGATAGCAAAATGATAACTTGTATTAATATTGACCTCTGAGCACAAGCACTACTTGTAAGTATCACTTTAGGGATACGTATTTATTTATCTATCGTCTGATTTATTTATTGCTTCAGTTGTTGACGTTGGGGGTTAATTTTTCATTTTGAGGAAACCTGGGTAACGGGGGTGAACCAGCGAACAGGGTGTGAACTTTGGCAAGTTATTAACACTCTTTCCCGCGTGTAACGTACACATAAATGCACACCATATTGCTGACAGTGGTCTTCAAGTTTAAATGAAGTATCAGGACTACAAATTCAGAGGCTTGTGTTTATTTATTTATTTATATATTTATTTATTTATTTATTTATCTGTTTGTTTAAGCCGAATGATGACCAGCCACAAATCACTTTGGCATACACGTGGCCCAGCATAACAACGAGTGCGAACTTTGGCATACAGGTGACCCAGCACAACAACGAGTGCGAACATTGAAGTCACAATAGTATGCTACTGTATGTTACGTCGAATGTATTTTTGTTCACACTAATGTAGGAAACAGCCGGATTGCCTCACTCTCAATGTTTTCAAGTTGTAGCTCTCCATAGATCTGCCAGTAGGGTACGTAAACGATGTCGTAGAGCACTCCCCAATATGGCAGTCTCTTCTCGTACATCAAGGCTTGCGAGGGGACCCCGTAGGCGAACAGGAACACCAGGGTGATCAAGCCAAAGAAAAACAGGGGGCGGAGCTGATGAAATAGAAAATACATCACGGAGATTTGAACGAAACCGGAAATACAACAAGCAGGATTGCGTCAAACAGGACAGATATGTACAGGTTTTAGTGTCACGGGAAAACCAAGATCGAGGTTTATAAGTGAAAAAGAAAATAAAACAAATCAATTTTAGTGAAACAGACTGTATAACGTACACGTCTAGTGACAAATATAAGCTTTTCTTTCTCAGGTGTGTACCAATTAAACAAGCTGGGTTTAACTTGGTTGAAACGTTTACACCAGAATAGGTTGCACTGGTTGTGGGAACATTTACCAGAGGCCATATTCACCTTTGTGGACAAGATTACATCAGCCTCGGGGCAACATGTAGTGGAAACATCTACCTGAGGCCATATTCTACTTTGTGGACAAGATTACATCAGCCTCGGGGCAACATGTAGTGGAAACATCTACCTGAGGCCAGATTCACCTTTGTGGAGAAGATTATGCCAGGCTAGGAGTTATTTGTTGTGGAAACATTTACCATAGGCCAGATTCACAATTGTCGACAAGACTACACCAGGCTAAGGGCAACTTGTAGTGGAAACATCTACCAGAGGCCAGATTGACCTTGGTGGACAAAATTACACCAGCCTTCCCTTAACCCTTGTGAAACAGCTAGAGCAGTTGGTCCTTTGGACTCACCGTGGATTTGATAATATGAAGTTTGGGTCCCAAGTGCTCGCTGGCGGTGTAGAAACGCAGTAATCTCAAGTAGAAGAAGAGGCAGTTGACAGCGTAAATGTTCCTGACCAACTGGATCTTGGCTGTGAAAGCATGGATAAATACTCCCACGAGAACCATGAGTACACTGAGGAGGTAGAACCAGTACAGAAAGCCACGCCATAGGCGAAACAAACTCCTCTTAGACAAGGCCGGCACGCACATTATCTGAATGAAAAAAAATAGTTCCATAGCAGACTGACGATTAAAACACCGATGTAAAACACTGATAGAAATGGACCACCTGAAACTGTGTCTTCCGTCGTAGTTTGACATGGCGGTCTGAAGCTGAGTACTTAAGTCGTCTAAATGTAGCATATCTAGTATAAAAGAGTGTTTTCCCCACGTCTTGTAAGTGTGTCTCGTTCTAAGTTATGCGCCCAGCTTTCATATGCCTCGTTCCAAGTTGTTTACTTTGTCTAAGTGTTACACATTCCGTATTCAGTTCAGTACTTCGCCCACATCTTGCATGCCTCATTCCAAGTTGTGTACCTTGTCTAAGTGTTACACACCCAGTATTCAGTTCTGTACATCGTCCACGTCTTGCATACCTCATTCCAAGTTGCGTACCTTGCCTAAGTGTTACACACCCAGTATTCAGTTCTGTACATCGTCCACGTCTTGCATACCTCATTCCAAGTTGCGTACTTTGTCTAAGTGTTACACATCCCGTATTCAGTTCAGTACTTCGCCCACGTCTTGTATTCCCCCTTCCAGGTTGTGTACTTTGTCTAACTGTCCAGCTGTGTACTTTAATACGTATACGTGTCATGTTGTGTACACGTACTTTGCATAAGTCACACATTGTCACGTGTTGTTCCTGGTTACAGGTCAATTCCATTATCTATACTAATGTCATTTGATGTAAAAATACCTGAGAGTTCAATGACAAATCAAATTCATGAATCCCAGTCTCTCCTGGGAAATACGAACTACATGTATAATGAGCCTGTGATTCGTGTATTGGAAGTCATTACATTATCCAGGGAGTGTCAGTCGACATTTTGTATTGACACATCGAATTCGACAATCGAAATGAAAATAAGATAAGTCTATTTCATAAGCGATCTTCACAGATTACGATTTGACAAATGACACAATGGAATGAAAGAACGCATGTCCTATTTTATTGTCGACAAGAGCGGAGTAAAGAACGAATGACTACGGCTTCACGCCACTTCGAGTGGCTTAACAAAATCCTACAGTCTGAACTTACCCTGTGACATTCGTCCAGCAGAATAGAAAAGGCCCAGACCGCACATATCCACTCCAGTACGCAAATGTTGTCCTTCACTTCAAACAGTATGAGATAGGTGAACAGTACGAGAAAGATTACGTAAGAAATCTGTGAATACAAAAAATTAATCTTTCATTTTCTCCATAACCGTTCGACTTCACACTTCCTAGGTGGACTGTTGAGGAGGTGTATTACAATAAATGCGTCGTGTATACTGAAAATTCGGCAATGATGACGTCACAAATCATTTCTTTTAACATGCAAATTGTAAAAGTTGTATACAAGTAAAGGCATGCCATTTAGACGTGTGGCGGATATGACATATTTTCTGAGCATTAGAAGTGAATTATTTGTTTATTCATTCGCTCGTTGCTTTATACCTCCATACTGAACATAGTTCCTCTAATACGATGGCGGCCACTGTTATGGGTGTGGAAACCGGGGTGTCTGGCAAGTCACGAGTTAGTGACGAACTTACCGTCATGTGGCGAACTGACATGTACACCATACTGCAAGAAGACAAGCGGTCCTAAGAAAATCGACAAAAGTCTATGATGCACTGCATGAGCTGCATATCAGGCGACACAGGAAAATCGTCGACTTAATGAACATAACGAAAACCACTCTTGGTAAGCAGAGGAATTCGCCAAATGTCCACCATAGAATTAAAGATTTTAGAAAGTAAGCAGAGAATTCTCCAAATACTTACGACATAATTTATGAATTTCACTCTTGGTGAGCAAAAGAATTCCACTATCTTCTTGGTCCAGCTTTGCGTCTTTGTGGGTTCTTTGAAACGTCCCCAGAGATCGATGAGAAAGGGTAGGAATAAAGCCAAGGGCAGGCACAGGAAGATCTGACAGGGACGGAAAAGAGACAGCCTTGACTAGTTATAATCTCAACAGCACAAGCAGTCTTCATACAAATCAATTCCCTTGTCGATTTATTGTTTTATTTATTTATTTGGAGGTTTTAGATTCTAATTCTTCACATTTCATTGCAGGTTTGTGGCGGAGGTGAGGTTAATGTGACGAAAAATGAAGGCTATAGCCCTAAAACAGAGAGATGGCCGTACCCGAACCACTTAGAACTTAATCTCACGGTCAAGATGTTACATACCGGTATAATGCTATACACAGTTATAATGTTACATGCCGTTATAATGTTACATACCGTTATAATGTTACATACCGTTATAATGGTACCATTTTTGCATTTCTTTCATTGTGGTGCAACGCACTTCAAAAAGCATAATTGACTTACACTTTAATGTGCTATAAAGTTTTCTACTATGTAGGCCTAGTGTACAAAGTACACTTAGCTCCTAGATGTAGGCCAGCACGTCGCCCCAACACACCAGAGTCTTCTACTAACCTGCCACAGTTGCATCTTGACGTCGCCTAACCACTCTGACCTCAGACTCTTTTGACATGTGGAACTGCCAAGGAAGAGCTGCAACGAAGATAGCGCCATAGACAAGTTAGTTATAACTTTTTTTTTGTTTCATCTTTCACAGTCAATCGTTTACACAAGTTTACACAATTACATTGATAACAAAGTTTTGTTAGCAGGGCTACTACCATGGTATAAATGAAATATTCTTGAGTACGGCGTAAAACACCGATCAATAAATAAATAAATAAATAAATAAATAAACACATAAAAAGACTTCGCCTGAAGGAGACACATGAACGAAAAACATCAGCTCAATGCCGATACAAAATTACTCAAAAGTCTAGGCTACCTTAACAAAGATTCTAGCAGCAAAAAACGTGAATTTTCTGATTTACAATGAAATAAAATCTTAATATTTTAATTTTGTAATTTATCTCACACACAGGGGACCACAGAAAAAGCATCCTATTCCTGTTATTGTGCTTTACAAGTATGTATAAACTGAGCTCAATACCAACGGTATTTCGTCGGATAGCCCTCGACACGTTTGTAGATATCTTAGTCACCAGACTACGTTACATACGAACGCCCTGACACACTCACTTGCAGAGTCACACGCACGCACGCATTCTCACCCAACCACGCAAAGTTTCAAATGCCGATGTCCCACTGGGCACATTCGCCAGGGGACATGATAAACATAATGTGAGTGTGTTTACCTTGGCATCAGCGGCGGAGGCAATCTGGAGGCAGGTAATGTTGCCCCACAGGGGCGTGTCTTTCTCTAGAGAGTGAAAGGCTTGTATGGGATAGCGGGCGTGTAGCTCGGTGAGAGCATGCACTGCTAGCTTTTCCATGCTCCTGAAATAATATAACATATATATATATATATATATATATATATATATATATATATATATAAACGTCACAGAACACAAGACAGGTGCTTTTTCAAATCCGGCTTTGGGCAGAGAAGTCTTGTAGATTCTCCCATTATCACTGCCTGTGGGGAAATGGTGGTAATAAGTGGCCGACAGTGGGGTCGGATATCGGAAATTGTGAACTTTCGACTTCGCTCTCGTTGAACATCACTCACCGAGAGCTCATAATTCCTGATTTACACGGCATGCACTATCTGTAACGTCGAATCAACACATTCACCACGTAAAGATCAGTGTATTGAAACTGGAGCATTGCTACATGAAGTGGTCACTCACAAAATTAAAATATCAACTAGAGCCCATAGACACTGAATGCATTCCATGATGAATGCTCGTGTTTCTTTCAAGGAGATAATTTTGTTTGCTGGCCTCTGTTTATTTGTCAGGACACTAAAGTAAATCTATCATAATTTCACACTTTTATCTGTCAACCGTTTGTTGTGCAAACTAGGAGGTTTGAGAATCGCTTTATTAGGAAAGGAAATGCTAATTAGTGATAAACATCGAATTGTTGCTTGCAGGCTGGGGACTCCAGCTGTAAGCGACAACTCTTCGGTTCTGTGTTTCATGTTCATGGGAACCACGAAAACCATCAAGACACGAAAAATCAGTTCCATGAAAGAAAGCTGTGAAAAACATTATTTATTACATTATTAACATTAGATAAAGTGTGCATATAGTCAACATATAGTTTCTGTACTTTTTATACAAACTATGCTTCAGGTGAGGCTTGGTAGCCTATACACAGGGCAGTTATAGATTCCTGCTGCATGTGGTCGGACAATATCAATCCCATTTGAATTGCTAACAAAACCTCATTTCACCTCAGATGACCCAAATAAACCTCAGAAAAACCATGCAATAAGATACGCTGAGCTTTATAAATTTTCTCTTGGCATGCCCTACATAATGTTGAAGTATTCAGTGAACAACGAAGCTTGTTACTTTATAGAGTGTCCAATTTTCGCTATTGCCGATTTGGGCCTTCTGATGCCTTTAAAACAGGCTTACACCTAAACTTACTTTTACATCTATATTGTTTATAGCAGATACATATGGGTATAGATCTGTACCATTCTAGAATCTGACATCTTCGTTCTAATTCCTTGAAAAATGCTTTAAGTCGCTTGACACAACCACTGGCACTTCTCGTGGTATTGATGACCTAGAAGCCGGTCGGTCTTATCTCCAGTCTGCCGATCTGAGATCGAGTCTAGGTATTCCACAAAACCGCAAAAAGTATTGATCGAAATTCACTACCATTCAACCTCTATTGATCCTCTGTATTCAGCGAGTGAAGCAATATTCATTGAGTATTGCACACACACACCGCCTTCGATGATGAATGATTTTACCAGATTGGGACGGAGTGTCAAGAAGGCGTGGGGCCCCGTGAAGATCGAAAGCAGCAAAAGAAAGCGATCACACCTCTAACACTGTTAAAGCAATCGAAATAACGACAGGTCACTTAAAATTTTTTTATTTATTTAAATATCTTTTGTACTCTTTATCATTTACCCCTCACAAACTGACAGGTCTGGCACTGTAACCCAAATGACCCTCACAAAAACAACATAATATTCCTGCACGCAGAGGAGAAAAGAATGACAATTTCATTTAACTGAATTGTTACTTCATATCTCCTCACTATAATACTATCTAAAAAGAACATGTAGCAAAACTGGACACCAGAAAGGCTAAATCTGTGTATCATCTTTAGAACTATTTGATATTGGTTACACATTGTTCAACAACTTCCGGTCTGAGAGTTGGGAAATTGTCAGGACTAAATAATGCTCTGCTATGCGTTCGCATAGAATACATAAAAAAATAGCTACAGGACGGCAAAGAGCTTTGCGTGCTGCGATCCTTTATTCAAGGCCATAAGAATTGTGTACTACACACGTACTCTTTTTCCTGAAGGAGATTTTCGGCCCATTCCTGATGGCCTGTTCCCACTTTCATGCTCATCTTGAAGTACAGCCAACTTCCTAGGAGGGCCGTGGCGATTGGTGTATCAACGAACTCCCAGAAGAGATTGGCTAAGATTTTCCTAAAATGAACAAAGACCTTAATGTATGCCTGGTATAAATATATATATATATATATATATATATATATATATATATATATATATATATATATACACACACACACACACACACACACACACACACACACACATATATATATATATATATATATATAACCGGTACTTAAACATTTTTAAACAATTTTATTTCTCTTCACATATATACGCTAAAAGAGTGCTAAGCAGTTCTTGAATCTCAGATCCAATACATAACAACAAATATTTTTGGTTATGGCTTTATTTCTACATGAAGCCAAACTTACTATGTATTTTCACGCACAAATCATACAAACTGTTTTCGCACTATTAAAGCCCTCAGACATTGGAGGTGACAGGCTCGATTCCAGCTCCAGGCGATTCGGCTGCGATTTTAAATCAGTAGAGTAGTCAGGAATGTGGCGACTTGGGGTGGTTTACCCGGGCCACTCTGGTTTTACTCTGATAAAAACTGACTGGCATCATAAACGTGAAAAATTCTTTAGTAAAAGTTTAAACATCCACCATAGATATAAATAAATAAACAAACAAATAGATGAATAAATATTTATACCTTGTTATATTTGAATAGCTCGGACATGAGGTGTCGGTTTGTAATAAATAAAAGAAATGCCCACCTCTCATTTAGGACGGCCCAGATAAATAGCTGTAGATATGGGTCTTTGACTTTGTTCGCAATTCTATTATCTCCCCTGATCCTGTACACAGCCTTATCGTAGGTGTCCAGAAGGCTTCGGACGACCTTGCCGATGTCCTGTAGAGTGACCTCTTCCACCTCCCCAGTCCGACTTGTCCTTCGGTTTACCAGCTTGTACAGCAGCGTGTCTTTACTCTTCAGCTGTAAATAAGGGGAAAACAATAAGACGTCACGTTGGCACCTGAACAGTTGTGTTTCCATGCACTCGCAAGTTGTTTATATTTGCAAGTCTATTAGAAAGATGTCAATACACATGTACTTGGTTATACATACATAGTTATTGGTACTAGCAGCATGTAGACAGAGTCACACTATGTGACACTACAAGCACAGAGTCACATTACGACCATAGGAACATGCAGTCACACTGCAAACATGTGCACACCATGAGTCACACCATGAGCACGTGGACAGAGTCACACTACGAGCATGGTAACACGCAGAGTGCCAAAACAAACATGTGGACAGAGTCATACTACGACCATAGGAACATGCAGAGCCACACTACAAACATCTGGACAAAGTCAAACTACAAACATGTGGACAGAGTCACACCACAAACAAGTGAACAGAGTCACATTATGAGCATGTTGACGGAGTCACACTACCAGCATGGGAACATGCAGAATCACACTACAAACATGTGGATAGAGTCACACTACAAACATGTGGACAGAGTCACACTACGACCATAAGAACACGGAGTCACACTAAAAACATGTGGACAGAGTCGCACTACAAACATGTGAACTTGCAGAGTGAAACTATACACATGTGGACAGTCACACTACAAACACGTGGACAGAGTCACACTACGAGCATGTGGACAGAGTCACACTACAAACATGTGGACAGTCACACTACGAGCATATGGACACAGTCACACTACAAACATGTGGACAGAGTCACACTACAAACATGTGGGCAGAGTCACACTACCAGCATAAGAACATGCAGTCACACTAAAAACATTTGGACAGAGTCAGACTACAAACATGTGGACAGAGTCACACTATGAGCATGTGAGCAGGCAGAGTAACACTACAAACATGTGAACAGAGTCAGACTACAAATATGTGGACAGTCACACTACAAGCATGTGAACATGCAGAGTCACACTACAAACATGTGAATAGATTCACACTACAAACACGTGGACAGAGTCACACTACGAGCATGTGAACATGCACAGTCACACTAAAAATGTGGACAGAGTCACACTGCAAACATGTGGACAGAGTTACACTACAAACTTGTGGACAGAGTCACACTACGAGCATATGGACACAGTCACACTACGAGCATGTGGATAAAGTCACACTGCGAGCATGTGGATAAAGTCACACTGCGAGCATGTGGACAGTCACACACAATTTACAACTAAATGTGCTATCCACTTCCTGTTCCCAGTTTTAAATACATTGTAGAAATATTACTCACAGACTGCTTATAAAGGGTTGTCAACTGCTGATTGGTCAAAAACATCTCCATGTCAACGTTTTCCTGTTGTATTAGCAGGCGCACGAATCCGTCCAAGTCGTCAATAATGCAAGCCTCCAGCTTCTTGTACAAAATGTCTGCAAAAAAATGAGCATAAAATGATTCATAAAGTTTGGTCAACTGAGATTTAGAGCCTCATTGGAGAACATTTTATATGCTTAATTATCTGATAGATGTTTAATGCTAAGCTCAACAAATTTTGACGTAGTTGATTGTGGTTAGGTTTAGTGGTGGCAGATATGGCGGAAACCCAGTGGCAGAAAGTAAACCACATTGATGGAAGGACATTGATCTCAAATGAGATTCACGCAAGATCATCTAACTTAGCGAAAGGATTGCTTATTACAACTAAGGTCTTGAGAACAGCAGATGTATTTTGTTTAACCAAGGCTTAACGTCGCTGTCCACATTATTCTGGTCGTATCACGACGGTGTGTCCTTACAGCAGACCGCACCCAATACCCACATATTCATAGTACTACCTCAATGTAAAGCCATGCCGAAGGCATCTGGCAAAACACCTCACCGTTTGCGGGGGTCTGCGGTGTGTACTCTTGAAGCTTGAAGCTTGATAACTCTCCGTCCGAAGCTGGGATTGAACCAAAAAGTGCGTCCTAGCGATTGGAATACAACATACTTAAAACCTGGTGACGACCCATTTCTAAACAAGTTCTAATCCAGCAAGACGTATACAATGTAATACTTAAGCACTGACACGAGCTAAACATTCCTCATAACAGATTATATCATTGCGTATGTTAGGAGTGCACAATATCTCACCAGCAGGCCAATAATCGTTCTCATTAAACAGTTCGGCCTCGGCCAAATCAGGTCTGTTCAAAGAAATGGCCAGATCAAGTCTCTTCTCGCGACGCTCCAATTCACCTGAAATGAAGAAACGCAAAGATAATAATCCAGTGGGTCACGCACTTCTCCGTTTCTGTTCACTTATTTTAATGTTTGTGCTGTTACTCTGTCTATTTTCGCTATGGCATATTGTTATCTTTTACTATTCTGCTTAAACCACAGAACTAATTGTATCTGATTCGGTGCATTTCCGTTTGTGTTCGAGATTTGATAGGCTTTCCCTTTCGTTTGACTTTTCCATACGTTTCCGTTTCTGCAGGCACTACAGGAATTTCACCTTTCCTTTAATCTTTTTCCACACATTTCCGTCATTCATGGCATTGCGTCATTTCTACCATTCGATCGCATTTTTTCACATTCCCGTTTCTGCTGACATACCAGAATGTTCACCTTTCCTTTAATCTTTTTCCATACATTTCCGTCATTCACGGCAATGCATCACCGCTACCATTCCATCGCGTTTTTTTTCACATTCCCGTTTCTGCTGACACACCAGAATGTTCAACTTTCCTTTAACCTTTATCCATACATTTCCGTCATTCATGGCATTGCTTCATCTCTACAATTCCATCGCATTTCTTCACATTTCCGTTTCTGCTGGCACTACAGGAATTTCACCTTTCCTTTAATCTTTTTCCATACATTTCCGTCATTCATGGCATTGCCTCATCTCTACCATTTCATCGCATTTTTCCTGTAGCATTTCATTCCATTTCTTCACCTTTCCATGTCTGCTTACACTGAAGAACTTTCGTCTTACCTTTTACTACATTTCCGTTATTGATGATATTTCACCATCACTCTCATTCCATTAATATTTCAGCCATTAACTTTCCGTTTCTGTTAACACTACAGAACATTCTCCTCTTCTTCAACATTTCCATACCTTTCAGTTTACTCTTACACTGCACAATGTTCCCATTTTCTTTAAAAATGTCAACACAGCTCCCTTATACTCATGAGGCACCATTCCACACGTTTTCGTTCCGATAAGATTTCTGCGCTAAGTAATGGTTGCAAACAATTCAAAAAAGTGAAAAAGGCGATTCACTGAGCATTCCTGACAAATTCGTTTTCTAGGTTAAGGTTGCGTGGTTAAGGTAAACTGAATGAATGACAAAGGCTTTATGCCATTTCGCCAGCAATTCAAAAAACTTTTAGAAACTTTCAGAGCTATTTTTAAGTTATTATAAAACAACTGTATTCAACAGTATTTTCATGTTTTATTATATACACATTATACTTAATGAAATGCCTCTTTCTTTATTTGAAAGTGTCTGCATGTTTGCTGTTAATCTCTTTCTGTTTTGTAAACAGGCAACTGTTTCTTGGCTTTAACATGTTCTCGCCAAGATATGGCTGAAATACTGACAATCCCTTCGCATTCATTTCTTTCGTTAACATTTGGTTTTCATTACTTACGTGTTCCGTTCCGATAACATTTGGTTTTCATTACTTACGTGTTCCGTTCCGATAACATTTGGTTTTCATTACTTACGTGTTCCGTTCCGATAACATTTGGTTTTCATTACTTACGTGTTCCGTTCCGATAACATTTGGTTTTCATTACTTACGTGTTCCGTTCCGATAACATTTGGTTTTCATTACTTACGTGTTCCGTTCCGTTAACATTTGGTTTTCATTACTTACGTGTTCCGTTCCGATAACATTTGGTTTTCATTACTTACGTGTTCCGTTCCGATAACATTTGGTTTTCATTACTTACGTGTTCCGTTCCGATCGAGAGTCCCGTTATCCCTGGAGTCATCACCTGGATTGAACATAGGTACGAATTATCGAATCATTAAAGATCCTGCAAAATGAAGTTAAAAGATTAGAGTGAAAAGATCAATAAAAACTGTATCTGAAAATACCATCATTGAATTGTTTAGATTTTTTCACCAAAGTAAACGCAATCAAATATTTAGATTGTACGGTGGGCTCTATGGACCATACAGATGACGTGGTTCACAAATAACTCCGACTTTTCTATGGTCCTAAAGAAGATTTAAGGTCATATTAGCATTGTGATATACAGGGAAACATTACAGGAGTACTCTTCACAAGAACTTTATTCAGAGCTGAACATTAAGGTGTCCGTTAAACCCACCATACAATCAAAATATTTGACTGCCTCTAATTCGGTAAAAAAATAAATCAATAAAAAAATTGAGTGATGGTATTTTCAGATAGGTCTTTTTCGTGGTCTTGTCACCCCATATAACTTTATTTTTGTGCGATCTTTCCCTTTAAAAGATGCACACTTCAGTTTTCGCTCATGCAATAACAACGCAACACGTAATGATGGGATGCATTATTTGAATTGTAGTCATGAAATTTTCATACCATTGTAATTAGAAAGTCGTGTACCTACGATGTTTTTGGAAATGTCATTTTTGTTCCAGCTTTTCGTATTGTTTTGAGTGTGTTTTCTAACTGTCATTTTCCTTCCAGTTTTTTGCACTCTTCGGGGTGTGGTTTTGGAATGGCGGTTTTTCTTCCAGCGTCTTGGGTGTGTTTTGGGGATTGCCAGAGTCATTATCGCCTCCATCAAAGTTTATATACTCTAATTTTTATACATGCCCCGTAAATTGTAGATAAGGGCATTAATAATTATTGTGAATCCTTGGCAGTTCTAAAAAAAGCGGTAG
This sequence comes from Acanthopleura granulata, assembly GCA_016165875.1. NCBI lineage: Eukaryota > Metazoa > Mollusca > Polyplacophora > Chitonida > Chitonidae > Acanthopleura > Acanthopleura granulata. The sequence continues at coordinate 2,238,393 of JABBOT010000015.1, read as the reverse complement.
ACATTTTACTGTTTCATTTCATGGAGTCGTTGGTAAGACATGATGTTGGCATTGTTTGTGTAAGTAGAATGTGTCACATGATTCAGACTTGAATATAGGCCTAACTGCAGAAATTGTTATAGAGGTAAATTTAGTGGCTACAGCATATGTCGTGGTCTAAAGTATAAATTTGAAATATTAAAGACAGCCTATGACAGAGGCACTGTTCATTAAAAAGGCTACAAAATTCTTTTTCGAATGCAAAAACTTGTTTGAATTAGTATGGATTCGTCACCTAATTGACTTCGTTTGAAGTGTGGAGTGTTTTCAATCTGAGTGAGTATTTTCCATCTGACTGAGTATTTTCAACCAGAGTGAGAATTTTCAATCTGACTGAGTATTTTCCATCTGAGTGAGTATTTTCAATCTGATTAAGGATCTGGTGGCGCCCACGCTTTAAGGCTCTGACAGACTCAGCAATCACAGAGATATGAGACATCAGATAGTTATGAGTTGTGAAATAACTCTTCTGAGACGACTGTCAAAGTGAAATTGGGAGAGGACACTGCTTTCCATTGTGTTGTGGAGACAGCAAGGTTATAGATAATTTCATGGCATAAATCTAAATATATACTTAAGTTTCAACCACAATCATAGCAGTTTATTACAGTATCAGCTGACAAGAGTGTTCCACGCTTGGAACATATACGTCACCGGTCAGACAGAATAGCTGTGTTTCATGCTAGTCGGTTGGACGTGACCAGATGTCATTTTCCATTGTCTTTACGCAAAAATTCTTTACGGAAGTAAACATTGTTCAAACTTTTTGGTAAATTTAATTTGGAACATGCACTGTCTTTCACTTAAACCATTATCTACAAAACCTTTTTTCCATCGTGCTATTTATTATGCAATAATATATATATATATATATATTTCACTAACTTGGAATTGAGTAAACTTCTTTTAGTTACTTATTCTCTAAAAAAAATACCTAATGTTTCAACATGTCTCTATATGTTAATCGCAGTACTATTACTTATTTATCCCGTCAACTTTTCAACCATCAACATCGTCAAAGTTAAACGTTAACCTGGGAGTATGCGCCGAATTCTCTTCTTAACATGATCGATAACGTCTTATTTTAAACTGGTTTTTCTTTTCATACTCACGTCTTTGATGAAAGAGAGCTGACAGTACATAAAAATCCAGACCCTGATCTTCGTTGATGTCAAAGACAGTGATCTGTATAGGTCAAAGGAGAAAAAAAGAATACAGTTCTTGTAACGTGAAATCCCGCTTCCCAACATGAACTGCCTTCAAAATATTAGAATTATAAAAAGTGCACAGAAGTCTATGCGATGACTTGCATATCTTACACTCAAGCATGATGTCTTCTTACATAAATTTTACGCCAGCAAAGGTAGGTAAGAAGAGAAAATGATGATTTAGCTCTTTACTAGATGATACCAATATAATTTTGGTATGTATTTTACGCCTAGAGGAAGACACAAAATGTGTGTGGAGGGAGGGAGCAAAACACGAGAGGGCACAAAGAACAGGAGGGGGAGCAAAACACAAGAGGGGGACGAACTTGACCAAGGGGGGGGGGAGAGCGCACTAGTGCAGAGCAAAGGGCCAGGGGCCTCTCAGGGATGCGGTTGTGAGTTTAAGTCCAGCTCATGCTAAATGAAGAAAGAAATAAAGATATCTGAACACAAGATGCAATGCAAATGTCATAAGTCCCGGGGTATAACACATATCTGAACACAAGATGCAATGCAAATGTCATAAGTCCCGGGGTATAACACATATCGGAACACAAGATGCAATGCAAATGTCATAAATCCAGGGGTATAACACATATTTTCCTGAGGCATAGTTTCATAAGCTCTCGGGGTCTCCGTGGTCGAGTGGGTTTGCGCGCCAGAGAGGCGTTATGACCCCGTGCCTCTAACCAATGCGGTCCCTTTGAGTTCTTGTCCAGCTCTTGCTGGCTTCCTCTCCGGCCGCACGTGGGAAGGTCCGCCAACAAGCTGCGGATGATCGTGGGTTTCCCCGTGGGTTTCGGACTCTGCCCGATTTTCTCCCACCTTAATGCTGACCACCGTAGTATAAGTGAAATATTCTTGAGAACGGCGTAAAACACCAATGAAATAAACAAGTAAATAAGTTTTCGGTCATTGAAATCGCGTATTCGAGTCCAGATCTGGCTGAAATGTATGCGTCAGGTTTATCAGGCGCCTGACCAAGTGCGGCGGCTTTCTCTATATTCTGTTCGATTTTATACACCCCATGGTACAGCGTACATGTGAGATCGTTCGGCGTAAAATACAAAGTAAACAAATAAATGAATACATGTTTATGTTTTAGTATATGCAAAGAAACTTTTTTGGGGACGGGGGGGGGATACATGTCTTTGGGTGCATTGAGAAAAATCAAAAATAGAAACAAATTACTTTGTCTTTATACTGCAAACAGTCACAGACAATCTGTTTGAGTTTCTCCACTTCTGCATTCCGCTCTGCCTCGTCGCTCCAGGTTTCGCCGTAGAGATTCGTCAGCCATCGTTTAAGTTTGTCGTTGTGGTGATCTGACAACTGGCCCCTGGAAAACAGACACATCAGAATTTAGTGCCATCAAAAGCCAATGTAACAAAAGAACAAAAACAGGAAAGAGCCCAGACAAACTTGCAGGAAAAGTCTGGAGAAGTATTGGGCAATTTGTGGTAAAAGAGTATGGTTTGAAAATTTAAACATGAACATGAAATTTCTGTTTTGATTTTTTTAGTACCAAGCCAACAAATTTCAAGGTGGATCACACTATCAGTAATAAATACCTCCGTGTAAAAGGGGACGTAACTTTGAAAATAATTTTGTCTAGTCAGGACGCAGGATTTTATAAATTCGGACTGACGGATATGACATGGATCGGGCCCTTAAATCATTATCATTCTATCTCTTGAATGTACAGAACGTTATACCCTTATATGGATAATGAAGAGTTGGCAGGATACCACAGTATGCAGACTTTGGCTCCACAAGCATCACGTCGAATACAGAAGGGAAGGACCCGGATTGACATTTCACCGCTAGAAAGCGAGGGGCACTATTCACGTCAGTCAGCCAGTATTGGGTCGGTAAAACGTCGGTATCTTCTGACTGCTATGTGAGATTACAGGGATGAAGCATATGCTTCTTATAGAACGTACAAAAATCATCGGATGGCGTTTTTTAAGTATTCAAGCCTTATTATTTTAGTATAATTTACGTTGTACTCCCCCGGTCTGTTCCTTTTAAGGGAAAAGTCAACACATAATTGGTATGTATATGTCAAAGAAGGCAACCAAATGTGACAATCATAACTATTACCTTTTCTTTTATTTCCCCGAAGTTTGAGCAAGGCGTTTGATGTTTACGGGACAGCATGAAAACACCAGTATTTCATACACTGTCATGTCTGTAAATATCTGCCTAATAATATTGCCCTAATGTGTGAAGACCGAGTAGGAAATGACGTACCTGAGGATTTCCTCTTTGTCTTTTTCATTTTGCCATAAAATGCCCACTCCTAAAACTACTACTTTATATCTATCTTTGATTGACTGACTTACTGAATGATTTTTGTTCAACGCCATACTGAAAAATACTTAACTTATAGGCTACGATGGCGATCAGTATCATGGATGGAGGAATAAACCGGAATGCCCGGGAAAAACACCGACCGGTTGCTAGTTACTGACGAACTTTCCCACATGTGACGGTCAGATGTATGTAAATCACACTGGTGGAAGACGTATGGTCTACAACGACCGTTAGACTGCGCATACAGCCCCACGAGAACCGTCGATTGGTCACTGTCACGAAGTTTCCACAAACAATAAGAGGAGGGAAATAAATAAATTAACTGTCTTAGACCGGTTTTGAACCAGCACCTCGTGTGTACCTGAGAGTGAAACTCAAGCTCTGCTTGTCTCTGAAACGAATCCTGGTCGTAGCATGCATGTCCCTCACCTAGTTCTAAAGCTTGGAATATAGCCGGACAATGATGTTGTGGTGTGTAACAGGGCAGATCATCATCATTATCAACAACATCATCGTCATCATCACCATCATCGTCATCATCATACTGAGTAAACAGTTTACCAAACAGATGCTCCAAATGCTCCGCCACTGCAGAGCGGCCAGATTTATTTTTTGCCTCCATCCTGTGCATAATAAGACTAATTATAATGCGCATCGCGGAGGGGAACCAATGCAGTTCCCGATTGTGCAGATCCATACTTTTGCTCTCCATGGAATTCTACCCGCCTGTCATTTCCCATATCACATTTTACATTTTCAAAGTCCTCACCTCTCGTCACATCTGGAGAGCGCGTAGGCCAGCAGGTCACTGGCTCGACCAGTCCCGTTACAGATGACCACGGGTATGCCTTTAGTCAGGGAGCACCGGACGTCTGACAGTACACCCGATCCACCCTCCACAACAACCAAGACCACGTGACCTGAAACGGCGACACATGTGAACAACATTAAATTACTGATTGATTGCTTTATTGATTGGTGTCTCACGCCATGCTCAAAATCTTGTCATCTGTATGACGGTCATACGAGTGGAGAAAACCGGAGAGCCAGGAGTAAACCATCGACCTTCGGCACTTACCTGACAATCCGTTTGACTTAAACTGAAGCGGCGACAGGTCATCTCTGAGAATGGTCATGAGCCTGTGGCCGAAGCGAACCAGCCGCTTTACAATCTGATCCAACAGCTTAACCATTTGGGTCAGCGACGCCCCCAATTAAATTATTTTTAGTATAAATTTATTACTGTGCATATACCATCGTTGCTTAAAAGAACAGACCACAGTTATACAAGTACGCATCATTTGAAAGGTTATTTCGTGCTGATTCCAAATATGGTCTTCCTTACAATTTTTGGCATTCTTTAGCGATTAAAATGGAAATAATGGTCGAGTTGCCATGGTGGTCTTTTTGGAACGTATCGAACAGGCTGCTAAAGATATATAACTGTTGTATTCCTTCATCAAATACAGATATAGGTGTTGTGCTACATATATATTCACATTAGTTGATGGTTGGCAGCTACAAGGAATCTGTGACGTCACTGTCCTTCAGCCTATTCGATATAGTCCAAGATGGACACCGTAGCACTCAATCTTTATTTCCTTTTCAATTATTGGCAAAAAAACAACACAGAGACGATATTTGGAATCAGTACAAAATGGCATGCGTGCTTTGTTTTTAAATGTGAATTGTTCTTTTAACGTTAATGTCACGAATTTTCCACTGACATGATGGCGGTCAGTTTTAGGTGTGGAGGACACCAGAGTGCCCGCGAAAACCACCCCCACTTGGCAATTTACTGGCGATCTTTCCCAGTACAGATATGACCATCATACTTGCGGTGGACAAGTGGTCTTCAAAGAACATTAGACTATATAAACGGCCACACAGTCGTAAGACAAGATAGTTTAAACTAAGGGAGTAATATAACACATGGCAAAGAGGTTGTCTAAGGCTATAAAATCACATATTTCTTTATTTATTTGATTGACGTTTTACGCCGTACTCAAGAATATTTCACTTATACGACAGCGGCCATCATTGTAGTGGGAGGAAACCGGGCAGAGCCCGCGGGAACCCTCGACTATCCGCAGGTTGCTAGCAGACATTCCCACGCACGTATGACAGGAGAGAATGGGGAGCCAGCATGAGATGGGAAAATGACATACGGAGAGAAGATACTGTTGGCCTCTACTCACCTTCTTTGTTCATCTCCATTTCCAGCTCAGCGCGGTACTCTGCTATATTCCCAGTTTGCGTGAAACGGTTTCTGTAACCGTTGTCCACCAGAACATAATGGGTGTGGTAAGGGTTAAGAGGCAGCGGTTCATAACTCCCAGGGAGCCCTTGACAATTAGCATAGGTCACGTTGAAAGAACGCTGAAAAATTAGATTTTATTGAATTAAATGGAGTTAAATGTGTATATTGTAAGATAGGCTTCATGGATTATATTGATGACGTATATAACCAACAACGTATATGATGACGTATATAACCAATCATTTTTCCACACCTTCATGTCGAAGTCGGAATAACTCTCGTCAATTTTAATGACGTCATATGTACTTGTCTATCAAAAAGCGAATGTGAAATTAAATGGTACTATTAAGTTTTATAGGCTAAGAGAAACCTCGGCATGACGTCATTGGAGGAACACATTATTTTTATCGCGCATACAATGGCCCTTGCCACTGAAATATTCAACAGCATTTGATTCAGTGTGAAAAATCTGAAACAAATAAATAAAAATATTTTCAAATACAGTTTTGAAAAAAAAAGTAACAGAAATGTTGTGAAATACACATGATATGAAAGATATTTAAAACGATAGTATGCTTTCTTAGACATTTTGTATTGTAAATGATTCCATGCCTTGTGTCCTAACAATATGATGACACAGAACGCTTTCTGCTAAACTTGAGACATATCATCCGGATATGACTGAAACCGAGATGAACAGAATGTTAAGAAAATGTGCTTACCTTTTCTAGACAGTGTCTGTTTTTGACAAACTGTGCTCACCTTTTCTAGACAGTGTCTGTTTTGACAAAATGTGCTTACCTTTTCTAGACAGTGTCTGTTTTTGACAAAGTGTGCTTACCTTTTCTAGACAGTGTCTGTTTTTGACAAAATGTGCTTACCTTTTCTAGACAGTGTCTGTTTTTGACGAAACCCCAAGGAGCGATGGCCAAACAACGAATGTTGTGTACGGCTTTGTTGTCCTTGATACTGTACGATTGCCCTTGCTTGATGATCTGACCGACAGCTTTCATGATGCCCACGTTGAATCCAGAGGTGATGAACAGTGGCTGAGTGGTCTCTGCTATCTAAAGAAGAGAGAGTGTAGGACTGAATAAATCACCGGTGTTTAATGAAATGTTGCCGGCATTTCGGCAATATCGCGGTGAAATGTGTATTGGACGTGCCAGCATATTGATGGGATTCATTCCATTTTGTTCTCGCCATTGGCATGTCTTGGCAGTTAAAGATCATCAGACGGAAGTGGGACCAAATTCACGAAAACTATAAAGAACTCTACATGGGCAGCCATGGGAAAAGCTATCGCCCCTGAGCGGCCTTGAAGGAAACCAAACCGCTTAGACGGTCGTGTAGAAAGCCACGGCGCTTGGTCGGCCGTGAAAGAAACCAATGCGCTTGGTCGGCCGTTGAGGAAACCACAGCGCTTGAGCGACCGTGAAGGAAAGCAAGGCACTTGGTTGGCCGTGAAAAAAAAAACCACGGCGCTTTGACCGCAGTGAAAGAAACCATCGCGCTTCGGCGGCCATGAGGGAAACCACGGCGCTTGGAAGGCCATTCAGGGCATTGTCCCTGTGCAGGGACAAAGTCGATATTCTGAGCCTGGCATCTAATTCAAACTCGTATACACTCAGTACATGTAACTCAGTCGAACCTTGCTCGCAACTGTCCATGAAAACTCCTTCGTTTAAAAATCACGGACGTTTATACATCTCTTTATTCGTGTTTAAGTGAAATTAGATAAAAATATGACAGCTATGAATCCGATCTTGAGACATCTTAAAGCGAAAGTGTTTGATGGAGTGTCCTTGACATTTGTGATGTGGGCTGAAATCATGACATTTACACAGATCTAACAAATGCATATGCATATGGGGTTGACGGAATACCCTTAAACGCAGACATTTACCGGAAGCTCACCTTAAGGAGACCATTCTTGAACTTGTCTCTGGCGAGTCCTTCTAACCGGAAGTTCTTGGCGCCCCCTACGATAGAGACAATCAAATCGGGGGTCGGGGTCATTAGTCGCCATGTCGTTTTGAGGAAGGCCCACACAGATTCTACTTTATCCTCGTCCGAGACACGAATAAACTGAGGAAAAAATAGTTAATTAAGCACACCTGTTTGCTCGCTTCAAGGATAACGTACATGTGTATCTCGTGGGGTATAACGTTACATGTGTATCACATCGGGTATAAAGTTACATGTGTATCACATCGGGTATAAAGTTACATGTGTAACACATGGGGTATAACGTTACATGTGTATCACGTCGGGTATAACGTTACATGTGTATCACATCGTGTATAACGCTACATGTGTATCACATCGGGTTCCATTGGGTTGTATGTTTGCTTCATTTTCAAGGGTAGGAGGAGTAGGTTTTTGAAGGAAAAGCTAACAGACGCCGAACAGACTGACAGACCCACAGGAAGACACACGAACGCCGGAATTCTTGCTTACACATAATCGCTTCTGGACCTCGACCACTATAGAGCTCAAAAAGAGGCAGTAATATCACGGGACGAACAAAAGCATTTGTTTGGGCGCACTCACTTTGGCGGGTTTGGTATCTCCTATAGAAGTGAAGTAAACTTTGCCACAAGCATTTGTCTCTCCGCACTCGAATTTATCTTCCCACACGGCTGTAGTGTTGACATCTTTTGCTTTATGCCCCCATCTGCTGTGCGCAAATTCTTGCTGAAGCTCTGAAGAAAGGTAATACACAAAGGGTTGCTCTGTATATGCATTCTGCAATGGTTTAGAAGTATGTGACTATATTACTCTCAACTTTTCAAAGAAACCGACATACACTTGAAAATTTACAATCCCTCTTATCATGTTCTTTCAAAGAAACCACAATGGGTTTGGAAAACAAAGTTGAATGCCTATATTTCATTGTCTTTCTTCAACGAGATTTTTGTATTCACTTGAGATAATATCGCCAGGAACACTATGTGTTTTTCGAAGCACCATGCAAATGAAAAAATTAAATAGCTGTTCCTGCTGCACAAACCGACTGGCACAAAACTCAAATGTCAAGAAAACATTTAACTGCCAACGTGTACATCAAATTACCTTCAGGAACAAGTCGTTTGATAACGGCGTCATAATCGACGTTTCCCGCTTTGAAGGCAGCATGTTCCGCGAGAACTTCTCCGCAGAAACACCTGGCGGAAACGAAAGCGGATCTTGACAAAAACCTTTAATTAGATATATGTTTGTGTTTATGAATTTTTTTATTTCGTTCTCATGTTGCTCTCTATTCGACATATGCTGCAAGGGAATGACCACACAAAAAGAGGTAATGCTGAGTGAAAAGACATTAAAAACTGTACCTGAAAATATCTTTTCACCAAATTAAACGCAGGCAACCGGTGACGTCATAAAACTTTTTGCACGCCTCTGAATAAAGTTTTCGCACAGAGTACTCCCGGAATGTTTGCCTGCATGAACTGGACTTGAACTCACACTAACAGGCACCTGGGCCATTAAGCCAAGTTGAACTGGACTTGAACTCACACTGACAGCCACCTGGACTATTACGGTACCGACTTTCAGCCTGTTTCACAAGCGGACCCACAGTTTATACGTGCACGAAATTACCATGGCGACGTAGTTACTCGCAGCACTCGTCGCCACGAGAATTACGTGCCGGTAACTGCAGACGCGATTTGTGAAACGGACCAATCAGCAAAGTGGGTATTTTTGTTGCCATGGTTGCTATGTGTACGTAGTGCTACGTACACCTTTTGAACCGGGCCCCTGGAAGTTACGCGCATATAAGTCAAGCATGTCATTTGGACGTTATGTGCTTGTCGCTGTGAAATTTATATGCACTTATGGATACGAATGCTTTTAGTGAAATTGCTCGGAAATCTTACCTGACATCCCTTACATATATATTTTTTCTCTGCACTGGCTGTGGTACAAAACGGTTGCACTCTTTCTGTTGAAAATTATGGTCTTTAACAGCCGTTTGCCATGGTATCTAGAACATAAAAATTGACATTCATGTTCATGTTTTACCTCAGAAACACTTATTCCGTTTAACTGTACTCACGTTATTTTCATATTCAAAACAGATTAAAATGCTTTTGCTACTCGTGAAATATAGGTAGAGCACACAGCACTGTTGTCTGACAAAATGTATACCGAAAAACCACCTTTTGATGCCCTACTGAATTTACGTATCAATCACATGTGCAATATGGCAGGTTCAGACGGTTAAAGCGCTTGTTCCATGCAAATGTCGAGCCTATGAACACCTTGGTCGCGTAATCCAGCTCTAGCCACTCAGGAGGTTTGTCGGTTATCCGGTGAAGAGCGGTGAATTAGTTCGAGTGTTCCCGTTTCTTCCAAATACCGTCACAAAAGTGGATTATTCTGGACAAAGGCGTTAAACACCAAGCAAATAAATCAATAGACAAATGCAACCTCTGTGCCCCATACAGGATTTTCCGCTTTACCTATATTTTATAAGACAAAATAAATCATTTTTACTGCGTTTTTTAATCATTCGCCTAATTTGTATAAATGCGGACATGAATCAGTGCTCCAGTTATATTACGACGAATCTCTTGCATACTGTAGTTTTACTTCACATTTAAAAGAATTTGTGATTGTCTTTTCCACACATATAAATGAGCAATAGGGTCCATTTATGTATTCTACTCACTTTACGTGGTTTATCGTCAAGCGACTTCACTAGGTCAAAGTGCCCCTGTCGGGTAAAAAACCGGACCATTCTTGCTTTACGTGTCTTCCCTCTACCGTTCCAACAATAACCTGGAATGCATCAAGAAAGGAATATTTATTGAATTATTTAATTATAGCATTTCGGAGCGAGTGACATTTTAACTAATATTATACCGTTAATTTTTCTCTACAATGTACCCCAGTTCATCGGATATTCTCCCGGTTTGACCAAAAGAGGCATTCCTTCATGCATTACTCCTGATCTGGTGTCGGTCCGTCGTCCTCTTACTGAACTTCATCGTCTCTTTGTAAGCAATAACATGCGTAAGTGAAACAGAGCACTTCACCAAGAAGCGCACTTCGCCCGGAACGGTCTGTATGGACATGATGGAATCTGGAATTGAACCGGGGATCTCATTGTTGAGAGATAGTTTTATTGTTGAACAGCGTCTTAGGCGATGCCAAGGGGGAGGGGGTGGGGGTGCAAAAAAAAGCATAAAATCGGGACACACAAATATGCTGTGTTAGCATGTTATACAAATATGCTTCCGTAAAGGATAAAGGCCTCGATGGTTTAGTGGTTAGAACGCCCGCTTCGGGGTTAGAAGATCCGGTTTCAAGCCTGGTTTTTGTCCACACCAAAATTTTTAAAATGGGACTGGTTGCTGCCTCACTTGGCGCTCAGCACTGAGATGCCAGAGCAAGGAAACAGCACTGGTCGGCCCGGTGTCATTATAATTTGACTGGGTGGGATGTCATGTCTGGTGTCTTCGGCATGATGTTCCTGGTGGCAAGACTGTGGTAGCATGGACTCGCTCTGTCAGAAGAAGACACACTATATGCACGCAACTAGAATGATGCCCGTCGTCATATGACTGAAGCATTCTGAAGTACGACATTATACCCCAAGCACTCACTCACTCACGCCTTAAATGATATATATCAGGCACGGGAATTCATGGTCAGAAGAAAGTGTGATGTTTGCCAAGAAATCCTGAAAATACCATACCCATGCCCCAAGTTACATGAGCAATCGACTGTTATCACAAAATCAGCTGCCTTTTGTTTTTACAGTATTGAAACCAAAAATTCTGAAATCAGCCATCTGGAGGAAAATGTCCCATGTTTGATATACATGGAACATTTGAATTTTATTTCTTAATACTCTGCTTAGGACGTATCCTAACATATGAAAGTACAAAAAAGATCCTTCTCAACTTTCCTTTTAGCGCCAAAAATTGCCTTAAACCACAGCTTTTTTAAAGGGTTCAGTGTCCAGAATTGTCTGCAAATAAGTTTTGGGAGGGGAGAAGTTTGGTGGGATGGGGTGGGGTCCGAATGTGGGTTGTTTTTGGCTGGTCTCCCGTTCCCAGAAGTTCATCGATGACGTCATTTTCGAACATTACAGACTATTGAGGGAAAATATGCTTAGCTTGGAGGGGCTATCATGAGATATAAGGACATTCCTGAAAAGAGGAAGAGAGATAGCAAATAAAATAAATGATTGTGGCTTCACACCACATCGGTAATATTTCATATAGCAGATAGAGCAAGGATGTGCAATCAGAAGTCATGTTCGTAAACAAATGGTATAATGCACACAGAGATACACGCACTCTGCGTAGTTGTAGCACGCATTATACAAGTACTCAGTGACCTGCTGTATTCCTGCCCTAATGTGGAGACAGGGGATTCATGACTTGTCTTGAGGCCAACAGACCGTGGCAGCGATTATCCGTTTACCAGAAATGTGGAAATGTAGGTCAAGGAATCAGGAGAACAGCTGCGAACAATCACGGCACTTCTAACCCTGTGACGCTGTGTAACTCCGCGATCCTGTTAGCAAACACCTGGAATGTGCGGCCTCAGTTTCCTATTTACTTGCATGTTAGTGTTCACTGCCCCTGAGCTGTCTATTTCAATCCGCATGCATCTTATTAAAGCCCTGTTAACCTGCTGTGGAGGGGTGGGCAGCAGGTGCTGGTGACAAATCTGACGATGAATTTTACAATATTTAAATAATATAACTTAAACTATCCAATGACTCCAGTAAAGGGTTTTTTAACATCGCGATTCTATGGCACCGAGTGAACGCGGATTTATATGAACGTTGAGAGATCCCGTTTCTGTCATTGATATAGTATATATTACCCAAGTGGCATTAGGTCATACTTATTCATTCATTCAGAGCGTGACAAGATGTGCCATGTCTGCGCATTGCTTAGCTGGGGACGGGTTCTGTGCCTTACAATCAAAGGTAAACATACAGCTAATAGAGCATATTCGATTTATCTCATCAATCAAGATGGTAAAAGAAATCCACACCCACTCAGTGCAGACGACACGTGCATTGAATTTATCTGAAATGGCAAATATTACGCAGAAGTAGTTTTGCTTTGATGCAGAAAATACATTTGTTAAAGTCATCTCTCCAGAATACGGGTTTTTAATCTCCAAGTAGCGGATATTTAGTTTTCATTTAGCCCACTAAAAAACATCGTTTTCTTTTGATTTACATGTAGTTATTTCATTTCCTTGGAGTCTTACGCCATAATCAAGAATACTTTATTTATACGACAGTGGCAAGAATTGTGGAGGGTGGGGGAAGGAGGGAACCCCTTTTCTTGTATAGACTTTCAGTGTTGGGTGCATCTACTACCTATGTATTGTTGAGCACACAGGCAGCATGAAGTCTGGCGTCCAACAGGAATGAACCAAAAATGTCACAGATTTCAACCAATTTGGTAAAGACGGGACTCAGAAATTTTCGTAATTCCCCATCTAATTTTTTATTGTCTTCTTTTAATACCTGATTGTTTTATCCTGAATATTTGTTTTCACTTAAGCGATTGATGGCGATCGTTTCGACGGTGGAAGAAAACCGGACTGCTTGGGGTAAACCTTTCGCAAGTTACTGACGAACTTTTTCTCGAGTGACGAACAGATGTTCGAAACACACTTTGGAGGCCTTTAGCTGACGGCAAAACTGCGTAAATACAGCCCCGGGCGTCCTTGACCTGATATTGTTGATACAGCGGGGGAGGGGGGGGGGGGTGTACAAATTCCTAACCCAAGCCAGTCATACATTTGTACTAAATGCTTTAATAGAGGCAAGGTACGAGTGTCGCAAACAAGATATCCTCGGTTTCTATCTCAGATGAACTGTGGTAAAAAAAGAAAAGTTTACTTTGAGAGGTTACAGTCTGTGGCTGACCATCAACTTTTAAAAGCACGGAGAAACGGGATCAAGTTTTGGGGCGGGCATTTCCGGTGTATTAAAACCTTGAGACTAATGAGACTTACAGACCTCATATATTCTCGTATCCTGTCACCCAGTAACAATAATAATGTAAGCAATAATACCACACGTTATCCTGTGATAATATGACTGGGTACTACACTACCCTTGGGAGACGCTTTTAACTAGGGTTTCATATAAGACCCTATTAAAATTATTACACTATATGCCACTGTTCAAAACTAATTAGGCCTAAAGCACTGACGGTCATGGGGCGTATATCTTGTTCTAGAAAACAAGATTATGGAGTTGAACAGTATAAATGAGATAACTCTGCGTTCATTTCCTTCGCAATATAATATTTACGTCCATTTAACAGATGAGTGGATCAAGTATGTGGCGTCGCGAAATTACAGTGTTAGTTATAAATGATTTTACAGATCGCTACGGAAAGGCGACAAGCAGAAAGCAACAGACTTCTAGTTATGTTAATTGCATCCATCCTCTAAATCAAGCCATATACATGAAAGATTATCTTACCTCGATTAAATTGGAGGCACAGGCACACTATCGTCTTAATGCGGCGCCAGACAGCTGATCACACACGACATACTGTACTACTAGACCTACCCAACAGCGTGGGTATATATACAACGGCCTCTGTCTACGGGTTTTTCCAGCCGGATGTGGTGCCTAAAAATAGTCTATTTATTGTAGCGATAAGTACGCTCCCCAGGGGGCTTTACGTACTCCTCACAGCGAATAGTCCTATATCTACGCTCTGCCGCCCAAGGAATATTTTGTACAGAAATCCTGTACGCTGAGGACGCAGAAAGAGGTGTTCGAAAGATTCAGTCTCTGCCTCAAACTTCATCTCTGTTAATACCTACAACGCATGCATTTTCCTTTTCATCGAAAGCATGGAAAACGATTAGTTATTGACCAATGCTGACCATATACCCGCGCCAGGATATTAGCGGTGAAGCTAGACCTAAACATTCGTATCCTCGTGCTTTTGTGGGGCAGTGATGTAGAAAGTGAGCACAGAGCGCGGCGCAAGCACTGTGAGGAGTATTCGGGTCGTGAAATAGTCTGGGTTTCCCCCGACTCCATTGTATACACCTAGTCATAAACAAAGTGATCCTTTCATCAACGCACAGAAAAAGAACCAAAACTTGTGCGAATAGTCTAGAAACTGCTAGAAAATCAGCTATAATATCCGTTGAAATGCTTTTTTTTCCCAAAAACTTGGTCCCTGATTGTATTTTGTATATAGGGGCTATTTATCTGACCATTCGATAAGTGAAATTATCATGAGTACGGTGTAAAACACCAATAGTTACACAATGTCAAATGCTCACATAATTACCGATAAATGTAAATAAACCTGCAATAGTCACCCGGTGATAAGCATTGACTTATTTTATCACTCGACATATCAACTGTATAGCAATGTATTTCACCGACTTGAAAATTAATGGCGCGAGAATCAACTCGTTGTTTGAACGTAATTATTCATGAAGAATTCTCGAATGAAGGATTTGATTACAGTATAAGCAGAACGCATGCGTGAAACTTCTGGGAGCCGGGGAACGGGGTCAAGCAAACTCACCCCTGACATTTCTGACAGTAGAACCTACAAGTTAATTGTTTTGTTTCCAACTTCCTGTTATGTGGAATACGCATTTTTCCCTGTCTAACAGAAGTATAACTCTGTCAGGCGTAGAGGAACCCAATATATACATGCCTTTATGCAATAACACTGGCCCAAAATAGTAATGTTCAAGATTGTCTTGGTAGGTCTACCGTTTAGGCTGAATTATGTGCCAGACAGTGCTCACTTACTCCTTCAATTTGTTCAAGAAAATGCTACGCTCTAAAATCAAATTTCTTAAAACCAACATACACGATACTGTGTTTTCTGAGCGGTGTTTGACTAAATTATGTTACTGTTATGAACAAACCGTGTACTATGCTCCAGTACGTGGGAAGGTCTGCCAGCAACCTGCCGATGGTCAGAGGTTTCCTCCAGGCTCTATCCGATTTTCCACCCACCACAATGCTGGCTGTCGTGAAATAAGTGAAATGCTTTTGAGTACGGCGTAAACCATCAATCAAATAAATGCATAAATCTACAATGTCTAGTTACTCCAAGAAAATTACCTTGTTGGAATAGCGGAGCAAGCGTCTTGTTATGCACGCCATGCCGTGCAGAAAGTGTGCAAGCTTACTCCAGTTTATACATACAGTGTGCCACATTTCTCAGTATTTTGTTAAAATAGCCAAAGCTTATTTCATTTCAACCCTATGGATAGCATTTATTTGTGTTTATGTCATTAAGTTTTATTTGCATATTCCGTATAAGGCATTGGGTGTATAGCGAGAACTATTGAGAAACAAAATTAAATCACTTGGTCGGTTTAATTGAAGTTTTACGCCATTCTCAAGAATATTTCACTTACACGAGGACAACCAGCATGACCGCGCAGTGCCTTTCCCTATTCCACTGCCAGTATAAAGTCGTTGTCTTTAATTTGTCTTCCTATATTCCTCATACGCATGGGGTACTAATCAGATAACGTTTAGTAGAGATAACATGGAATAGAGATAACGCGTGGTAGAGGTAGAGATAACATGGAATAGAGATAACGCGTGGTAGAGGTAGAGACAACATGGAATAGAGATAACGCGTGGTAGAGGTAGAGACAACATGGAACAGAGATAACGTGTGGTAGAGGTAGAGACAACATGGAATAGAGATAACGTGTGGTAGAGGTAGAGACAACATGGAATAGAGATAACGTGTGGTAGAGGTAGAGACAACATGGAACAGAGATAACATGTGGTAGAGGTAGAGACAACATGGAATAGAGATAACGTGTGGTAGAGGTAGAGACAACATGGAATAGAGATAACGTGTGGTAGAGATAGAGACGACATGGAAAAGAGATAACGTGTGACAGAGATAACATGGAATGGAGATAACGTGTGACAGAGATAAACAACAATAAATCATTTCCATCAAACTCTTGATGTAGAAACCTTCACTTGTGTCAAAGAGATGGTGCAGAGTAGAGATAAGCCACAATACATGGCTTGCTTCAGCCAATGAATCAGAAAGGTAATATCTGATAATTATAGCTAAAATGGAAAAGCCGTTAACATCTATAGGTGTATATATTATAAGGAATAAAGACGGCACATACACACCTGTAGGCGCACTCTTCACGCGTCGGTGACTCCCGCGCCTTAGTATAGGATTCTTGTACTGAGTTGGGAAACTCAGCACGCCCGCTCAGTTTAACTGTTTCACGGTAGCATTGTCAGTACAGTGAAGGGATCAGCTTGCTGCAGGGTAGCATACAGTTATGTACCCCCAAGCACTTCTGTATCTGAGACTTACCACTGGTAAATGTGGGACAGCCGATATAATGTACACCAAGACAGGGTGAGCAGGACGGTTTGCTGACTGACTCCGTTAAGATGTCACTGAGTGAAACACGAACCCCTGTAGTCGCTGTACAACAGGATGTCAAAACAACTGAAGGACTAGCGACATTTACTTCTGTAATTCTGCTGCTGGTGATAGGCCTATAAGTTAATTCTAAATGCTCGATTGTCAGTTCGCTGTTTACAATCGGCACAGTTCCTGGATGATGTACCATAAACAACTACGGATCGTAAGCCCTGTTATACAGCATAAACCCGTTATTCAACCCCCCGAGGGTGAAGTAGGACATGTGCAGTGGTGGTGATGAACACACTCGCACACACAGGCGTTATGCGAATAGGACTTAATAAATGCAGCGTACGTTCGTTCACCGTGCTCTTTGCAGGTTGTCTCTGAGGCTCTCGTGGGGGCCTATCGAAGCCGATAGAGACACCTCACCACCCCGACCTTTCTAATAGAGAGCGAATTGGCAAGATACCGGGCCACACACCACAATTAATCTCCCATTTACTTACATCTTAACACTTGGCCTCACATCACTATCCCTAAATCTGCAAGCCCTAAACCTTCCAGGCATCTTAGTCCTTGTTCCCTGGGAAAACTCCAGTCAAATTTCTGGCAGGGCATGACCGATGAAATTTTTGGCTAAACTGACAAACAGCTGACAGGGGTCAATCCCACCCATTAACAGATCAGTGAGCCCTGATTTGTCACTACTTTTGCCTTGTGCGCATCCGCCTCCTTTTCCTGAAGAACACACAAATTTATACCTGCAATAAAACGTTGAAGCCTGTCCTACAAAATGTTATCAACCATCAAGCAGAAAAAATGAAAAAGGGCATCTCTAAGAATAGAAAGGGACTGACTTCGTCCCTCCCGATCCAGATGCATTAATTGTGGTGTGTGGCCAACGAGGCAGCCAGATGTCCTCTATCGGCTTCCATACCGGGACTTAGCCGCATTGACAATAGTAAAGTGCCACCGCCAACAGCACACCATGTCGAAGACACCAGGCAGCTTTATAGTCCATGACCTGGGTAGAGTTAATAAGAGCTGGTCTGCGAACTCGCAACTGTGGAGGATGGAGAAAAACGGTCCTGACTGTTCTGTCTTGGTAGGAGAGTGTTTTGCTCACAAGGACCCTAAATTTGGCCAGAGGACCTAAATGTTGCAAAAAGAATTTAAATTTTCCACTGACACTCGGTCATCAAGCCAATTTTCTATTTCACATGTGTATGTCATAACATAGCAATATAACAAAGAAACAAGAATGACATATACGATATACAAATCAGGGTTGAAGCTAGTACGCCAGATTGTTCATATGACTAAATATATTACTATTATATATATATATATATATATATCGCTTAGTATACTGAGCAAAAGTTAATGACTCATCACAAACGGTCACAGGAAACCAGTGTCCTGTTTCTTCGAAAGGGTATCTAAGTGAGATAGCGATTACGTTGTCTGATCGGGAAAACGACCAGGCTCACATCCAAAGTTTACACAAACCATTGCACTTAGGTGCAGGCCCAAAGCTTCAACTGAAAAGGGGCAGGGTGGCTCCACTGTTTTGAAAGGGCAACTTTCACACAAGAGGGGCAAAGATGCGTGGCACAGCTCTTAAAAGGGGCATTAATACAATACCACTTGTCGTACCCTGCCAAAACCACCGTAACAAGGGAAATTTTAAATGTGATCCGATTACCTATCCAAACTTTATAATCACATGAGTGAAAATAAAAGAACATCTTTGTCATCTCACATTTTCCTTAAACTTGGAGAGCTAATAGAAGCCTCATAAAGACAAAAAAGTCTTGTAATACAATACACAATATGAATCCAAATGCGTTTTATTACCTTTTCAGAAGCGATGGCATAAGTATTTGGTATGTATTTTAACATGAGGTTAGTAAATTCAGTTTTATTCCTAATTTATTTCAAAGGATGTTATTCAGACTGACAAATGACAGTGATACTGATACGACAGCTGTCATTTCAGTGTTCTACAGCGATATATCCGTACTATACATATTCAGTTATGTTGACATTAGACCAGTTTTCTGCCCCGCCAACCAGCATTGTGTACATCAAACACAGGAAATTGTCAGATCTCGCTTCCATATGGTCTAAGTGGTGCGAGGTTGTGTGGTACGACATGGTTTACCGTATTCGTACGTGTAACTGGAGCATTCATGTAAGTGAGTGGCGCACCCATAACCAGTGAGATAAATTCCAGGAAAAAATCCATGTACCCATAGAAGTTTTGCAAAGTAATCTAGATTGTTTATGCTCAGCTGTTTTTAATTCGACCTCCTGTGGATTCACCTATGAATTGCCACCTTTGACAATTTATCTGGTCTCTTGGCCATTGTCTTTGATTGCACCTTGGCATGTGTCTCCGTGTTGTTTTGCCAAATCATGGCCTTTAAGGCTTTTATGGTTATTAAAGCCGAGTCACTCTTCTTTGGCTGATATGTTGTTGTTCTTTCCCCAGCGATCCCTAAAGCAGAAATGAGAGCATGACTGTGCTGCCTCACCCCGGAGGGCTTTAACAGATTAGATAACCACGCAAAGTTCTGCAACAAGTCGTCTTTATTGCCGAACCATGCTGAGGTAAATAATTGAAACACAATAAAACAGTGTCGGTAGAAACAATCAACAACTGAATTTAACATACACGTTCTAGGTTGAGAAAGTTCAGGCATAACGATAATGTAATGGTACAAATACACAATGTTATGTAATGCGTATTTACTACGTTTCATTGAGTGTCAATAAGTCCCGTGGAGTTCGCATGGAAATGCACACAATTCAACACAAGCGTTGTTGTTGTCTCTCAAACTGTCACCGCGCTCCTTAAACGCCTTATTTTCAAAACAAATTTAACACCGTATATGATCCCGTTTATATGTACATGCATATCTAACTGTCAATGTTACACTTACACTGTGGTTGTTTGGTTGTTGGTCAATTCTGAGCGCCATTTAGATTTAGATATTTAGATAGGAACTAGAAATACGCCTCGACGATTTTCTGATAGGTAATGTCACCAAAACTAACTCTGGCACAGGAGAGTTCTACCTGTGCACAGCATAAGATAGGCGTGACAATGAGTGACTGATGTTGTTCTGCCCGCGATCCCTAATGCCGAAATGACAGCATGACTGACTGATGTTGTTCTGCCCGCTATCCCTAATGCCGAAATGACAGCATGACTGACTGATGTTGTTCTGCCCGCGATCCCTAATGCCGAAATGACAGCATGACTGACTGAACTTTCCTACTGCTCAGCAGTCTGTAGGCCTTGTTCACAATGCAAGGCCTTGATTAGAATTCATATACCCACGTAACTGGCGTACGGTTTTGCAGAGCTTGAAACTGTTGGTAAAAAAAAGTGCGCCAGTGACACTGTGAAAACTGTAAGTGACAACACGACTGTTGTATGACGCGATCAAGAGACACTCGATCTCCGTCGATTACGGCAGTTTGTGGACTCTTATTGCGTTTACCAGTCAAAACACTGATGCAGACTGAAGTTCAGCCCTAGCTCAGTCTACATTCAGTTTCAATGTTTCGTCTTTTGGAGAAAAGCATTTTAAAACAAAAAGCCGACATCTGTTTATTGAATCAAAGAAGGCGCTTTGACGACAAAATCCCGAATACTCACACACTACTTCCATACGCCCGCGCAGTAAGAGGCCGTGCACGCGCATGTGCTATAGGAAGACTAGCGGTTTTCCAGGTAAACTCACGTTGTTGTTGCTTCATTATTGCAGCAATTTTGATAGTTTCGATGCAGGGTTGAAATTATTTGGTATTCAAAGGGACAGGGCGGCAATACTTAGGCATTCAAATGGGCGGAGTGCATATTTAAAGAGGCAGGGCGGTGCGTCCCTGTAAAACGGCGAAGCTTGGGATCTGAGGTGTGTAAATACGTAAACCTAAACATTAGGCATTGGCAGCTGACTACGTTCTCCAAGCAGAATGCAACGTTTTCCTATAACACTAACCAAACCGTAACCGTGGAGGCGCCCTTCATTAATGTGATTCTATAGGTACAAGTTTGATGTTCCTCTTCTTAGGACATTGCATTCACAAAACGGATATCTGTATTTTGAATACAGCGCAGAAGAGTAATATATTACAGCATCAAAAGCCATCCCCCAAAACATGAGTTGCAAATCAGGTAACAACATGTTAGTTAAAGAAAATGCGCTGATAACATCTAAGTCTAATATGATGAACACTTAGTCAAGTGCAGATAAAGAAAGATGCAATGTATACAAAAACATGCTCAATGAATATACGTACATGTGAACAACGGCTCGTTTACATGTCACTGGATGATTCATATCTGTCATGAGGTAGACTATGCTTTAACAATGTGGGGAAATGGACATATGTAATTATAATACTATTGTTGTGGTGTGGCTGACAACCTGAGCAGCCCTTTTGTTTCGTTCCCACCCCCAAAATAAGACTGCCCCAAAGTGAGGCTTGGCAGACAGGGTAAGATGACCCGGTAGGGAACAATTACCCTACATGAGATTTATGGTTTTCGAATGTGCTAATCCCCTGATACAGTGAATTGAGGAAGCTAGGCTACATGCGAAGGGGGCGTGGTCAGATTAAAAAAATGGCATATACTGTTTAAAGCATGTTAAGTTAATTTCAAAAGTTGGAATAATAACTACTGACTAAATAGTTTTTTACAATGTAACTGAAAATGGTTCTTTTATCTGTTCTAGCATGTGTATGATACTGTGTGAATGAGAAGTTGAAGCCCAAGGCTAATTCAGCTGTCTTCTGTTTACGCAATAAACAATGTTTTCTGTTTCAATTTTGATTAAGAATTTGAAATATTTCCAAAAGTTCCCACAGTAAATTAACCAAACCCTTAAGTGTGTGTATTTCTCTTTGAAGAGAGAGTATACTATCAACAGGTTGGCTAAGCAGAACTTAATAATAATTTACCTTAAGGTTATGAATATTCTATATGACACAGTCAGATAGGTGTAAATATACAAATATTATGATTAAAGAAAATGGTCTAAGACCACAAGAGTTAAATTCTTACCTGGATAAAAGTAATAAGAGCTGGTCTTCAAACTTGCAACTGTGGAGGATCTAGAAAAACGGTCCTGACTGTTCTGTGACTTGGTATGAGATTGTTTGATACGAAGGCACAATCCCACCACTCTGGTGTAATGAGGTCATATGACCTGAACTCGGCATCCTACTGGACAGCGATGGACATGGGACATAGCTGCCCCTGCAACACATCTGGGCCACCCCGTGGTGAGAAAATTGCATCACCCTAGAGATGGGAACTTTACATAAGTAAGACCAGAGCAGTAGAGCAATGGTTTACATTTGTCACGATTTTTATGGCTGCGTTCTCACAATTGTTTAATGGCCAGGAATGTTTGGGGTTAAAAGAGAAGACAACACTAGACCAAATGTATATATTTATGAAGAATCCTATTCATAGTTCAAAAAACGTCACCTTTTATCTTTGCGATATATGATGACCGCGAGATATTGCAGTTCAAGTTCACTTGAGGAAAATCGAACGGACCGTCACGCTCTCAATTTTAATCAATCAAGGGCGAGATATTTCTACCACCCGAGAAAACATATGCTTCCGATGTGACGTCACCAGTACCTAGCTCACCACTTTGCCATATAGAAGTAGTGTTAAATCAGTTTCCCTTGTTATTATGAGGCAATTCTGATATACTTTAAAGCCATTTTCAACGATAAAATGGTAGTGGAATACGCCCGGGGTTACTCCCTAAGATCTCAGCCAGGAGGCCACACTCCGTGGCCTTTGATTGTAATAATAAAGGAGAACGTACTTTGCACACAAAGGTGTGTCTCGCTCCTAATACTGAAGAGTGTGGGGTACGGAGGAAGCGAAATCGTGTTTCCGGTTTCTCTGAAATGGCGTTTCCTTTGGCCTCGTAAGAATTCCAGATTAAAAGATGATTTATGGAGTTAACAAGCACGTCATAAAAATGGCTATGCCCATTTAGGCCTGTATGGACACCTCTTCTGAAATAACTGTGACTATATTTTTTGTTGTTTCTTGTTTTAACTTACAGCACTAAACGTTAACATAATCACTTATGGATCAAAAATGTAATAGGAGTTCGAAGTCAGAGGCGCCAGTCCATGAGGTGTAACAGGAATCCGGCGTTAGAGGCGCCATTCATTGAGGTGTAATAGGAGTCTGAAGACATTATCAGTTACAGCATACATATTATTACTTGAGCACTGGCGGTATGGCGAAAAGTTAATAGTTGCAACCACATGTAGTCGAGTTGCTATATATTTTTATGTGGGAAATGTTACTTAAGATTGAAGTAAAATGCCCAGTGCATGATCAAAATAATGGCGGTATGGCTTAAAGGTATGAATGGTAAAACAAATATGCTCCTTAGCCTTAGAGATTGAAAGACAAGCACCTAAACCTTTGGGCTACGGCTCCTTCACAAAAGTTACTCTGATAAAGGAAGTGGATAGGAGACAGAGACATTTCCCTATACATAACTGTATCATCATACAGGTTTCTACCTGGTTTGAGGAATCTCATCATGGCCACGCGGTCTTTACCATGTCATTACACCAGGTACAGGACATGATTTACACATGGAATTCAACTCATTTTTTGTTCGCTCGGGGTTTATTGTCTTTATCAACACTGATTTATTTGTTGTTTATTTGATTGATGTTTTACGCCATACACGAGAATATTTCGCTAACACGACGGCGGTATTCATGTTGGTGCAAGGAAACCGGGCAAGGAAACCCACGACCACTTATGGCCGCAGAGGAAGCCAGCCTGGGGTCGGCGTTAACTTGCAGCGACCACATTGGTGAAAGTCTCATGGTCATTGGGCTACGTTAGCGCGCTAACACCCTCGGTCACAGAGCTCTCTTATGGACATTGCTTTAGCCAGATAATAACCACGACTCTCTGTGTATAACATGTGGATATGTTCAAAACAGACTGCTTCACTTAAATACCATGTCAAAGACACCATGAGGCAATAGGCAGCATACTCATAACCACAATATAATTATATGGTCCCTATTCATTCATTTCCTTCTTTAATATTTATATGTCATATTTTTTGCAATCTGTATAATCGCAGACCCACAAACATATATTGCTGCCTTGTAACCAGATACCTTGGGTATTATGAACAATCATAATAAAATTATTATAAATTTGGTTGAGCCATAATCACTGTAACATATGATCGGATTAAACTGGTCCATTCATATACCCGCCTATGGTTACATAGATTTGATACTTGTGGTTTGACCAAATCCGTTAATTACCATAGCGTTTCGTTGATAGTTTATATTTTGCATGTGTACTTCTGTTCCTACAGGAAGGAGGAAATATCTGTATTTCCTGGTAATATGTCACTCACTGAACCAACAAAATGTTCGCCGGTGATGGGATTTGATTTAGAAGTTCTGTTATAAATAGAGGAAACCGTTCTTGTATCTGTGCCATATCAGTAAAATGTGATGTCCGTTCCTTATCAGTTGAATGGCCAGTTTAATATTTATCTAATTATTCGATTGGCATTTTACACCGTACTCAAGGACATTTCACCTATACAACGGCGGCTAGCATTATGCTGGTAGGAAAACGTGCAGAGGCCGTGAGAAACCCATGATCATCCGCAGCTTGCCGGAAGACCTATCCACGTAGCGGCCGAGAGGAAGCCAGCGTTAACTGAGCTTCAACACACACCGACCACACTGGCGAGAGGTTTTGGTGTATCATAATGCAATATCACTCTAAACACTAACCCGCCTGTGTAATATTACACGTCTAAGTAATGACTTGTCAATGTACTCCTGCTTCGGTAAACTGCAGTGTAACAGGAAGTATTAATGAGAGAGTTTCGACTTTCAAATAATAACACTTTGAATAACACTTTATTCAAGCAGTGGGACATTTTTACCCTTCGCGACAAAAGAGTATGAACTCGAAACACCCTCTTTGTGCATGCACCCTTATGACGTGGTCTCAGAACGGAGACAACTTTTACAGACATGTACTGTATTTAATCCGTTACGAAAGAGCAGAAAAATTAGTTGATCATAAATACAGGCCAATCGATGTTGCATGCCACAACGGAAAAAATATATGTAACGGTATTCTTAAACCCTATTGCATTTGCGCTGTCTATGTTTACTTTTTAAAAACCACTATGTACAAGAATACTCATCCCCATAATCTTTATGTACCAGAAGTATTACATCCCCAAATACGTGTGTACCACTGATGCATAAGCATTGTGGGTGTGCAAATTTGTACACAGTTGTTGTAGACATTGTCACCAGTTGTCATCATCTAACAACGATCAGCTATCATATATTTTTCACTTTACCTCACCACGTTACGACTGAAAAACGGTCAAATGGAAAACTCCGAAGGACTACACAAAAGAGTCCAAACCGCAGTGATACACATTGTTTCTCTGCTGTGACGCTGCAGTGCTTGTGTAATACGTAAGTGCTTTATGAGCACGCATGCACCGAAAACTGTGACGTACTCCCGGAAAAATACGAGACATGGCCTGTCAGCAACATGCGGCCGGTTGTGAGCTTCCCCCGGGGTCTGGCCGATTCCCTAACTCCATAATGCTGGCCGCCGTCGTGTAAGTGAAATATTCGTGAGTGTGGTGTTAAACACCAATGAAATAAATAGATCAATACTAAAGGAAACAAGGGAAGGGTACATGGCTTAGAACAGCTTGTTTAAAGCCAGGACAGAGTTGTACGAGTTCCACTCCTGAAAAACTGTTAAACACCAATTACTGATTTATTCTTGATCTAGATCAAATGTATACACGTAGCGATAACATATTCCACCCAAAAGTTTAAAAGCCCACGTTTTTATTTTTATGATGTTGTATAAGGGTTATGACCGCAGTTCAAAATAAGCAGAAAAGCCCACATCAGAAAAAAACTAAAGTGAGGTGTTTTCATGTTTTTACCTATCGAGTTAATTTTATTAACCGATAACGCACATGGTCCATGCACTGTACCGTCACGTGAACCTTGGTCTTCCTTTTTGTCACATAAACTGAACATTTTGCCAGCTTAAAGGTTATTTCACATGGCATATCCCATGGCCTCGAAAAAATTGCAGATTGAAATTGGTTTTATAGCGTTACTAAGCACGATCAGTTTAAAATGAGTTTTCCCGTTTAGGCCTCCTTCGACTACTTCTCCGGAATTAGTATGATATAGTATATGTTGTCTGTTCCTTAAACTGCACGTAAGTGTTCTTTATAGTCGGCTATGGAAGGACGTCCATTAAGGTCGCGTGTTCAAACCTATCTCCCGGTTTTTGCGTTACCACATTTAAGACGAAAAGTTTGTCATGTACACACTGTATCGGGAAAGGACTTCCCAATTTTCCGGAATCGGCCCTCCGTTCTGCAGAGCTGAAATCTTCAGTACGGAGTTAAGTCCCATCAATCAAGCATTGTAAATGTGTTGCGCAAACAACGCATGTCCCTCTTGGTAAAGTGTGAACATGTGTCAGTTGGTCATATCACGAAGTTGTCTCCTTGTAGCAGACCGACATATTTCAATATGGTACTGCCTCACTGGAAGGCCATGGCGAAGACACCAGACACGACACGCCACCAAATCACAACGTGCTCACACGGGGATGACTAGTACTTAGCCAATTCCTCCCACGCTGAGAACCAAGCGAATTATGAAGTCAAGATTACAGGAGTTTTTGGTATACCTGGATTCGAGATGGAACTTTCGATAAATCGTTTACTGGCCGGTCGCACGAGGCAATACGTCATGGCAGCCGGGAACAAATTGTTTATGTTTTCCAGAGGAAAGCGTATCCAATATTACATTGCACGCTCGGAGAGTGTCAGTCCCAAACAGTAACGATCTGATCAAAAGTGGCCGCAGGGCACATGTCTTCACAAGCAAAACGACCAAGCCACTTGAATAAAATAACAAGCAATAATCTTTATTAAAAGCGTATAAAAATGTATTTCACAAGCATATAACACTTTAACAACGAGTTTGGTTCAGCGACAGTCTACAATTCTTCGCTTTTTCGAAGACAAATTGAACAAGATCTGTTTATTCGGGTCAGTATGGTATTAGGGGTGATGTATATGGCTCATGCATACAGGTCCGAACAACGATCTTTAATAGATGCATGTTCTTCTTGCCTGAGTTGACTGCAACACCTCGACTCACCGGCCCTGTGTCAAGGGAGACTACTGTTATAACGCTTGGAACATAGGTAGCCCTCTACCTACATGAAAAACCATAACAGATATACTTATTCATGTTTCTTTGTATCGTTATTCAAACCACTTGTACTGTAATTCAGTGTTGGTAGAGTCCAGTGTTCTTCCAAATAAGAATTACAAGATTTGCTTCCCAGTCTGTCTTCCCCACACGGCTCGGAAAATGCCGCTAACAAATAACACATTTCATTTACTATATATTCAACCTGTAATTTAGAAAATTTGTAAAAATATTTTCATTTCATAAGACATACATCTTGTCCAGGTAAGACTGATTTTCACCAAGCTCTCACCAGGTAAGACTGATTTTGTTTTGGTAAATATGAAAATATAATTCAACGATAAATATAAAACCTGTAGCCCGTAGGGTGTTTTAAAATTTGTCTCAGCTTGTGAAAACGAGGAAACATAAAAATGACACAAACTTCAGAAAAAGAAGTGTGAAAAGTTATTAGCTAATCATGATAATTATAAAAAAAATAACAAAATATAAATATGATTCAAAATCAGGTTTAACAAATTGGAAAACAAGTAAACATGCGCTACGCTTTGATTTAGAACGTGGCACAAACGATATCTAACAAGAGGTTACCACCGAACACCAATTACTTTCAAATGTCCTTTTCTCTTCCGATAAAAATAGAAAAATAACAATATTCAACGCAATATTTAAAAATATCCCTTCACACTTCTTGAGCTGAAGTTGATGTGTACATCATTTTTTTATGTTCCGCACCAGTTATGGTTAGTATAAAAAAATCTGTGCCTCTAAATGTTGAAAGATGATGGCTGTTTTTTCGCTGTGTTACCTATCATTATTGCGATGCTATACGCATTTTAAGTGAAAACAAACAAAATTTTGTGAGCGGGCGAAGAGTGTAATAAAATGTAATAGGCTTCCAATGCGCTCATTGGTGTCAAGGTGTCAATCACTGCGGGCGCCACACTGTAAACAACAAAGAGTTTCAGGGTATCAACGACAAAGGATGTCAAGGTGTAAGCGACAAAGGATGTCAAGTATCAACGACAAAGGATCAGGGTGTCAACAACAAAGGGTGTCAAGGTGTCAACGAAAAAGTGTGTCAGGGTGTCAACGACCAACGGTGTAAACGAAAAAGGGCGCCAGGGTGTATACGACAAAGGATGTCAGAGTGTTAACTACAAAGGGTGTGCTCGACAAAGGATGTTAGGGTACATACGACAAAGGGTTTCGGGTATGAACGACAAATGGCGTTAGGGTGTAAACGACATTAGTTGCTAGGATGCCATGGTGTCAGGGGTAACTCGACCAAAAGTATGATGGTATCACTCAATGGATGGTGTCAGGGTGTGAAAGATCGCGAATGTCACGTTCACTGTCTTTGGCATAACAGTCGCGGGTGCGTGACAAGAAAATATAGCAAAAACAGAAACCGACACTGAAACGTTAACAAACTCTATCAAAAACATGAAACTGTCCCAATATACCAGCCGCAATATGGGAAGATGTAACGAAAGCTCAACTTGTTATGCACTTGATCAACGACCTTTTCATACCTTTAAATTGCAAGAAACTATTTACATTCCAGGCATTGTATAGCATATATCTACTTGTGGTCAGACAAGCCTGTCAACAAGGAACCATCTCTAGTGTACCGTTGTAAAGGTCGATCTCGTGGGAAATAATGAATCTGTGGAAACTAATTGCCCCTAAAACGAAATACAAAACACAACGGTCTTTGGCCCTTTATGATTGAATCCTGAGTTTTCCGACATTTTTTGACGGAATGTATCGCTTTTCAATTTCTGAATGTTCATTTTTAACAGTACAGTTGAGCATTAAACATATTTGTGATATGGCGTAATATACGCAATAGATTTGGGATAAAATCTCTTTGCTTCAACTTGAAACAACTGTTGGAAGTAAATCTCTTGACACAAGGCGCAAGCAAATGAAGTATTGTCTTGGTCGATATACGGAGTGCGCACGTGAATGCTGGAGAACTGTTGGAAGTAAACGACACTTCAAACTTTCCAGCAAAGATGGTCAAAGCCGATGGTATTCATACAAAGAAAAATTGCTCATTTTTTCACTGGAAAAGCATTAGAATGTATTGGTAGACCTCTACCCAGAACCATGCTTCGAGGAGTACCACAGTTTTAAGGCTGTTGTTTCCTAAAACAAATATTTCAAAAGTTTGAAGGCAAACGGTAAATACCAACCAATCGAATGATCCTTTTTGCTGAACCTTGTTTTCAAACGCATTTGGGTTTCGAGACTCTTTAGCCATTTGTCCGATGTTTAAATTCCAACGATCAGAAATGTATAAAAAGAGTGATTTCTCGGCTTCCTTGTATGTCAGTGGGCCTAAACGATCAATCCTCTCTGAAGAGAATTATGATTGAAATTGACGTTGTGGACACCGTCCTGAAATAATGAAACATTCCAACTTAAAGTGTTCAAGGCACCAATGGTAACACATGTCAGCCTTGCACAGAATAATCCTCATCCCACCTCGTTTATCGTCCTTCTCCATTGGGCTCTTCGTGCAAGCCAACACAAAATCAGTCCATGCATATTTATGCATATTTTTCACAGTTTATTAGCACCATATGGATAACTTCAAGAATAACTAAAAAAATGGAGGTGCGTGTGTAAACCACAAATTGCAATGGAATGCTCTCAGTCATAATAAAATGGAATGGTCGATACTACGGTGACTATGCGATTTTTACTACGAACACGACAAGACCTTCCGTTTCTTCCAATGCACTGTCTGTTTCACGTCCTCGTTACTTTTGTTCTGTGGTTGACGGCCTTCTGTCAAGCATTCCGCGGATGGCGTCCTCTCTGGCGCCATATTCAGTCGGTTAATCCAGTCGTAAGCACGGGGGCCGAATTTAAAGCACAGCTTCTTTGGGTAATCGCCATTTTTGGGTAATTGTCCAAAGTATCCGGCTTCTCGGGAAAATCTAAAAGGAAAGAAGACATGTTGCATTTTTGTACTCGTATCTTCTGCTCATTGATGATAACATTTTCTTAGCATTTCATTTATTTATTCATTTGATTGGTGTTTCACGCCGTACTCAATAATATTTCACGTTTGCGATGACAGCCAGCCTTATGGTGGAAGGAAACATATAAAGAGTACAAAGGTTTATGGCGTCACTGGGGGACCACTTCTTCAATATGGTTCCTAAAACCCAAAGACCAATAAAAACATATGACTCCATTTAATGGACAAAAAGATGTAATTTTTAATGGTCTTTTCACTCACCATAACTTCATATTTGTGTGGTCTTTCCATTTAACACGTTTTCCAGTTATATATCACATACATGTAAGAGTTTTAATATTCCGAATCTGCATTTCATGAATCTTTTGAGTTCACGTAGATTTGGACGAGACGAGGCGGGGGGCTCTTGTTAATTAACGCAGCGAATCTACGCCGTTCTGCGGCAGTTGATAGTTTCAACATATATAGGATGTGTCCGCTGAACGCCTCCCTTAGCTATTGCGGTACAAAAACATGTCTTTTAGCTGTGTTAGTTTGCGAGAGCCCTCTCCACTGGCATCGTCTAAAGCATGGTGAACTCGCGAGAAACCTGACATGCCGATTGGGCATGTCAAAAATGAAATGTTACACGCATTGTGTCATGGGTATTGGATGTCTTTCATGAAAATTTCAGTATCACCCTTGTAACAGTGCTGAAACCGCGGCAAGTTTAAAAGGGCTTGAAATGCCATGTTTAAAAAGCAGTTTAATTTGTTGTATAAAATTCTAAAAAACGCGGCATTTTCGATGACAGAGTTTACAATGATGGTCTTTCATTTCACAGACAGATTTTCATTGTTTTTCTGCACCTTTTACATGTACGGCGGCAATGGCACGCGTAAATGTACAACCCGGTTCTAAATATTACCTAATAGCTCTGCTCATTTTCTCGTAAGTCATACTCCTCTTGGTGCGTTTCTTCTGGCCCCAGAGATGAGCCACTTCCTCAGACTTAGCTATCCGGAATACGCCATTCCGTTGGTCAATCCAGTGGACGTGGGTGGGGCAGTACTCAGCGCTAAGGAGCAAGTCACGCAAGAACTCCCATAAATGGTACACTTTGGAAGCTGCCAGAAAGACAAAAGAATTCCAA
The DNA here is from genome assembly GCA_016165875.1 of Acanthopleura granulata. Lineage (NCBI taxonomy): Eukaryota > Metazoa > Mollusca > Polyplacophora > Chitonida > Chitonidae > Acanthopleura > Acanthopleura granulata. The sequence goes on along the minus strand of JABBOT010000015.1, from coordinate 2,206,733 downwards.
TTTTTTAAGGGATTCGTAAAAAAAATCTCAAGCCCTCTATAATTAATCCCCATCGTAAAAAATCCCAAGCCCTCTATAATTAATACCCATCGTAAAAAATCTCAAGCCCTCTATAATTAATCCCCATCTTAAAAAATCTCAAGCCCCCTATAATTAATCCCCAAACTCCTCCAAATGATACACCCTGGAAGGTGTCAGTAGCACAGATGAATTCAAATCATTCAAGGATCGCGAATGAATGATGAGTGAAATTTGGTGGTGGAACACCTATATATAAATTGCTGCTGTTTAAACATTTGCATGAGGAGTTAGAATAAAACCCTAACTCAGGTAATAAACACTCATCAGCCATCAACCACTGTTTGAATGCAGTGAGCGATTTTATCTTATTTATATATTAATATTTTGTTTTCTCCCCTTCAATATTTAATTTGGTGACAGAGTTTCAATCCAAGCTATATGTCTACATTGTCTTATCACCCACACCACAGACAAAAATGAAAACCTTGGACGAAAAATATTTTCTTCAGAGAATGTTAATTTTTATAGCTAAATAAAAGAGAGGCCACTCTTGAAACTTTTAAGGTCTACCAGCAACAAGCAGATGGTCGTGGGTTTCCCCCGAGCTCCTGGTGTATAAGAGAAATATTCTTGAGTGTGGCGTAAAATGACAATGAAATAAAGTGAAATGAAACCTTTAAGAATGCTGACAAAGACGTGGTACTTACGTTGACCTGGTCTCCTTCCGGGACGCCTGCTTCCTTTACCAGAGGTACTCGTTACTCTGGAATGATCATCGTAACAATTTTCGGCGTTAATTACAAGTGTGTCCTCCTCGCTGTTCGACTGGTCATCGGGGTCTCGCTTGATCTCGACCTTAACGGGAACTTCTTCGCGCGAATTATCTTCCACCCGAGATTCGTCCGTCGCGTCCAGAATTCGCTTCCTCTGCCGTTTGTAGCCGTCTTTTTCTTTGAGTTTGCGCTTTGTTCTTCGACGTGTTGGTGTTTTAACGTTTGCTTCCACCATCGGCGTGTGTTGTTGAGATTGATTTTCTATTTCCGGTAGGTACCCATTTTCTGTCACGTGCTCGTCATTTTCTGCTGTGGCCATAGGACATGGTTTCAGATCTGAAAATATGAACATGTCATAAGATGCGTTCAAATGTTTGATTAACGTGACGTAATTTATGGAGGTGCGTGGTGTACTATTGTGTTAAAGGATGGACAAATTGGTATGTCACTCAAATCCAAACTGGCTTATTTCTGGTTGTACCTGAGTTTTACCCTAAACACATTTGTTTACTTCTCCATGTGCTATTCTTAACTATGTTTCGTTTTGTCAGATATAATGGCTATTCACTGACCTGGCCCTCTTTTACCATTACTGACCAAACACATAAATAGAGAATACGATATGAATTGAGAATGGCATTGATACCGAACTACAGTTGATGCAGACTTGCAGTATCCATCCCCCAGACTAAAGGTCATTGGTGGGAAGTTTTTGTGTCATTGCGCTGCGTTAGCGCGTTAACCGACTGAGCCACGGAAAATACCCATCGATCGTATATGCACTACATATTTCATACACAGACACCTTGGTCACCTGACCGTGTAGTGCGGAATTTGTGACCGCCATTATGACACTGCACACGAACGCTGGAGTTGTTGCGATGCAAATATATGATAGCGTTTGAAACTATATGGTTGCGATCTCTACCTGTTTGAAATATAGTCTGTATGTTAGGAAAAAGCCATTGTATACAATGGTGCGTGTTAAATGTGTCTCGTGCGGCAAGCAGGAGAAAAAAGGCCAAACAAGATGTATTATACCAGGTCTATTTACATACTGTAACGTTGGTCCATCGTGCAATAGAAGAGTTTCGAGATCGAACTCTTTTATCGCTAAATGTAAGAAAAGCCCTACTGTACCATGTGACCTGTCAAAACTGTTCGGTAACCATTTCTGATTACATTTACTATAACATTTACTAAGAAAATGTTTTAAAAAATGACTTAGACTAGATGTACGACAGGGAAAATTGAGGAACTGGAAGTTTTTTAATTTAAGAAGCTCCTGTTTAAAGGAAAGGTCGTTTGTACCTACCTAGCATGGCAAAGACAAGTGATCTGTAAATTCAAATCAAGAAAATTGCCTGACATTTTTGACAAGTCACATGACACAGCTGCAATATTTTTATCTTCTACGACAAAAGAGTTCGAGCTCGAAACTTCCCTTTTCTGCTTATAAAATATAGATTTTAAAGAAACATAAAGGTAGAAAATTAGAAGATTGAGTAGATCCTTAGAACACGGGACGGCACACCTTGTATCAGTTTGTACGGTGTTCAAAGAAAAGCAAAAGGCTAATGAAAATTACTAAATGTTGGAAACCAAAGAAGTCTGTATGTGGCCTTCTGTTAGGATAACTCGAATACCAATAACCCAATTTGCGGTTTGCGGCTTACTGATGATTGACAGTCGTCACAGACAAACTGGCTTCTTTCTGCAAAGGGCAGTGCTAGCCATGGGCACTTGAAGTGCCTTATCATACCTCCTTCTCCCCACGGTATGGCTGAAACATTGCCGATGTGGCGTTAAGCCATAATCATTGCCGATATGGCGTTAAGCCATAATCATTCATTCTTTCATACCTCCTCTGTTCGGTGTCTGACTTCTTATGCAGATGTTGAAACCATGAATGAAGCCGGCTTAACACATAGAGACACTATGAAACCATGAATGAAACCAGCCTAACACACAGAGACACTATGAAACCATGAATGAAGCCAGCCTAACACATAGAGACACTATGAAACCATGGATGAAGCCAGCCTAACACACAGAGACACTATGAAACCATGGATGAAACCAGCCTAACACATAGAGACAATATGATACCATGAATGAAGCCAGCCTAACACATAGACACTATGAAACCATGGATGAAACCAGCCTAACACATAGAGACAATATGATACCATGAATGAAGCCAGCCTAACACATAGAGACACTATGAAACCATGAATGAAGCCAGCCTAACACATACAGACACTATGAAACCATGAATGAAACCAGTCTAACACATGCAGACACTATGGAAGTAAATTCCTTTGTCAAATTGTTTGTACTTTGTACTAATGACGGAAACATGCAAACACCTGGAAATTGACCAGGTTTAATTGCTCTGAATCCTTAATTGATAAATTCTGTTTACTTGTCTTCACTTCCTGTTGAAGTACATCTGTACGAATGGCATATATGTCACACGATGTATTTCAATGTTTATACCTCCGGAATGAAAACCAAACAATAGAGAAAGTTTTCTTAAAAAAAGGCCCCATTAAAATCTGTGTCGGAAAATACTGTTTTTTGTAGACTTTTGCTTCGCTGAACCAGGAGCAGTAAGATATTAAGGTTGTAGGGTGACCTTTACGGGCCTCACTGATTATCTTTCGTCTCCGTGACATTTTCCCAGCCTTAAAGAAGTATTTAATCTTAACTTTTCGAGCGCAGGTGCACACACTGCATGAGTAAACCTTACAATTTTTAGTCTCAGATCAGAAAATGGCCGCGGAAAAAAGTGACGCCGTTGGCTACATAAGTTATCCATTGGTCCCGTCAGATTCACCTCACAATGCAAACATTTGACTGCATTTAATTAAGATAAAAATCTAGAAAAGCATGGGCAGGCATGAGGTTCTTGTCGTGCCACTTGTGTTTACTTCATTTCTGGATTTTTTTTTGGTTTGTTTCCTTCCCCTTAAGGAGTTTTAATCAAATTAATTAATTGACTAAAAAGTAATGTATAACGAAAATAAGGCTTGGCGAAATGTTGTGAACAAAGCATTGTTGACCAGAAATGCAATACGGACGGGCAAGGTAAATGAAAGAAATCATTTTGAGGAATTCCGGTTTTGAACATATCAGCAGAGAACATATCGTAATAATGCCGCCTTAGCTATGTAGCTGGTGATACCGTAATAATACAGAAAAGGACACAGGGCTCTGCCTGCTGTGATAACTTGGTACCAGTTACCCCTAAAACAGATGACTTGTTATCTTCGGAAATATCTTCATTCTAACCACATGTTCAGGAAACTGACTAAATTGATAACACGGGAAAATTTAATTACAAATAAACTGAGATTCAAATTCAGTGGAAAATGCTGCTGTGTAATGAAAACCTTTTAGAGAATTCATTTACGTGCACATTTCTGAAATGCTTCAAAAGTGCACATGAAATGCAATGGTAGGAGAACCAAAGCAAAATGTTTTAATAAAAACTCCTAAGAAAGATAAGACTTAGTGAGAACCTCTTATAATCATAACAATATTTTGATTACAAAATAGCTCGGCAAAATTTCAAAAGAACTTATTCATTTACTTATTTATTTATTCGCTTTGTGTTTCACTCTGTATCCTAGAACAGTCAGTCATAGGACAGCATGGTGGCCAGCATTATTTTAGGAAGAAACCTGACAGAGACCGGAGGTAACCTGAGAGAGCCCGGGGGAAACCCATGACCAGCAAAGCTTTTAAAAGTTGGCCCTGGTCGTATGTTTTAGGTTCAGCCAGATTGCTGCATTTTGTATACTTACGAAGGACACATTATAATTTTTTTCTAGAAAGAAAATAAGCAACAACAACAAAATAAGCGCACAAAGCTACTTTGATATAATTCAAATAAATATAAATTACTAAAACTATTCTCTAAATGACTTCCACCAATGGTAAGAAGTGATAGTGTTCCCAAACGCTTCTGCAGTATATTGCGAAATACACTATTTTATTCACCACGGAACTATTGGTAACGCTAAATACAGGCTAGAGTATAACAGTGATTAAAATGCTCTTTGTCAAATCCCAACATTCTGTATACTATTCCCTGCTTTCCGTTTAAAACATTCGATACTTAAATTTTTGAAATACTTAAATGTTGTGATTTAATGAATCGACGCCATAGCTCTGCAAAAACTGAAAGCTGTATTTAAGTGTCAGATGTTTCAAGGCTGAAATCATCCACAGACATATGTCAGATGTGTCAAGACTGAAATCATCCACACACATATGTCAGATGTGTCAAGGCTGAAATCATCCACAGACATATGTCAGATGTGTCAAGACTGAAATCATCCACACACATATGTCAGATGTGTCAAGACTGAAATCATCCACACACATATGTCAGATGTGTCAAGACTGAAATCATCCACACACATATGTCAGATGTGTCAAGACTGAAATCATCCACACACATATGTCAGATGTGTCAAGGCTGAAATCATCCACACACATATGTCAGATGTGTCAAGACTGAAATCATCCACACACATATGTCAGATGTGTCAAGGCTAAAATCATCCACAGACATATGTCAGATGTGTCAAGACTGAAATCATCCACAGACATATGTCAGATGTGTCAAGACTGAAATCATCCACACACATATGTCAGATGTGTCAAGGCTAAAATCATCCACAGACATATGTCAGATGTGTCAAGACTGAAATCATCCACAGACTTATGCCTACGATTTTCAGTATTTAATAAAACCGCTGAAAAGGATCCATTCCGTATTCGTTTAAGACAATCTGGATCCTTTCATTGGCTTTTTTTCAGACCCTTTTCACTGGCGTAAATGTGCCAAACATTCTTCAGTGCGCCATTAAGCATCAATCAAGTTTTAGAAAATAAAATGCACTCAGGGAGTTCAAACTTCCCCTATGACACAATGCACCAATCCCCCCAGCACAAAAGGGACAATACTCTGCATTTCTATCCTCGGTATCAATAGCGAAGACGGTTTAAAAATTCCTGTATCCAGATCACCACCCAAATACGACAGACTAGTGGTTGGCCCAGGGAACACCTGGTACGCAGATAGACAGACAGACACACGGAGAGACAGAAAGCTAGGCTACACGGACAGATAGACAGACAGACAGACTGACAGACGGACAGGCAGGCAGGCATAAAACGAAGAGACAGAGAGATAGATGGACCGACAGAGATAGGCGAATACAGAGAGACAGAAAGACAGACAGAGAGCTAGATGTACAGACGGACAAAACAAACAGACTGACGGGCAGACCGACAGACAGAGCGAGAGAGGGACTGACAGGTGATAGAAAGACAGGCAGTTAGACGGACGCACAGACAGATATACGAACAGAGAGATTGACAAGCGACAGACAAGCGGAGAGACAGCCAGCTGAATGGCCAGACGGACAGACGGACGGACAGGCAGGCTGACAGTCAGACATGCAGATAGATAAGCGAACAGACGGATAGACAAAGGGACATAACCTCCTCGGTGAAACAAATCCCCCCAAAATTTATAAACTATGGCAGAATCTCACCTGGCAAGTCTTCTAGCGAAGGCACGGTTAATGCATCATGAAGCCTGGAGCCCAATGAGTAGTCCAGGGGTTGCATGTTGTCATCTGATGGGCAGTCCCTGTACGCTGTCCTCGGCAGGGGGAGATCCTGTCCGAGGGGGAACCCGGGCACGTTGATGGGGTCCACCGTGACGTCTTGGAAAAGGACCTCAGGAAAATCTGAAATCAACAACAACACGGATCTAAGCGTCGTCTCAGTTGTCAACCACAAAGGACATGAATATCAAAAGACAACAACGACAATATGGGTCTGGGCTTCAGGGAAATATGAACAAACACAAAATAACAACAACAAAGAATTAGGCGTCGTCATTTTTGTTTGTATACCAGTAGTCCTTCATGCATACTCGTCGTTCCAGGCACGTAATCACAGAATAAATTTCAAAACTTTGGAATCTCCTTCCCGCCTTTAACAAAACGCTTCAAAACTATGCACATTTTGGTTCTTTCTTTGAACACGTCACACTTTTAGGTGTTCATTTACAGAAAAGACACTTAGGTAATACACAAGCGCAATGACGCTACAAACGGAAACGGTGTGTGGTTAATGAACTCCGAACCGCTTTGTGTAGGCCATCGGTCTTCTACCCCAAAACAGCACTAAAAAACAAAGATTAAATACAAAAAGAAATTAAGATGGATTAATGTAAAAGAGAATTGCGCAGTCAATGGCTTTCAAAAAAGCTTGTAAAGGCAAGGTATGCGCCAGGCACGTGTAAATCGTGCATCTTGCTACCGTCCTAGTGCCCAATCGATGTGGTGGCCAACATTTCGTTTATTATTTTGGCAATTTTAATCGCTTGGATTCGGTTAAAATGGTCCGAAATCCCGCTTCTGAATGTAACTTAATTTACTTTAAAAAGATGTAAGGACATATAAAAGAACGAGAGTCTTTCTGCTAGGATAAATCTCGCTCTAAAGCATTATTTCACCTCATATGAATATCAGGCCAGTTTACTTCACTAGCAAGGTTGAAGTTACTACAAATGAATAACGGTCCGAGATTCGGATGCGGTTTCATACACGTCAGGGGGTTGGTCAGGTACTTGCCGAAGTGTTATGGTTTTACACTACGGTATCTTATACTGACTGCTATCTAACACATGTAGGAGGAGAAGTTTTGTCTATAATGCGATTATGTCAATAAATAAATAAATAAACAGGAGGAAACCTTTCACCTGTGAAACCCACATTAGTATACAAGGCGTCAATAAAAATGGACGTTCATGGACACTCAGCAGTGTTTTTATTGGTGATAGAAAACCTCAATTAATGTCCCAGGCGCATACATAAAATCAGAATCCAAATCGTGTACCATGGTAATTTATATAGTGCCCTTAATAAAATATGTATCTCAGTTGGGCTTTGATTGCAACTGTTCATATATCCAAGATGGCGATCATACATGTACTTTAAACAATGCCCTTGTGACGTTACTTGAAATCATCACACATGACTCAAGTGTGCCGAAGAGCCCGCTGTATATGTACGGGGAAATGCTAATGAAAATCACGGAAAAAAACTGAAAGTCAGTGAAAGACACTATGAATCATCGAAATCCATAAGAAGCAAGAATAATGACAAATTCGTGTTATGAAAGGCAGATTTCAATGGTGATGAGACGGCGCATTGAATTTTCAAGTGCCCAAATCACCTACCATTCTACGTGTACTTCGTAACGTGTTGCAAAATACGTGTATGAAGGCCTAGTACCAGGGTGTTCCAGCAGTTATTTCTGTCTTTATATTGTCATATTAATAATGAAGGCACAATCACCCCCTTCTTGCACCTACCCCGTCTTTTATCAAAATGTCATTGTAAGCTGAACCCGGATATCCCAGCCATAGAAAAAATAGAGTCCGGGTTCGCTTCCTTGGTGGCCACTAGGTGTGATCTACATATTTAAACAGCAAATGACCTGTTGTGCAAACGCGGCCATTCGGGAGAGAGCTCCACTGCAATGCGCTCAGGGCTGTAAAGAGCCTAAAATTTCGCATATTTCTATGTCGTTCATTTTAATTCTTCAGACGGTTCTATTGATATTAGAAACGTCCTTTTCAGGCTTGTTGGGAACGTTTTATGTCAGTTATTTACTTTAAAAAATGCACTTTCTGGGGACGGAAAGATCGTTTGCCATAATAACTATATCGTTAGCCTACCTCTGAGACTTTAGATTAAACGATAAATAAGTTTAAAACATTGTGGCAAAGTGCGTTCTGTCAATGCACTGTATTTGTTCACTTAATACATAAGATTCACAAACACCGCAAAAGTGTAAAAGACATACGCTTGTGCTGACAGATCTGCCGTCTTTGAGAATTTGTGCAGCAGGCAAGAGACATATATTGACAGATCAACCATCACCGATGAAGTGTGCAGCATGCAACAGGCTTATACTGACAGATCTGCTTTCTGTGATGATTTGAGCAGCATGCAATAGCCATATATTAACAGATCTGCCATCTTTAATGAAGTGTGCCACATCTATTAGGGTTATCCAGACAGATCTGCCATCTGTGATGATTTTATGCAGCATGCATCTGCCATATGTAATAGGCTTATCCAGACAGATCTGCCATCTGTGATAATGTGTGCAGCATGCATTAGGCTTATCCAGACAGATCTGCCATCTGTGATAATGTGTGCAGCATGTAATAGGGTAGTATTTTTAGAGACGTGTACACAGCCGACATTAATCTGTGCAGAAATAGGCTTACATTTTACAGGCTTACATAGGTCTACCAGCCACCACCATGTGTGCAATAACAAGCTCATATTATACGAAACTAATAAACTGCAACAATGTGTGTGCAGCAGGTACAATATGATTTACTTCACTTAGGGTATTATTCCAGGTGTGCAGGCAAAAGGGTCAATAATAGCAACTTCCAGGCCTATTGACACCATGGTTTAAGCAGACTTGGATCAAAAATATGCAAAAATATGTCAACTGCAATTTATTAGATGCCATTCGTCCAGAAATACTCTTTATACGGTGTTACTACATATTTTATCAATGATATTAAACAGGCTGGTATTATGAGAGATCCACTATGTTGATCTCATTTTACACATAAAGGCAGCAGAGGTTGTGGGTTTTTGTGTTTTGTTTCTTCTTGTTTCTTTCCCTTTTCTCTGTTGCACTCAAGTGTGTTGTTGATGAGGAAACAAGATATACATGTACACATATGTTAGCAATTAACTCCCGGATTCTCACGAATGTGGAAAATGCACAGGAATTTAGGTTCAGTCCTTTGTTCAGCGATTCATTACCGACTCATGCAGCAAGTTAAGACTTTGTGTAATTTCAGTTTAAAAGATGTGAATGTCTCCGAACTCCAAAATGCATCTAAAGGTGTAGAGGGTCTATGGGTTCATGAATGCGAACAAGGAAATCTGGAATACTTCCTTATTCGCTGGGAGACCAAGTTTGTTTCATATAGAAAACGAACAAAGATAGCTCGCATGACATGGTGGATCACAGCAGTCCGCTTTCGAAGCATTTTTTCTGGCCCAGTTCTAAGATTAAAGATATTATCCAATAATAAATATGGATGGTATAAAAATGAACCCTTTGTGACTGTGTTCCCCTCCCACTGATATTCATGGACGACATTTACACCAGTCAGATGTGCACCGAGTGGTCTTGGGAGTATGTTGTCTGTAAGAGCTAAAAGATGTTGAGTTAAAGAAAAAATAACTGATCCTAAAATAAGGAGTCGCTAGAAAATCCCGAATTATATATGCATCGAATGCTCTTGGGAATATTTTTAACGAGGACACAGGACTAGATGCCCACAGTACTCCCCGCATTAAACTACACAAGGTGAGCGAGTGGCGTATAAAGCCAGGTTACTGTTCACACTGACACGGACGTTCCTGCTTGTAAATTGTGTGACCTGGTTGTTTTGGCGCGTCATTTCTTAGAAACCAAACTGGCTTCAGTCTGCGGAGGTGGGTAAAATTTGGGCCATTCAGACCAAGGCTTCGCAGGAAGACAACCAGCCTCCACACGTATTCCGAGCCAGGGGCCTCAGGTGACACACATGATCGTTAGGTGATAACAGTGAGCTTATTCAGTGTTCACACGCAAAATACTGATAATCTATGGAGTTGTCGTTTTCAGGGGCGTTTTGCACATGCGAACGAGTCAAACTTTTGTAGCTCCTTTAGTATCACGTACACCCAAATGGACACGCAGACACGCAGACACGCGTACATGCACGCACAGTGCGATGCAACAGCAATTCATATACGCTATTTGCATCTTAAACGACCAGACATTGGTCGTTCTTCAACACAAACGCTTATATATGAGGGTTGAGATGGCGTTAAGCCATAACCATTTATTCATTCATCCACACATATACATGCTGATTCAGCGAATGATTACTCTCCAGAAGACAAGCTGAGATAAATAAGAGAACAAAATAAAGCCGAATAAAGTTTGGTTGCATAGACAAAAATGTAAAAAAAAAAAAAGACAAAAAAAAAAAAACAAAGCAGGAAAGTTACGGCTGTGCTGTAAATATAAATTTTCAAGCAATTTTTTTATCTTGTAGCCGTGTGCATTTTTCCGGGAGATTGCACAACCTATTCGTGACGGAACGTGGCAAAAGGAAACGGACGATGAATGAAGTACACAGACATGGGGTCTTGCAGCCTGCAGGCTTTAGGACTGTGCCAAACATAATTTCTCCCGAAGAGCAGTTGTAAAGAACCAAGGAATTCTAATTCGTCCCGACAAACACGAGCACATTATGTACATAGTCGTGTTTGTCGTTTAGGTTTTAATAGAATGTAGCTTTCCAACAAGTAGCTTTGGTTTTAATCCCAAATTTTGGGGCTGCCTACTTACAGTTGTAAAATGACAGGACTCGCTAAGGTAACGAATGATTGTTTTTCTATCATCATCTAACAGGCACATTTTCAGTACTTGAACTTGATATGACTGATCGAAATAATGGAGTACCGCACATATCTCGGTGCAATGGCGACTCCGACCCAAGCTGAGATGACCACTGGTCGCTTGCAATAATGACTTGTACGGATCGCGTTTGCCCATCAAACGCTAAAAGTTCAGTAATGAACAATGTACATACACACAGAAGACCCGAATTTCCAATCGCTGTCTGTCAAGGGTTTAGCGTCTTATGAACGATCACACGAACTTTATCATTAAGGTATGGTGCACAGGCTGACATTCCAATGCCCGTTGCAGAGACCGATTGTAAGCATCACCTAAGCTTCCACTCGAAATGGCGCATTATTCTAATTGTGGAATATGCCAAGATTATTAAACCCCTTTGCTCAGTTGTTAAGTCCAACGATAATTTTAAATCTCTTCAAATCATTTTGATCATTGTGAGAATAAAAATTCTGATATCAGAAATACAAGTCTCTCATTGGTTACTAAGTCTGGAGAAATTAGTTTCCCCCAAATAGGGGGATAATTTTTGGGGTAAATAAATTCTGTATGTTTTCCGAGAGACAAAAAGAGAACAAAGAGGCTAAATTCCACTTAAGAAGGGGTAAGTAGTTCTCCGCGACTTAGTAGCCAATGGGAAACTTTTATTTCTAATATCAACATTTTGATTGGTTGGCTAAGTCGCGGAAAAATGCCCTCCCTCCCCCCAGCTACCAGTTAGCAGAACAGTTTTTTAAACTTTTTTTTCAACGACATCCCTACCCCCACCTCCTTGAAAAAAAATGAAAAAACTATGTTCCTTGCGTGGTTCCGTACTTTTTGAATCTCGTTTTGCGCAGTGCTTCATTTAGGTACTTGTAAATGATTACCGATGGCTCTAAACAACGTCTTGTTTGGTTGGCTGTGTAAATTAAACATTGTTAAACATACTACCGATTACTAGCCATTTCTGAGATTCTGTAGCCAAAGGTAAATGCTGATTTCTAATTTAAGGCGGTATCTTGCTTGGACCCAGACTTTCCCGTTGTGAGTTGTTCACATGTATGCACAGTAAAACAATTATTCATTGATCATGGTATGTTGCATGGAAATTGTTGTACAATGAATGGAAAGATATTTCAGAAAATCAGCACAATTTAACAAATCTACATTTAATTTATTTACAACGAAATAAATGATATATATATGGTAATCCACTCGAAAATATAATGGGCTACATTTATTGGCAGGTGGGTACAGAAGCCAGAAGGGACCTGAATGGGGGTTCAACAAATCCAGGCGAGAATATTCCCGATCCATCGGTGTAAATACGGTTAAGTGTATAGTTTTCATGTTCAGTTGTACAAAACGAGACAAAACCACAAAGTTTCCAGGTATAAGTAAAAACGAAGTAGATTTACCAAAACCTGAACTGCACGAAAGAATAAGGCCGCTCTAGTTCAGAGCGGGAAAAATAACCGTGTAGCAACGGATGAACTTAAAGTCTATCTGATCGACTTACTGGGTTTTCTAATCCGCGTCCAGGTGCGCTGTGAGAAGTGTGCTTCAACTCCGGCTGCTGATTATACTAACGTGTGTTAGTGAAACTGATTAAGGCGGACACGAAGCGAATGGGCGTGATGTCGAAGTCTGGACAGCGAGGAAGGACAACAAAGACGTGTTCCTCGGCTATCGCTGTGAGATTTTCGGCAAGGGAGCCTCCGCGGTGTAAAGGAGTACACGCCGACCCCATCCCGGAAGTAAAGCTCGAGCAGCGGTACAAACCTTACCACCTGTTCCGTGACCTCGTTACAAAGGCGTGCCGCGAAGTTCTCGGTTATTTCCGGGTGAAACGGAAAGAAAATCTCTGCTGCATGCGTAAGCGTCAGTTTTTACAGGAGACTTTGGCTTAAAATATATAAATTATTTTCATATGAAATATTGTGCTGCAAGATCTGGCCATTTAGTATATTGACCATAAGACAACTGAAGCTTGCAGCCAAAGGCTATCACAAATTGCTCCATAAGCAGATAAATACTTATCCCCAAGCTTGTGTAAACATTAGTAAGTCCTTTTCTTCGACAAAAGGGTTTAACTATATCATTTTTCGGGATACACAACTGATAGACACAAGCGTTATCAGATTCGAAAGACATGTAAGCTATGAAAAAGACCTCTTGCATTTCCTCACAGAGCACGCGGCATTCATGGGTATGTTCAAGACAGGACATACTGGAGGAGCTGCCTTTCTTGTAAAGGACGATTTGGGGATGTCAGTTCTCCACGCATTGTTAATTCCAGTATGATGTCATTTGGTCACGGATTTGAACCCAGCTGCGGCTGCAAGTCAGAACGTTTGTCAACTAGAACCTGACAAGGGGCAGCCCCACCAATAAGCCTGACCGACACTAATAAATACACAAATCAGGTCATAAAAATTACCGTAACAAACACATTCCTTCGCAGAATGGGGGCTTTTAGGGAGTAGGAGTTGGGTGTTAAATAATTGAATTTCTGACGCAAGACTTCGTTCAGAGTTTACGACAACTAAGTTTTTATACGCCAAAAACACATGTGCAGCAGAGGTTTTTAGCCAGCATAATGTTACTTTCGTGCTTATATACAGAAATATACAGCTCATACATCCTTAAACACTGGAACATGATTCACTTGACCGAATGCAAAACTTTCTTCTGAAGTGTATCCGAGTTAAATGACAACATGGAGAGTTTGGTGCAAAGAGACTGTTTACAGATCATCGGCTCAACTGCGCCTCACTCTGGAGCAAGCCGGAAAATACCGACGACTGACGCAATGTTTTTCGATCAGCCAGATCACTCGCAACGCAGCATAGCCTCTGGGCGTTTCGCTCCCGTGTCCACACAGGCATACACAAGCTTCCAAAAGACATACTGTGTATTTTGGGGTTATATTATATACAGATAACGACTGACGTGAAAACAAAAACATTTACAACATTTACAGGAATGAAGAAGTGGGTCGCTACACTGTAAATTTCTATGTTTAATTTATAAACACTTTCATGCATCAGATATTAAACACTTGGGGGTTATACCATTGTAGTATAGGCTCACTAGTATATGCATGCTTTCGACACTTATGTTTAATACTCAAATATATGTGTATATTTATTAAACACGCTTGTTTGAAGTTTAGTCATCGAATAAGCGTGTTGGGCGTTCGTCATTTCATAGTGTAGCACATGTATGCATCGCTGTGTGTCTGTATACGTGCATGTTTAGTGGTTTGAACGTATAAAAGTATATAGGTGTAAATGACGAAGGTAGCTAGTTTATTCTGGATATTTCCGTTTCTTCGACTCATAAGCCTTACCGCCTTCGTACAAGTGAAAAAAAACAACAACAAACAAACAATCTTGCGCGTGGCGTTAATGGCAGATGAAATAAATAAATGTAGGCAGAAACAAGATGCTGAAGTAAACAGAGTCTTTACACATTTCACTATATTCATTGCACGCACTTAGCGTATATAACGCGTTGAGTTCATCTTAAAGCTCAAAAAGGTAGGGAGTTAAACTTCAGCAAGGTTTTAATGAATTAACTCCACATCTAGCTTTAATTTTCATTTCTCGTTTAAAGGTGTAACGTTATTTTAGGCATCATATTGTCTCCTTGGAGAAGTCTGGTCGGTGTCGACATATTCACGGTGCTTCCTCACAGACAGAACGATCAACCAATACGTTCATATTAGGCCGACAATTATTTGGCGGATTCTTTGGTGCTGACCTTCAAACCAACCAGATAGCATTACAAAAGTTGTCAATTGTGATGCCTCGGATGTAACTTAAGTTTATTTAATGGAGAAAGAGATAGGACACGTTTAAGGCTGTTTGTGTTTATTTAGTCTGAGTTTGGAACAGTGAATTGAAATCTCTCGTAGATACGGCTGATAATACAGTTTAAATTTCTTTTTGTAGCCCTGTTTAGTGCCACGCACTTGGACCTTTCCCTGCATTAAGGTGGCAGTTCCATGACATGCAAGCAATACATCATGAATTGTGTTTCTTGAAAACGGAAACTGTCACCGGGATCGATTTTAGAACTCATACTCTGCTTTTGTGAGACGTTTAACTAAAGTATATACAGGCATCAAAAACAGCGAATAGAAGTGGGTCGTGGGTGACGGGAAAAGGGCATTACTCATGCATTATGCTACAGGTTTAGATACTGTTTGTGCGTATTGAAAAGTCTATGTGGTCACTCCCAAGTACTATATACGCTCGCTGTCGGTGTTTACTCGGTGATTTGCCTCGAGTCGGCCTACATCGTACGCCGCGAATTACAACCTGGTAGACTGTTTTCTCACGGAGAAAGCTTGAATTTCAGACACATGGTTCAACCTTTGGGTTTGACATGTTGAGTAATAGAAAGCGTGTGAAACTCAAAGGTAGCAGTAAACAGCGTTTGGACTCTATAAGTCGCCTCAGTAATATTTCATTCTCACTAAATGTATAATTGCCTTTAAAAGGTGACCTTTATGCGCACCTATCAACTTCACATCCGGGTACGTCCTGCGGATTTAACATGGCGGCTGTAATTGAGGATCTCCTTCAGCCCTCGATTTGTGGTTTTGTCTTAACTTGCGGTGTGTACATTCCAAATATACAATGCGTTCTCATGCGTATACAAGACGGAGTATCCTGACGCAGCTGTATTAAAATTAGCTTCCTCTGCGTCCTATGTCTCTTTGGACAACTCCAGCGTAGTTTTGCCGCAAACTCACCCGCTCGTCTACGTGATAAAATGTGCTATTTATGAACAGGAAAAATGACGTGTATTTTGATTAATAGGCATTGTAAACAACACAAGGAGAGTAATCAACAAAATTGTATCATGACGCAGGGCATGTCAAGCGGCAATTCAAAAATATGTCTTTATTAGCTGGCATTACTATAGGTTCTATCAAGACTTCAGTCTCAAGATAATAACCTAGAACGCCCATTTTGGTCGACGGTTGATATACGAATGTCGGATTCGACGACTAGATCCTGGTCATCAGTTACATCAGTCAACAAATTTATTCATGTAACTTGTAACTAAATGTAACTTCAATACGCTTGGCTACCAAAGCATTTTGGGCGTCAAATACATTAGTACTGTTGATACTAGTCATACCAAAGACTTTAAAATCGTACTTGTTGCTGCCTCGCTTGTCGCTCAGCACTGAGAGGTTAGAGCAAGGAAACGGGACTGGTCGGCCCGGTGTCAATATAAAGTGACTACGTGGGGTGTCGTTTCTGGTGGTTTCGGCATGATGTTCCAGTGGCGGCAGCACTTTGGCGGCATGGACTCGCCCTGCCACAAGAAGACACGCTATAAGTACACACCAGAAGAACTCCTCGTCGTCATATGACTGAAACACTGTTAAATACGACGATAAACCCCAAGCACTCACTCGCTCACTCACTAAAACATTAGCATTAAATAATAGCATGTTCATATGCGTCTTTTAAATTGAGCAATTTCTAGTATGTTGACTCGGTGTAAGCTGACTGTGTATCAAAATATGACAAGCGCTGACCGGCACACGATGATGTGGATACCGTACAACGGAATAGGTGTTTACGCCTGATGATTTCTGTCGAATTTCATACGTTGCTGCCATAAATCACATCCTGTATGAATAGAAGTGAGTTGTCTCCTGACTTAACACTGAGGCGTTTGGCGGTCAATCCAAAATTAGCAAAACATTTAAGGAAGCCCTCCCCGCCTAAAGTAGTTCGGGTCCAAGCTGTAAAGTCGCTTGTTCATCCCAGCCTTTCTGATCACATTTTTGTGGGGAAAACTGGTAACATATCTGCATTGCAGAAGAATACTGGTCAAACCAGCTTGGACCTGTCTCTTCATTGCACGGGAAAAGACACACAACCAGTCTGTGGTCATAACCATGCAGACTACGCATGCTCCGAAAAGACTAACAATAAATCCAAGCTCAAGTTACATCCCATGACATAATTTGCTTTAAACGTTCTGTAATGTAAATTGTATCAAATCTTGAGCCCAGCTTGGATAGGTAAACTGAGGCGACAATGTGGCAACCGCGTCTTGTGTTTTCAGAGGGGTCGGGTATGTTAATTTGTTTCATGATAGGGCAATGTGAATGCGGTGTTGTATCTTATTCCGCAGTACAGGTAGATATATCCTTACGCCAGATTCACGGTTGGTAATCCAATCTATATTTCCCCACGTGAAGCTTTACTACTATGTCCACCATTGTAGGGTTTGTTTGGTGTCTTGCATAGTAAGTATGTAAGAGCGAGCAAATTCACAAGGTAAATATGTGATGGATATCGGTGTTGCGAGAGGTTATTAAAACGCCGTGCTCTGTCGTTCCGTCCTTTAAAACAGAAGTGAGGTAAACATAATGTTTTTGTGGGCCGAAAAGTCCAACAGATTAAAGTCCAAAGATGTAAGCATTCTGAAAATCACACTGAGCCCTAGAATTACAGGCAAAAATGTTTTCAAGACGTTTGCAATTTTGTTGTTTTGGTAACCGATATATTTATGATCTCATTTTTCTTGTATGCTGTCTGTTGTTTGCTCGGTCCCAAACTAGATACTGAGTGATAAAAAAAATAAGATGAACCGTTCTGCTTGTTCATTTTTTTGGGCACAGTGTAATTACCACATCTTGAAAGAAATGAACAACCAGTTGGCTTGTGCATTTTTACAGGCAAATAAATGTTATATAATATTACTTTTAGCACCTAAACTGACAGTTTTCTAGTTGACCATCGTCACCTCTTCCAAGGATATCCACTGACGCCTTTTACCATCGACATAACTCTCGGAATTGGGAAAAATGAACACGTTATTCATGGTCAAAATTTTAGGTACTCTACAATGTACTCACTATACGTAGGAAAAATGCAGACTGCAGTGTTCTTGTTATATCTCTAGCTCCAACTCCATAGTTACTGAAGTGTTTCGATCAGAGCTGAACCGACAAATACATGTAGCTTCCTACTGGACATGGGATATCTCGTATCTTAACCAGAAAGCTCCAAGAGGTTATCAAGGATTTTAGAATCTAAATATTTAAAGTAAGCTTTTTCAAAGTATGTGTTTGTTACAAGAGTGTTAAAATTTTTGAAAATCAGATCAATTCCAAAGTTGTCTCCTTTTGTATAGAGATTTTTTTAGTAAATAAACCAGGATAAGTACATACAAAGACAGTACTTCGGGTTAGGAAAATGGCTTTTGTAAGCTCTCATATACAGTAAATCTCGCATACTTTTAGCCGAGACAAGAAACTTCGTAAAATCACAGTGTCTTTTTGTGGGTCACTTGGTGGATTTGTAAAACTTTTTAACCAATCAGTGTAATAACACTGGCCCTGTCTCGTTCTGAACCAACCATACAGTGTTAAACAACAGTGGCGTATTCTGTTGTTCTGAGTAATAACATATGGTTGTGGAGTATTGTGAACAGGCCTGTAAGTAATAACATTGGCCCTGTCGCGTTCTGAACCAACCATACAGTGTTAAACAACAGTGGCGTATTCTGTTGTTCTGAGTAATAACATATGGTTGTGGAGTATTGTGAACAGACCTGTAAGTAATAACATTGGCCCTGTCTCGTTCTGAACCAACCGTGCAGTATTAAACAACAGTGGCGTATTCTGTTGTTCTGAGTAATAACATATGGTTGTGGAGTATTGTGAACAGGCCTGTAAGTAATAACATTGGCCCTGTCTCGTTCTGAACCAACCATGCAGTATTAAACAACAGTGGCGTGTTCTGTTGTTCTGAGTAATAACATATGGTTGTGGAGTATTGTGAACAGACCTGTAAGTAATAACATTGGCCCTGTCTTGTTCTGAACCAACCGTGCAGTATTAAACAACAGTGACGTATTCTGTTGTTCTGAGTAATAACATATGGTTGTAGAGTATTGTGAACAGACCTGTAAGTAATAACATTGGCCCTGTCTCGTTCTGAACCAACCATGCAGTGTTAAACAACAGTGGCGTATTCTGTTGTTCTGAGTAATAACATATGGCTGTGGAGTATTGTGAACAGGCCTGTAAGTAATAACATTGGCCCTGTCGCGTTCTGAACCAACCATGCAGTATTAAACAACAGTGGCGTATTCTGTTGTTCTGAGTAATAACATATGGCTGTGGAGTATTGTGAACAGACCTGTAAGTAATAACACTGACGATGTCGTAGTATGCACTCAAAAGCGTAATAAAAAGGGTTTGGGCGTATTTTAAACATACCAATGTGTAATAACACTGACACTTTCGTGTACGTTTTGAACCCATCTAGAAATCCGCCACGAGGTTATATGCAGAGTGATCAGGTTCGAGCAGAACCGAATCAAACGTATTTAATGAGTTGACTTAGGCGTGAAAATGTATACGTCGACCATGTCAAGGTCAGCGTAGAGGGTAAACACATGTGTATAGTTTATATATATTGGGTCAAGTGTAAGTTAACACTTTTAAGATTTTCCGATATATCATCATGACACGATTATGGGTGTACGCACATTTGCCTGGCCGAGGTGAGGGGCAGGCTGGTGTATTCGCATGAATCAGCAATGAGGAGTCTCATGAGCGACTAGTAGGTAAAGTTTATACAGTCCTCAGCCTGCTACGGGATCAGCGCTGTAAGCTCGTGAATATGACGGGAATACACGTGACATCATTGGGTACAGGCAGGGACTGATTGTAATGACTGAGGTGTATGTAGCTGTAATGAAATAATATATGTGCCAATTCTGACAAATACATGTATATATGTAGCTTACGAAAGTAGCGCATACATAAACACATGCTCATGAACAAGTACGTGTATATGTACAATGTTTCATGAGAATATATCCCCATAGTTGTGCACTGAATGAATGTATAGTCGCAGTTTAAAAATACGTGCGGGATAAAATCCGGCATGGAAAAATACACGTATGTGCACGAAGCGACGATATGCATAAACACATGTTTGCGACCAATACATATGTGATCGCGAACTTAAATATATTTCCACACGTAACGAGGTTAACATATAATGAAGGCTCGACTTAATGTATATAATGGGTCATTAGATAAGTATATAATGTCCAACGACCTATTCTGTTGCACACACGACTCACAGTTAGACTGAATGGGGATCATTAAACATCACCCATGTGATACAAACCCAAAAAATGGAAATGTACGTTTGCGGTTGCGTAACAGTATAAGGGACTGGGGCGAGAGTTGAACCTTATATTGATTTTAAAGGTAACAAAATACCCAGGGTTCGTGTTAAACACAGTTAAAATAAGATTTAGCTGTCATGAATGAACTTGATTTATACACTTACCTTGGTATGGTCTATAAGATGAGAGAAACATGTCTACAGAAGACGTTCGATCAGACAGAATTCCGCTATTTTTCTGAATATTTCACCGTAATGAATCCAAGTTCCTAACATCAAGTTCCTCACATGTCATCTTCACCTGTTTGCAACTCTGGATCGTCGGGCGAAATTTCCGTCACGTGGAGAAGGTGCGTCGAAATGTATAACGATGTAACTCAGTCCCAGAGTGGTTATAAAAGCACACCGTCTCAGCTGGTAAGAGGAGAATTGGAAGGGTGTGGGGGGAGAGATTTTCAAGCTGCGTGCCGGCCTATACACTGGCCTTAGCAAAAGCCCTCAGCTCCGGTGCCAATGGCGTAGCCTAGATAAGGCCCACAAACTTCCACCATACCCGGATGTTTATTATGCGACGGGCTGTATATCTACCTCGCCAGTTGTCATTATTCGCATGCATGTGTATGTGTAAGGTCTATACATAGAACAGTCCTTACCAGCTATAGGACCGTATACAACGCTCGCCAACAGCCGATGTACCTATCAGGCTTTTGTAAGGGACCAGAACTTCCCTGCGCCTTTTTGGTATGCAATGGTGTGTTCGGTAAACACATACAGCGGTGGGGCAACGGGCTGGTAGCTATACTATATATGAATACGTATATGAATTCTGAGGATATGACTCTATGGAGAAAATAAAATAGGGCGTCGAATGCTTAGCGATATAGGCCAGAGAATAGCCGTACATTGTTGATTATAACACGACAGACTGCCGTCCTCAAATAAGCTATACAGCGAGGTCATAGATCTCGCAGGTTGTCACACAAACTCTAGTCATATCACGGGTACACAATATCTATGCAAAGTATGAAGTACTCGAGTTAAGAGTACGCCTGAGCATCTAATACGAAGCAAAAACAACAAGGGCAATGCAAGTTTGCTAAAATAAGTATTTGGAATCTATTTGCTGTCGGAATGTTGCAGACTACGTTTTTAACGGATTCTCTTTTATATGCTGTACCAGCTTTATGCTCCAGACGAAAGTCTGGTTTGACACTTGACTTGTAACTATGATGTGTTGTAGGCAATAGGCCTACGTGCGGTGTGTTCAATCATCCGTATCCACTAGCTATGGCTGACTGATTCCAATACATTCCAATTCTAAGACAAGACAATACCCAGAACCACGATATAAGTACCTTGAAATAAGTATATATGAACGTCGAGCTTGACGCTATTTAATTAGTTCTCCAATATAAGGCCACACGCATGAAGATTGTCATATATTACATTAGTAGGCCACAATATTTCTGATCCAAAATGCTTTATTCAATATGGCAGTTTCATTACATGCAAACCATATATCACAATCCATAGTTTTCATGTAATTTTGATTTTGTTTATCATATAATCTGATGTCAACAAAGCCCTTTTAGTAGTCCTCGATCAGTGACATCGAATAAATTGCAAATATACCAGTTTTTTCCCATCAAAACCTACGTTGGACTTCATGGCGGGGATGAGGGAGGGCTAGGGACTGGGGCTACGTAAGTTGCGACTGTTTAAGCACAGATACACACGTTTAGAATAAATCTTTAACTGCTCAAGTTAATTACTTAATCAGAAACACGATATTCACTGGTTACGTGTGACCATTTGCCAGCGGTCACAATGTTCGATGCTTTGGTTTAAGTCTCCCGTCCCTAATCTTTTATTTTGTAAAATATATGACAAAACTACCACAAGATGGAATCAAAACCGTGTTACAGGTTTAAGGATGTTTAGTTATATGCACGATTCCGGCCGCTGCATGTACTAAGCACGGCGTTATAAATGTACTTATATCCGTAGCTCTATTTGTGTAGTGTACAGTTTGTTTACTAGTTGACCCAGTATACGGTCTATGACTTGAGCTATGTCGTAAATCAGACGTCGTTATCACATACATTATTACAGTCCTGAGGCCAATTTCATAAAACCTTCGCGAGCATATATTGACCCGTAAATGACGTAACCTACACTATTACATGGAGTCCTAGGGCCGATTATACATAAAACCTCGTGCGGGCATATTCCCTCGTATTAAAATGACGTCACCTTTATTGAGCAAGAACACTGACTATATATATTTATGGAGAAGGGCACCCGTACGAAGTCTCGCGAGATTGAACTCTGGTCGTTGCATATACGGCACACAGCAGTGCCGGTGCGCAGCATGCTGGCACCGGCATGCTCTGTACAGCCTTGCCTCGTGTTGATTGCCTCTGCAACCGCTTGTCACACATCGGTGTATATACTTACAAACAAAAGGTGTGTTTTTTGCTGATTCATTCAATTCGGGGGACAAAAGGCACAGAGCCTGCGTTACATTTTAATCATAGCATTCTGGGATTTAGCGCCACGATATTCGTGATTATGGAGGCCAAACAATTAACATTCAAGGAAATAAGTAAATTAATTTAATGCCAGTTCTAAAAATACTTGTATGACGGTGGTGAGGCCTATTTATTTTCTTCGTGTTTTTTGCCGAAAAACTCCAATGACACCGCTAATGGAGACCAGCAGTATGGTGGGAGGTCACTTGTGTTGTACTGCACAACTTTACCCCAGTTCAATGTACACGTATATGTCATGTCGATGGAAAACAAGTGATCTCAAAAGAACTTCATGTATCAGTCACTCGAACGCCAGAGATTGCTTATATATCTACAAAGTCACGTGTAACAAGTGTACAATTTGATAGCTAATCTACAAGCATGGGGTTACCCTATATTAGACCCTATCTTAAAAGGCTTATGTTAAATTGTCAGCATTGTTTAAACGTTAAAATGAAGCAGCATTTGTAAATCTTAATACCCGCCCGGATAGCGCAGTTGGTTGGGCGTCCGCTTTCGGACGGGGAGATCTGGGTTCAAACCTGGGTCGGGTCATACCAAAGACTTTAACAAATGGTACATTCTGCTTCCTCGCTAGGCGCTCAGCAATAAGAGGATAGAGGGTGGACTGGTCGGCCCGGTGTCAGTATAATGTGACTGGGTGAGGGGACTTGTTCGGTGTCTTCGGCAAGTCGTCTCGGTGAGGCAGCACCAGATAAAAGATAAGGTGGAAATCCGTCCTGCACCAAGGAGACACCGCCTTCGTATATGTGAAATATTCTTGAGTAGGGCGTTAAACAATAAGCATTCATTCATTCTAAATCTTAAACTGAAACAGCATTTTCTAAATGTTAAACCGAAAAGAGTCAATTGTTAGCATTTCGAAATGGTGGTCCGTTTAATGAACTTGTTTGCAAGTTGTAAAATTATGTTACATTATATGTTTTCAAACATTTTAAAACAATACTGAGTACAACATGCACAACCACTGATAAAATGTTGGATTTAACATCCTTAATGTTACATGTTACACATGAGTTTGAAGACAGTAAATGTATATGTCTATGGAAAAGATGACATAATTAAATTAAAGGTACTCCATTGTTTTCTGAGACATGCGTCTGAATGGGTCACTTAAAGACATAAACGCAGAGGAATAATAAATGTTTAGCTTGTACACGTCCTATAATATGACGGACATTTGCCAAAAAAGCACAAAATTTTAGGTGCTTTTTACTTCTGCAATCCAGGTAGAGAGGATATATTTCTTTTAAAATACCCTTTCGTGTAAGTGCACCATTAATACACGAACTATCCTGGCTTAACCATATCCCCACTGGAGATTCACAAAAGAGTTGAATACATTCACTGGGTACAAGACGACAAACCAAGTCATCAATAACCAGGGTTGGGTAACCACACCTTTCATGCTCGCAGTGGAATAAAACGCAACACGACATGTAGTTTGTGACGTCAAGAAGCCATATTCAAGAAAAGTGGGTTTGTCTCCACGCCCAAATGATCTTGTTCTTTTGTAATATTGTGAGACCCTTGGAATTCATGGAAGGTCTTCCTTTGGACGCTGATATATGAATTTCTCCCTTTAACGATGATCCTTAGACATGGAATTGAAAGATTTATGTATTTCACATTTGTCTTGCCAGTCGTCATAATTCTCAAAATACCGCTTTACAAATAATGTCCCGGCTCCAAAGGTTCAACAGCCAGTTGGTGAACCTCCAGAGCCAGAGGCCCGTCTTACAAAGCTGGAGTAGCTTACGTCAGACGTAGACGTTGACGTCTGCTTTAATAGCGGCTTCCGTCAGCTCCTAGTTAGCGTCTTACTGAAGTTGTCGCAACGCTTAAAGTGTGTCTAAAAAACACCACAAGCTCCGCCATATTTAGTATTATTACGGAATTTACGTCTGCCCGAAGGTAGGTGTAAATTTGCACCAAACTTTACATCAAGTCGCAGCTACTCCAGCTTTGTAAGACGCTCAGTCGTTCCTGCGACACACGTCCGACAGGCTTACACCCAGTGACAGCCTTACTCCAGCTTTGTATGATGCGCCCCTTATTTACAACGTGTGAAAATTAGTCCAGTGGTCAGTTTCACTTAAACAGGCATTATAACCTGTTTAAGAGGGAAAAGCGGAATGAAGAATGAAGCGCAATCCTGAAATTGCTGTATTGTATTGGTTACGAGGGTTTTCAGTTTGCCATTCGCTGGATCATTGGCGCTTTATTCGTTTTTGTTTTCTTTATTTCTAATGTTGCGTTATTTCTGCTTTAGTAAGCTATGTATAGTTCTCGAGGAGGGTCTTTCTTATTTTTTTTCCCCATTTTTTATTTGTGCTACAGTTATAGTGCTAGGTGTGTACGTTGTTACTTTTTTACCATTTACATGAATGATTAGAATGAAACCATAACTGAGGTAAAATGACAAAAGGCCGGATTTCACCGGTAAAATGTGACTATTTGCCATTTATCACACTGCCGGCGCTGCTCTGATTTAACTCTTCATGCGAAAGTCTTTTGTATTGAGAAGCTTTGCTCCAAGTGAAGTTCGCGGCGTGTTACATATGACATGCATAAAATATCGAGAAGTGATAAAAGTCAAGACTACCCACATAAGCATACGTTGTCATATTCGTTACATCTATATTCACATATCGCACACTGTCTTTGGAGCCTAGTTGGTAGATAGCACACTACACTCTTAGTTTGAATGGTGCTGAAAGATTGTAAATTTACTACAAACACCCAGTTTATACATGAATACACCGTTTAAGGTTGTATTCAGTGTGGTAAAATGGTGTTACTATAATATATAGGCGACATAGTGCAGGAATCCTTCAGAATTATAACCTTTAGGGTGTAAATTTTTGAAATTGATGTAGAAAAGGCGGGAGTCATTCTCTTGTTGGTCTTGCACTATATCCCGAGTTGCCTTTCTCATAACTTTGCCTACATGCATTTCTTTTTATTAGAATAAGATCTGGTGGGATTTCTATCTTTCTGAAGCCAGATGTCATCGTTTCTACATTTCTTTGTGGATAACGCCATTCATATATTCATGTATGTATATCATTTTCACTACCCGTATTTCACGCGGGAGAGTGTGCTAGCAACCAGCGATGGTCGTGGGTTTCACCCGACTCTGCCCACCATAATGCCGGCCGCCGTCGTATGAGTGAAATATTCTTGAGTACGGTGTAAAACACCAATCACATAAATAAATAAATAAATAAATAAATAAATTAATTAATTAATTAATTAATTAATTAATTAATTAATTAATTAATTAATTATATTCTTCCATATGTACACTGGTGTGATAAAATAACGCTTCATGACATTATACAGTGTTGGCTCTCTGTCGCTAAAATTGATTTAAATATTTGCTTACTTTGGTATCAAACTGGCGTTGATCTTGCATTAAAAGGGTGCTCCCCCTATCCAAGGGTGTAAACTTACATCTAATAGGGTGTGCGTCCTGGGACAAACCATTAAAACCCATTGTGGGTGTATAGTTTTAGCTAAGAGTCTATGTTGGAAATAGAAGTTTGAGTTTTCGGCTTGTCGGATTAATGCACAAATCAATAACCATTTAGGAAATAGTCTTGACTCCACAATAGGTTAAAACAAAGATGAAACATGTCTTGCACCCAGTGACACTTCATGCTGACGTGGATCATGTCATTTTGCAGCAATTCGTCGCTTCTCACCAGGGCTAGATGTCTTTCAGAGAAAGAGCTCCCTATGTCCAGACAAGGTCAATATTCATTCACCCGTGGGTCGCATTTCTGTTGAAGCTATACATAATTTTATATATGCTTTCACTTTTAAGCATCTGCCACATTCATACACAGAGGAAAAGCTTGATTTGTCAACGCGTGCATCTCATTAGTTATTCATGTCGCGTATGCAGTTACTATTAAAAGACAGGCCGCGCGTATTCGTCATTGACTCTGTCGCGCGATGTGTAATTCTTTATAGCACTGGAACTCGTTGGGTAATTATTATTATTTATTACTAAACTTGTAAAATGACTTTATAAGTTGCTAAACAGCGGTTTTAAACACTAAACAAGTATACAGCGCCAACGTTACATGTAAATGTATGCTCAAATTTTCGTACATGTGTTCAGTAATAAAGCGAGATTTAAAATTCCTCTAATAACTGTATTAACTTGACCTATTTACCCTCAGACAGACATCTGTAATCAACCAGACTCAAGCCTGAGAAATAAAACACATTACCATACATCCGGTCTAATATGACAAATTTTGATGACATCACGCGGTTGGTGTGGCAACGCCATCGGGAAAATGTGAGCATTTTTATTCGGACGGGGCTAACCTTCGACATATATTCAGGGATATATGGCTCCTTTATCTCTCAACTACTGGCGCGTACAGCAAGTGATTTACATGAATATCAGGCATCGGGACAATCAGGCGATTCAGACATCCGTAAACACGGGGACATGCGGTGACAGTTTCTCTCCCTTTTCAGGCTTCTTCAAGAGAAGTTGATACAGTGGCCTGGGTTTGGAGAAAACAAAACCTAAGTGCCTATATGAGCAGTCGTTACTCGCCACTGTACGAAATTGCAGCCATCTTAGAGAAATACCATTAAAACCTACAGTACTCGGCCTTTGTTGAAACCGCTTTGGCGGGAGAAGCAGTATTACTAGAGTAGGCAGTTGCGTTTGCAGTGATTTCCCTATAGTAGGCAGTAGCATTCGTGGAGATTTCCGTAATTTCGTAGTAGTTTTCCTGTCGTAGAAAGTCGCATTTGTAGTCGTTTACCTCTAGCAGGCAGTCAGATTTTTCTTATAGTAGACAATCACATTAGCAGTCGTTTTCCTACAGCGGCAACTGACATAAAGGGGAAGAAAACATAAAAATGATGCGAAAATCAGATGAAAAGACGTCAAAACTTGTTTGCAAATATGGTTTTTAATATATTTTTTTTTCAGGAGAAAAGGATATTTGATAATAATTTTCTATGGTGGGTACTTTGGGACCAACTTTTATTATTTATCGTCGCTGCGTAATAATGCTCTAGATATTTATTTGAATGTAAATTTGCTGTTTATATCCAAACATACACTTAACCTGAAATATAATGGACTGCAGACTGAACACATTTGTTAGCTGAAAAGGACAAATTCTAGCGCAAAATTATTTACTAAACATGTGTAACATCCTCATTTATAACATTATTACACAAAAACTTATATACCAAAAGGTGGTCTCAAATACTCAACATACAGAAATTATTTCCAAGGGTCTTTTTCTCCGTAAAGAAAAATAAAAAAAATATTGAAGACCACATTTATAAGTAACGTTTTACACTCTTTCATCTGAACTTCATGTAATTTTTTATGTTTTCTCCACCTTTAACAGTCGTCCTGTGCCGCAGATGGAGCCGCTAGCAGTCGTTTTCCTGGAGAAGGCACTTATATTAGCAGCGGTATTCCTACTGTGGGCAGTCGCGCTAACAGTCTCCTGTTGTGAGCTGTTGCGCTAGCAGTCGTTTGCCTATAGTCAGCTGTCGAGTTTAACTTCATTGGCCCTGCTAACATCTTAATTATTCCAAAATGAATGACAAAATACGGGATGAAAATACGTAATCAAAATGGATATAAGAATTTGAAACAGTATAAAATTGTGCTGTTATAGTGGCCCGTTACCCTGGCAAAAAGAAATGAAAACATTAGCATCTGAAAAGTGCTCCGTGAAAACACAATAAAATCCGCAATTTTTGGCTCTAGTGAGGTCTATCCGAGTGTGAGGCTATCTCTTGATTTAAGACACTTGGCGTTGGAAGAGGCATTCCTAAATCATATGTCTATTAAAAGGGACATTCCGGGTCAATACTTGCCAGCCCACTTTCCAGACAGCTCAACTTAAAACCAACAAAGTGTGAAGAAAGTACGCATAGAACGAAACTAAGACGGATAAATGCAAAGAGAAACAATTAATACACTTTTCATTTCTGATGGAAACAAGTAAGAAATGTTCGAGGCGAATGAATGGAGTCACTATCCACATATTTCACCATGTTATAGTCAATAGATTGTAGTTGACGGGAATCTCACTTGGGCTTTGATCACAACCTGTCCTATATCCAAAGTGGCAATCTTATTCATAACTTTTAATATACGGTCCCTAGGCCCGAGTTTGACAGTTAAGTGTTACACCAAGCTCCTCTGAGATTAAGGAGTGAACAGGATGGCCACAATACAATGCATCCCGTAAGTCAAAACAGTGCATACTCGAGCAATAGAAAGCTCGTTTTTCTAATTATCCTCTATGGGATAGGTGGTATACTTTGGGTAACTGACAAAAATCCCATTCTCGTCTTCACGCATGCACAGGTGATTTCGCGGACAGGGTTCGTGCGCCTCTCGAGTTATGAGGTCTGTTTAACAACCAATATAAAGGCGGAAATACGGAAAGGATATGTCGAACATCTGCCAGCAAGATCGTACCACCGCTAAAAATAGCCGCAGTGAGCAGCGTATATCCATGGGTGTTTTTTTTTTTCAAATATCACAAAGAGAATAGATATAAGAAAATGGAAGGCGCAAATGAAACCCGCAAGTCTGTTTTGGCCATTTGTGAACTACAAACAAACTGATTGATTAATTATTTTATCACTTTATCTAACACACTACACTTTAAGACTGACCATTACACAACTTTAGTGCATGGCGGGAAAATAAGATTTGTTCTATCCCAATGTAAGCATATAAGTCCTACACTCTCATACAACTAGTCAACCCTGACCGGGCCTTCAAAATTGAAATATGTTCAAATATTCTCTTACAAAACAACCTAGAGCAACATGCAGTGTCCAAACCAATACGGTATTCCACTTAAAGTTTAGTAGCGTATGTAAAACGGTCTATCAGAAGCACATGAAATGATACATTTGATACGAACACTTAATATTTTCAAACTTAACAGAAACCTCTTCTGTGGCCGCAATGAGAATGAGTCAATCGTAATAATCATCCTGAATCCATCATAATCAAATAATCATTATCGCCCGTTTTAATTTCTGCTAAACTCCGTCTATACAGCGAGAGATTTTGCTGGACAATTGTACACTTTTAAGCTGGGAACTGTGTTGTTATCAACAACTGGCCTGATTTCTTAACAAATGACATGTGTCAACTTTTAAAGAGCACATTTGATAAACCGGGTTATAGTTTTGTTCATTTTTATTTTATTTCCAGTTTCAGCCATACTGGTGGCAAAAAGATGTCTAAAACAAATTTTGTCACAATGTTCAACAATGACAAAGAAAAATCGGCATGTGTGAAACCGCTATAAACTTTTTGCGCCGATGGAATCTTATTTGTGACGACATTCCTTACAAACAATATCTAATTGTCTGGGGACCAAATTTCGTTATCAATAACACCTTTTCCTTAAAGGATTAATTAAAACTACAAATCATTTACGGCAGTTTTATAGTTTGATGAAACTTAATAAGCAGTAACATTTGCGATCAGCCGTCTATATATATATATATATATATTCTCACATTGCTGACGTTACACTGACAGGTAGCAGCGTTGAATGTGATAAGCCAGTTCCTGGTTTTCCATCAAGAAAAACTGTTACAGCAGATTTATATAACAGACACATCGATAATGAAATAAATGGTAAAATATTAATGACAGAATTTGAATTCATCAGGAAAAATATACAACTCTGTACCAAGTTTTGCTCTAGAAAAAAGTAAATTTCAAGTTCGAATTAAATGGAAATTTAAATCTTGTCTTTCGGGGAATGTTCCAACCTTCTGACAGGAAATTCAATGAACATTCAAAATTAATTTAACAGTTTCTAAAAGTCAGTTTCTAAAACTGTTGTAGTAATTTTGGGTATGAAGAAGGGGGATGTAACACAAACTCTGCCAGTACTGAAAATGAGGACCGAGTTAACAAACCCATGAAAAGCAAAACGAAAGCGCACATAACGCGATCAAATATCATGTCCTGTTTACAAGAACGGGCTTTGTATGTGACAGTGATCTCCGACATTAAAGTCAAATGCCTTAGACGCTATACTTAATCCTAACAGGAAACAGCGGGTTTGAGATCTCGTCTGAAAGACTGTAAATTGGGACAATGCGATTGTGCAAAAATCAGGTGTCAGTTGAGAAATGACCGTCTACATAATTATATTTTAAAAAAATCGGCGAAATTCTTTTACTCGTGTTTTTCTTTTTCTTTAAGAGGACGAGTCGTTGCCCTAAGCTTGCCAAATCTCTCAACTGAATTTAAACTTTACAAAGATTTAATTTCAGCGAAAAAAATAACAAAAATCTACGAGAAAATCTGCTCATAAGCTCACTTCAGTTGTTAGCCACCTGCTCCTTGTCATTTAATGATTTTTAGATGACGTACAAACGTTTTAGTCATCCATCAGGGATAAAAGTTGACACATGCGTAGTTCAAACATTGAACTTATTCGAAAGATTTGACTCAGCATTGAAAAATGTTGTAGAGTCTAGTCGTCGAAACCAACATTCGTGTGAATGTATGTATGTATGCTTGGGCTTTACGTCGTACTCAACAATTTTTCAGTCATATGACGACGAGAATTCCTTAGAATGTAGATATGCTTTGTCTCTCCGTGGCAGGACGAGTGCTGCCGCCACTGGAGCATCATGCCGAAGACACCCAGACATGACGTCCCAATCAGTCACATTATACTGACACCGGGCCGACCAGTCCTGTTTCCAGGCTCTAACCTCTCAGTGCCAAGCGAGGCAGTAACAAGTACCATTTTTAAAGTCTTGAGTTAAACGAGTTAAAATATTAAGTTTTGTCCTGTTCTTGAGACAAAGCTATTTGTTCTGAATTATTACCTAGACGGAAAGGAAGTTAACATCTTGACAAATGTCAATGATCTTCCTTACAAGGGTACGATATTCGATAAGTTTGTGGCCACTGCACATGTTAAGGTTGGATATACCATACGTTGTGAGCGAGGGGTCAAGTTACTGGCGATCATATGGTATAGTACTCAAAGGTAAGCTTACATTTGGTCAATGCTTGGAGGTAGAGTTGACAAATTTACTACATAATCAGCAAGAAAACTCATTGGATTCGTTTAACATAAGATTATGTTTTGACTGAATTTTGTTTCGAGAAAATGTACTGTTAAATGGCGCACGTGGCGAAAAACAAAGACCGCTGAGCGCTTTCGTATCTCACGAATCACGACACAGAATATATCCCATTCGATGAAAAGCTTGTTGCTCTGTACTGGAGCCACATTAATCCTGAATTAATATCTAGAAGGCACAAACGAATACTTTAAACAGTGTCTTAAAATGCCACTCACATCGCATTAAAACATAAAATACCCACTGGACACAAATCTAAAGTGGATATTTCAATTTCAGTATAATGTTCGCTTTGATATGCCTGAAATGTTATTGATGTGCAGTTAAGCCATAATCTTTCATGCTTTTATTCATTCATTCATTCATTTATTAATTTACTCATTCATTCATTCATTCATCTATCCATTCATTCATTCATTCATCCATCCATTCATATTCATTCATTCATTCATTTATTCATTCACTCATTCATTCATTTATTTCTTCACTCACTCACTCACTCATTCATTCATTCAATCATTCATTTATTCCTTCACTCATTCACTCATTCATTCTTTCATTCATTTATCCATTCACTCATTCATTCATTTATTCCTTCACTTATCCATTCATTCAGTGCGAAAAAGCAAGGCTTGGGACACTGTATGCTCATTATCACACATCATACGGAAACGTAAACATATGGTTTCTTTGTAGCCTTTTAACATGAGAGACTTATCTTTGCTCGTCAAGTTAATATATCGTGAACCCCCGCAGCAAACAATAGACGCAAATCAAGACCGATACGAAGAAGGGTGGTTAGCTAGGCAGGAATTAACGGGTTGTTCAAACAGGCTTGCTATGCTTCAAAACGAAACAAAAACTGGGTCCGAGTGCTGTGCATGGCATTTTAGAGAAACTACACACGCACATGTACCAGGGGTACACACCCTGTGTAATTTGTGTAACAGATCTGCGATGGCATGTGCACCAGGTACAGGCCTACAAAATTTGTACATAATTACTACACAGTCAGAGTACCGTGCTGCATTTGTATGAAAACGTCATGTCTGTCGTTGGTAATAACATTGCACAGTAAGATCAGCTGGGTACACAGATATAAGGCTGCACTATTTATACAGCTACTGCTGAGACAGGCTATGACTTACCACGGATGAATCCGACGGTTTCAGATGCAGCAGCCGCAGACTCCTGTCATAACATACCCACAAACTCTGGCCTTCTCAGTTAAGCAAGGCCGAAAACATCTACACACACAAAAGGTCCCAGCCGAGCGTGGAGACTTGAAACTATGCAGCCTATGGAAATTTATTCTGTTTTACTTCCTCGTTCATTAAGTGAAGTGAATGTCTAAGCGAGGGTCGTGTACAATTAGACCGACCGACTTTCCGATGCAACCAATCGCAAAGCCCGTTACAGAGGAAATTCGGCTGGCTTAACCACAATGCACTGCCTTAAGGAAAAAAGATACAAAGAGGAAACGCCACACAATCTACAAACCGCATTGAGGGTAAGAAAGTACAGTGTGAGCCTAAACGAAGACCGTTTATATGTATATGTACGGATAATTTTGTTGTTTACAACCACAAAACTCATTATAATGAATACAAGTCATTTGATATATGATTTATTATCGTGTTGTTATTTTTATGTAATGTTGTTTCACCCGCCTGAGATTTTCCGCTTCAGCGAGTTTGGGGAGGTGTGGGAAATACATATCAAACCATATCTTCTTCACCTAAACTCTAAATATACATCTAAAAGTTGAAATACATGTTTTGGTTTTGAACACAGAACTGAAGTTTGCACATTCGACAGTAAGGCTTCAAGTAAGTCAATGAGTCATTCGCGTAGAATGAGACAATAAACCTATCTCGGAGAGGTTGAACTAGGGGCTAGGGGAGGTGTAGGTATCTATGTGAATTACATCAGCATGATGCTTTTATGAAAAATTTTATGACTGAAATACGACCTGAAACTAAAAGGTTGGAATTTGAATTTGATGTCACGCCTAGAATATCGAAAATCACCGCTGCATCATTGAAAACCGTGGACTGCTTCTCTTTTACTTGCCACCGTCTTTATTTACCATTAACATGCTATTTCTGACAATGTTCCTAAGAGAAATGGTGTTATTCATTGTTTTGGAAACGGGTTTTTGTGATTATCGACTTGGAGTGCCCCTTGATGATGTATGAGAGTCTGGGATTATAAAGTTTCACTGAAATTTCCCAGGTCAGTAAATGGAAGAGTCTGACGAGCCACACAAAATGGTCCAAATCGCAATAAAAGCACATCGTTTTCTGCGTTGACTCTTCAATGTTTGTGTACTACCTTAGTGTTTTGTGCCCAGTAAAGAACAAAGGACGACACAGCTTCGGACCTTTTGTTAAAGGCGGGAGTGTTTCTAAAAGAAAGACTTCAGCCAAAGACTGCGCCACTATGGACAAGATGGACGTGGGACAATATAAAAGTCTACAGCATAGACTGAAACAAGAGCAGCGAGGACAGTGTGATAGTTGGCAAATGGCCACACGTTACCGGTGAAATCCGGCCTCTTGTGAGTTTACCTCAGTTAGCGTTTTATTCTAACTGTCCACGTACGAGTTTAAGAAGCAACACCATACGCACTACCTAACACCTTGACTTAGGTGGAATTAGGAAACAACAAAATACAGTGATGTTAAGTGCAATATACTAGACGTCACCGATCTAGCATAAACCAAAACGCTCTGTTGACATCACATTTAACATATGTACACAATAACATGAAAGCAATGTTTCTCAAAGGTAATCCGGAAAACTTAACACTAATACCTGCTCCACACCTGTCAAGAAAATTCACACTACAACGAGAAATGCATGAACCAAGGCGTATCCCGGCTATGGTACATTACATAAATAATTAGAATAAAACCCTAACTGAGGTAAATTGACAAGAGGTCGGATTTCACCGTTAACGTATGACCATTTGCCAGCTGTCACACTGTGCTGATTTTACACTGTGTGTCGTAGTCTTGTGTATACACACCAAACACCAATATATGTATACATGGTCCCCCTATATCGAAATTAGAACGAAATATGCCATCTAAGGAATTTGTCAAACTCATCATCTTCCATGCAGAAATGGGAGAGAAGAGCTACTGGCTGATTAGCTAAGCGACCGTGTACGAGTCTAGGATGTTCAGTTGAGGGTACAAGCCGCTTGCATGGCCGTAGTATACAGATAAATGAACCCCTGTCTTCTCACTCGTTAAGGACGTGTGGACCTAATCTATGAATATGAAAAAGCCAGAATATAGAATAAAAAAAAAAACATTACATACAACAAGCACAGTTCATTTGGACGATTGCTTCATGTGACGCACCTGAATTAATCACTGATGCGATGGCTATCAGTTTTATGCTTGGAGGGAAACTGGCAGCTAGCATGTATCCGAAGAATATGATCAACAGCCCCCCCCCCCGTTCCCCCCGCCCCGCCCCGCCCGCTTCAACAGGCACACATAAGCAAGCACTGTTTCTAACAGAGCTCGTACAACAACCACAGGTATGTACTTTTATTCCTTTTTTGTAACCCCAGAGTAATGAAAAATATATTTCATACTTTATACAAGTTTTTATTTATTAAACTTCCTGCAAGGCCGACCGACATTGGATCGGAAATATGTCATATATTTATCACTGTTTTCAAAAACATTAGCCAGCTAATTTGCCACATGACTGCAATTTTCCCACGTGATGGCAAGACGATCATGACTCACTCTGAGTGTTATTATTTTATATTTGTAAATGAGACCGCACTGTCCTTACCAATCCTTAGCGCATGTGCGTTTATCACTAAACATGCAGATGGAGTTATGCCGCAGTCAGTATGATTTTGCTTTGTTAGACGCCACTTATTTGAATAATTTCCCTCTTATTTAAAGTCATATGCAAAAATATATCTTTCCTGCGATGTTGGCCAGTTGTTTGGGCTCTGGGGGTTTTCAAATGTTTCTGACACCGTAAATCGTGCGTTTAAATCCAATTTTGGAAAATACATTCAAAATCTTCAGATTTAAATCGGTGTCGAAAATTATATGACGGTTATAACTGTAATTCACTGCGATGACTGAATTTACATTCATGTTGTGTAGTATGATGCCTATTAGCGCAAACCAGTATACTACTATCACTCCTATATTGTAGTAATTCAGAGAAACGTTGTGTTGTATGTACGTCACCGCAGAGCGTGACAGCTGACAAATCGTCACACGTACCAGGCAGCCAGTGAAGTCCCATCTTTTGACAGTTTACGTCAATCAGGGTTATGTTTTTAACTATTCAAGTAAATCCCACCCACTGTCTTTAGTTAAACTGGCGCACTAAGCCACTCTTAATATCTACCAGTATTTACACAGGCGACTACACTTTTGGCACCGTTTTTGTTTTCGTGCTGCCTTGCGTTTATAGCGTACAGCGGTGTTACGTACACATATTCCGGAGGCTCATGAACACACTGAAACACTGCATGTGACAATACTATATGGTTACTACACTGAACTAAGCAGAAAGATCTCAATCCTCAGTACCACACAGTATTAAACCTCGAGGTACAGATCTGACGGTACCATATTTTGTGGCTGAGGCAACGCACGGTGTGGCTCACAACCGCACTATGACTAGCACGCGTCAGCTGTACTCTGCCGCAAGTTCCACGCACTGCAACCATGGCGCCATTGACTATGCGGCGCTCACATGAAATCCTCGCACGTTACTGAGCAGCTGTCGCAAAAATACTGCGCCCTAGCTGTATTGTACGGCTAGTTCTACGCACTGTATCATGCGGCCATTGATCCTGCAGTACTGACAACAGATCGCCACGCAGTGCAGCTGGCACAGAGTACTGCAAGGGTTTTTACAGCTAAGACAAGAAGAAAGACAATTGCCATATATGATGGATCTATTCCACGTCATGACTCAATTTCTCCATGGTTGTCTAGGCGAACAGTGTCCTATTTACAAACTTGTTTTATTGCCAGCACGTATTTAGATACATCTCAAATGGTAGATATTTTTTAGATCATGTCGCGTCATAAAAGCTCAGGGTATAAAAAACTGGTGTGTAGACAAAAGCATCATGTTTTATCTGCCTCTTTTTAGATTTGTACTTATGTAGTACAATTATGAGGGGTGATATAAGGCTTGTAGAGGACTCGGGTATATTGTTTACCACTTCCTTGTTGATACGCTAAACGCATAACCGCCATAAATAAAGCTCTGCTACCGTCATCCGCCATTAACACGGCACACACGCGAGACTGTAGAAAATACTCCACATCAGCTTCGTTCATAACTTTAAAACTGTCGTGTTTTTAGCTTCGAAACAAAAGGGAGCGACGTGTCCGCATTTAAAACAAGTTTAATTTCATAGTAATTTAACTGAAGAAGCTCAGGATCGTCAATGTACAAAGTCACTGTGTGAACAAAATACGCTTTTATACTGAACGTATTTTAATCGTGTTCCGCAGCGAAAACTCATGTTTTTGAGCTTGCTCGGTGCTGTAGGCTCGCCTTACCATATGTAATGCATCGAGGCAAAGTAATCAAGGTTGCCATTTGTCTACTGTCTGTCTATTAATACCGCACACAATAGAATGACAGCATAGAGAATAAAACCAGAGCAGAGATCACAGAGACAAGTGTTCACACGTAACGATTGAAATCAGACCTCTTGTCAGTTTACCTCGGTTAGAGGTTTATACTAACTGCACTTGTAAATAACTTAGATAGTTGCATCTTACAATCCCCTACCACCATGGCTGAAGCAGAATTAGGTACGAAACATGCAGTGATGTTAACTGCAATTTATATTCGACCTCACAGGTGTGGAATTACCCACAATGCTGAGTTGACGTTAGATTCAAAATACCATCACTATATCACACGCTATTATTTGTTTTCTGGGCCTACGTGGACGATGGGGTTAGCGCACCAGCGCGGCGTAATGATCTATATGTCTCTCACCAATGCGATCGCTGAGTCCAAGCAGAACTCACGCTAGCTTACGTGGTAAGGTCTGCCAGCAACCTGCGGATGGTCATGGGTTCCTCCCGGGCTCTGCTTGGTTTCCACCCAGCATAATACTGACCGCCGAAGTATAAGTGAAATATTCTTGAGTGCGGCGTAAAACACCAATCCAAAAAAGATGTAAATAAATTATTTGTCGTTATCCTAGTTGATTATTCGCCTTAAGCGATCATGTTGTCGACTCAGTGAATTCGCCCATGACGACGAAGATGACATGTTCAGCTGCGGCTTTATGTCTGTGGCACTCGACTACCCGGCAGAGGCCGGTGGAATATTCCGGGCGCTCTGGTTTCTTCCAGGCATAAGGTGGACTATTATAAGAGAAATATTACGGGTTATAAAATTCAATCAAATGAAAATATAATTCAGAAAGTTTGATATCCTGTCCATTGCTCATTTTTTTTTTCACTTAGACGCCACAGAAGTTCGTGTTCTGGAGTTTAATCTGGAGTTTAATCTCTTCTTCACTGACTGCACTAAAATGAAAAACAAAGACTAGAAGAAACCTACTGTACCAACTTCAAGCTTATACATATTTACTGAGGACCAATTGTGAGCAAACACATCACAAATTAGACAACTTTCTGCGCCTCTGCCGCTTTACTCACTTACCCGTTGTCAACAACTGCACGTGAGCATCTTGCGAGGACGAATTTAACAATTACACCGAGGGGTGGTGGTGGTGATGTTGTCATCTGCATTAATGAATTTGAATGACAAAAGGCCGGAACATCTGTAGAATGTCCCCCTCCTAATTTAAAATTATGTCGCCCAAGGTAAATTGTTGGGGCCTGAGTCATGACGCGGTATATATGTGTATCCCTTTAGCCGTACTAGTGTCCATCCGTTGTGTGTAGAGCGAAAATGCAAAGGTTAATAGAATAATCATTCTACCTTCCACCTGGCCCTGTATCCCCAAAGAGCGCATTTCACTTCAAACATTTTGCAACCATCTTGCGAAAACCTGAATCAATCTTTTTTTGGGAGTCTCTTCTTATTTCCTTATTTACATGATATAACAGAAGTTTCGATTGGTCCTTTTTCAGTTACCTTACCACTCCGTGAACCTCTGCATGCACTTACTTAACCCGAAGCTGCAAGAAAAGAGCATTGCTCAGTATAGGTCACACATTGATTTCCCTTACTATTTATGTAGTAAATTTGTCAACTTCAACTTTCGCTTGGCAGTATGCCAAACCATCTCAGTCATCTCACACACTCACACACTTGGACTTTTCTATACAACATATTAAAAAATCAACATGATAACCATTTTTGAGCTGTTGCTGCTGGAAGTGACGTAATATCATTTTGTCACCTTGGTAATCTCTGTCGGGGCGGGGGTGGGGTGGGGGTGGGTGGGCGAAGACCTCCTGGCAAAACGTTTTTACTTGTATCCAAAGCAGATAAAATTCTGTATTAACAACCTACACTATCTGTGTGGCAGTATTATCCAGTCGGTGCTCGAATTGCGCATGTGCAATCTGTAGCGTCATTCCGCCATAGTGACATGGGAATGTGGAATCGGTACGCTATTCTCACTAAAGCGGAAGTGACGAATGTAAGTAAGTTTCTTTTAGGGTGTAAACTCGTTTGTTTCTGTCAGCCGGTCAGTTTTGGTGAACGGGTGTTTGCGTGGTATGAAAACTATGAAAACTGTCTTCATTTTCTGAGTTTGAATTATGAAAATTTGAAATTCTTGGCGAGACGGCACAAATTGTCGGATAGTGATGAGGCTGCTTGCCAGGCACACCTCCCAACTTCTGGCTTAGGAAGGTTCAGGTTTTGGCAGTCAATCTAGATTTTTATGACTACTTTCTCCCAGGCTGGGCGAGGTAGGTAGCAGGGCTTATTGGCGACGGAATGTCTGGGGCGGAATCACAGCACTAAATGTTAACATTGTCGTCTATGAGAAATCAGTAAGACACTGTGGTTAGACTGAACGCCAAAAGCTACGGGGACGCAAATTTTTACAACATGGGATGTGTTGTTATACACACTATCAGGGTTCCTCACGAAACACAGAAAATGTGCTCCTCTCAACGATTCTGTCTGAAAGGGTGGGGGCGTTAGCGGAAATGCAACGGCATGAAAAAATAAATCGTATGTCGACGTTGTATTAAATAGTCGGGTGCTAAATTCTATTGAGCTCATCGGACCAAGAAATCGCAAAGAAATCTTAGCAAGAAATTAAACTGAAAAAGTGGTATTTTATAGAGTGTCGTAGTATTTTATATTGTGTTCCTGCATAAAGCGTGATTTTTCTGGTGGACTAAGCCTTGTTTTCATGTTTTCATGTGTTCATTGTGGTGACAACACAGCACTTTGGGTAACTCTAAGCCAGTGACGTCTGTATTGGATACAAAATCACTAACATTTTTTTGTAAATTCCGCTCAAGCCATGGACCAAAGGGGCGTGCCGTTACTTCTTAAACACTTTCAAAAACAGTCACAATAGAACCCTAACTGAGGTAACCTGACAACCTCATTGGTAACGAGTAACCATTTGCCAAATATCACACTGTCGTCACTGCTCTGGTTTTACTCTCTGAGCTGTAGTATTTTATATCCCATTGTTTGTGTCTCTGCCCAGCTTGGATTATCACTGCTTACCGTACTATTTCGAGGTGTAAGCTATCAGGTGACATGAATTGTCTTGCTATTTATGTGGCAAATTTGTCAGCAACAACCTCAAAAATATATATCTACAATCCTTTGTGTGATATGATGTCACAGAACCGCGAGTAGATTGAACTTTTCTCCTAAAGCTAGAGGACATTTTATCGTATAATGGCCCTCATTTTGCTGCTCAATTCAAGTTCATGCGGGATTTTAATGTCATGGTACAGTGACATTCAGAGAACAGAAAGTCTACTCTGTCATCGAATGGGTGCTCCTAACGTCTTGAACTCTGGAATCACAATGGATTACACTGAGGATGTGCAACATGCAATGGCGAAAAAATTTCTTTTCATCTCAACTCTATACTTAAAACGAAACATGACGGCTTATCCAAGTCAAATACTACGGACGTGGCAGGATGAAAAAACTCCTCTTAAACTTCTAAAACCCTTCAAAAATCCTCCAAAATCAATACCTCAATCAGACATAAATTATCACATGCGTTTTTCGCTGCGATTACTTCAATAAACACCTAGAATGAGTAGGACAACATGGTTTGGATAGAGTGAAGAATCATAACAGAATACATAAATAAAGATTTCTTCATCCGTGGTGGGGTCAGCATCGGGGGTAATTGGGCCCAAAACAGGTAAAACAGAGCAGTGTAAACAAGAACGAACCTGTAGTGCCTTTAAACGGAACTAATATCTGTATTCGTACTGCATATTCTTAGGTATGAACGGTAGGATGAGTAAAGGGAGATAATCAGCCAGCATGATATGCCGGATGCTGTTACATATGCAGGCCTACAAGGGGCAAAGCGAGGTCGAAGCCCTTGGCTGGTCTCCCGAATACACCGCCTTGTACAGAAAACTGATGAGTTAAAATGTAATGTGAACAGATGAGCACAGAAACATGAGAAGAAGAGATATAGGTTTATTTCTCCATTTTTACCAGGGTATATCGTCGGTAAAATACCGTACTTCATGCAACACGTCACGGTATACCTACTTTGAAATCAGAATTGAAAATTGTCAACAAAGAAAATAAAAAAAAAGAAACATTTCTCTTATAAATTGTCATGTTAAATTACCCTCTCATAAAGAGCATACATGTTCTGTAGAGGGCGGGAAATGGAATAGCCACCCTGGTCAGTATGTTAATCTGCCCTGGCTAATAGAAGCCCATAAGTCCTTATATCATGTTAGTTCGACGAAGTGAATTTTGCTGTTCCACTTAACATACTCGAAGGCTAGTGCCACTGCATTGTTTTTATTTCAGTTATTATATTTGCATGCTAAATGTGACGACCAAAGATTTCCAATAAATTGTCACAGTCATGTCCCTGCCCTTTTTTTCCCAATTCTGCTTAAGCCATGGATCGTATATGATGCTACAATTTAAACATTTGTATGATCAGACAGAATAAACCCACAACTGAGATCGACTGACCAAGGGCCGGATTTCACCAGATAAGTACGACCACATCGCATGTTCTGGGTTGACTTTTCACGCGGGGGAGGGGGGAAGGCTTTTATTATCATTTTTTTTTAAATTCATACTTTCAATAATCCGTAGAAATTAAACACAAAATAACTCAACTAAAATCCTCCTGTTTTTTTTTGCCTGAAAACCGTACAGCTTTTGTTGACGGTAACGCTTTGTAAAGGGAGATCACTCCGTCACACCCACAGACGGCTGGCGTTTTCAATGTCGGTTATTATTTGGTTTTTTTTGTTTTTTTTTGAGGGGGAGGGTGGATCATTTTATAACAAAATCTAAAAATATAAACTCCCCGTTCTTGGTGAATTGGTGTCAACTAAGTTGCAGATAGAAACATAAGATATACAAATTTTAACTTTTCTTTTTAAAAATTAAACCACGGCAGCTGTCAGCTAACGTCAGACAAGGGCAAAAAAATTAAATTACTAAAAATGAAGCCACTGTGAGCTGAATTATTTTAATCCATTACCTACTTGTTTTTATGTATGTGGAATTACTACAATTCTTTTAATGTGAACTGACTAGAGTATACCGTATATATATGGGATGGTGTAAATATATGCTGAAAGAGGCCTGCGCTAGCCTTGGAGTAAGTTGACGTAGTATTCTCAACAGCTCGCTACATTCTTAAATGCTGGCTTGTTTATCATCAATGATTATTCCACTGAATTTTCATGTTATTAATTTACCTCGAATAACGGATAATGGGTAAATACTTATGAAACACAGGTAAAAATCAGGCGAATATACACAAGCAGGTCTAGCGCAGGCTCAATTCAGGGGACATAACTCTCATGAGTTAATCGCCATTTTGGACAAGACAGGCAGCGAACAGTGAACAACAACTTAGTGTACCTATAGTCAGATCCCTCGCTTTGGCAGCGGTTGGTACATACTTTGGGAGTAGGGAAATTGGGCAGGTCATGTTTCATGAAATCGAACCCAGGTTTACAGGTCGTGGATCTACAATCGCAACGTCAGCACGTTTCATCTTCATAGGGATCGCGTTCCATTTGGCGATCTCCACGATTCGAGGATTTGC
This sequence comes from Acanthopleura granulata, assembly GCA_016165875.1. Taxonomy (NCBI): domain Eukaryota; kingdom Metazoa; phylum Mollusca; class Polyplacophora; order Chitonida; family Chitonidae; genus Acanthopleura; species Acanthopleura granulata. The sequence continues at coordinate 2,163,310 of JABBOT010000015.1, read as the reverse complement.
GAAATGTAGACGATGCCGCCCTCTTTTACTCTTTTATACGCCTTTGACTTCGTTTTCAATCTACACGTCATACATGGTAAAGATAGAATGCGTATTCATCGACACTGGTTTCAAACAAAACGAAGGTTTACTGATAGTTAATACAACAAAGTCTGGCCAGCTCATGTGTACCTCACGCGTCAGTGTGACTTGATTGGTGTTTTCTTACACCGTAGTCAAGGGAATTTCACTGATGCGACGGTGGCCACCGTTATGGTGGGAGGAAGCCGAGCAGAGCCCGGGGGAAACCCACGACCATCCGCACGTTGCTGGCGGACTTTCCCACGAAAGGCTGCAGAGAAAGCCAGGGAACATGAGCTGGACTTGAACTAACAGCGATCGCACTGGTGAGAGTCAGGGGGTCATAACACCGCGCTGGTGCGTGAACTCCCCCGGCCACGAAGCCTCCGTCAATTGTGACTATGCACTAGTCAGATATCATTTCAAATTTATAAGGTCGTATAATTATGTTGTATAAAACACAGCACTATCTTGTTTGACTGTCTATCAACTTGTACAATCTTTAAAACCGAAGAAATATTCCTCTAAATTGTTTTCCTATAAACGTTTAAAACATACGGTTACACTGTATATCTATTTTCATGTTTAAATTATACGATATTATACTGTATATCTATTTTCATGTTTAAATTATAGATATTAAACATTTGGATATCATAGCATTTTAATACAGGCCTATATAATGTTTTAAACAATAATGTTTAATACTTGTGAATATTTATTAAACATGCTTATTTGAAGATTAATCACCCATTAAACGCGTTGTTCGTTGGTTATTTTACAGTGTAGAGATTTTCAACCAGTTCGCGTTTGTTTCTCGAAAACGTGATTGCATAAATGTTAAGGTTAGGCTGATCAAGTCGAGTCGTGACATACACCAAAACACAAGTCGATTCATGTATAAGCTTGTGAAAAATGGTCATTTATCAAGTATATCAAATCAAATGGTCATATGGTCATTTACGTTTCGTCACACATATACTTACACACTTTGTAACATATCAAGAAGTCATTTACGTTGAGTCACACATAAGCTGGTTCGCTAGACAACATATCAAGTCATTTACATATCGAGGCGTAATTTACGTTTAGCCCTACATAATCCTTGGCCCCGAACAGGACATAGAAAGCAAACATACGAGGAAATCTGATGCTTGCACAATTTTACGCTATAAGAAAGAATCAAGGAAAAGATATACGGAGGACAAGAGTACAGCTATATCTCGGTCACCTTATATTAACAGTTATTCCCTGAGTGACAGGTGGATTGGTGCGAAACCAGAAAAATTGCGCTGATTTCGGATACGCACCCCGTGGGAATTTTTTGATATTTGTCTAAACATGCTCCACAAACGTTAAGGCAATGTGAACCGAGTTTCAGAGCACACCGCCCCTGAATCTACTCTCAGCCAATTCGATTTGACTTCTTTTCTTGTTTTGAAGAATATTTTACCTGACGGGGGCCTTTCCACGGAATTAGCGACATTATTGTACCTCGAGCAACATTAAACAACAACAACATGTATATACATTGACTAGTAATAATTTAACGGCCTCATAAGTCTCTCAGGACGTATTTTGTTACTTTAAATCAAACATGGCATGATATTTATCAGTGAGTAATTCTCCGATATTGCCTGAATCATTAGTCACATAAACGGTGGAATATTTTGCAAAAGAAATTATATCACACAGCCATCATCAAAGGTTTAGCTGATTAGGTTTTCGGATTGTGGACCAGACAAAAATGGCCGATGTGCATTCTGGATCTGCGACCGACGTCTTGCAGTAGAGCTGCTCTCCCCAGATAAAAATTCAAATTGTAAATCGTTACGTGTGATTGGTTACTTTTACCTCGGAAATATTTTTCACGGTATTTCTAATCTGTAACTGTCTGTGTATAGAATGTCAGGATAACGGAAATGTATTTTTGGAAGTCGACTGGAATTCCATACATAGGCCTATATCGACAGTCAAGCACACGTCGTAGGGTGATGGAAATATCTTGTGTAGAGAATTGCTTGTCCGACTTGAATGACAATTTCTTCAATATCGATTGCATTACGCCCGCCTTCACTGTACCGTAACCTTTTCACTCGATAAACTATATAATCTGATTAAAACTTTACTTTGTAATCGACCTGTGCTCAAAGTGATGAAACTTCACAATACCACAACATGGAGAGTAAAACCAGAGAGGCCACAACGTTGTCGTCAAATTGTCAAACATAATCGTCAAATTGTCAAACATAATCGTCAAATGGTCACACGTAATCGTCAAATGGTCACACGTAATCGTCAAATTGTCACACATAATCGTCAAACGGCCACACATAATCGTCAAACGGTCACACATAATCGTCAAACGGTCACACGTAATCGTCAAACGGTCACACACAATTGTGACATGGTCACACACGCAATCGTGACATGGTCACACACAATCGTGACATGGTCACACATAATCGTCAAACGGTCACACATAATCGTCAAATGGTCACACATAATCGTCAAACGGTCACATCTAATCGTCAAATGGTCACAGGTAAGGCGGGAAATATGGGCCAGTTCGTCTGAGTTGGAGTTTTATTCCACTTGTTTATTAAATACTTAAATAGTATCAACATATACTCCCCCAACACCAGAGCTGAAAAAGGAGTGTGTAGGCAATGCAGTGATATCACCTGCAACTTAATATGTGTCACTGGTCTAGAATTACTCTAACGGGTGTATTGTCATCATTTCACTGTCATCTGAAAAAAAAATGCTAAGGGACCGAATCTGGGGGACAATCACAGTCATTTCAACAGACCTACATACAGTACATAATTTTATTTACAATTTCGTTTTCTTGTCAGATATTCCTAAATCTAATGATGTGACAAATTGTTACGGTTGGTATACAATACAAAGCCAAGAGAGACAAGCATAAATAAGCACTAGTAGCCTGTACTGAGCCCTACGAAACATCATAATAAGACATTCCCAGGCTGTGGCTAATTTCCTAACTCGATGTCATAGATTCTAGACACCAAACCATACACCCTTTACGTGCATCGCCCCAGTCGGACAGAAATAAGCTTTTAAAACATACAACTGTACGCACGACTTGCATGCAGCATTCACAGAATAACTTTCGTCTTCACTTCAGAACTTCTATGTCGGTTAATGGCGAACATATTTCGTCTCAAACAACTTAGATCCATGTAGTTGTTTGCGAACAGACTTCAACTTGTTCGCAGACTCCATGTAAAACCGGTCAGTTGTAGACGTCGCCAATAATAGTGGCCAAAGTCAAGCTCTTGTCTGTCTGTTCTGTGTACATAAGATTAGCCAGCGCCGCGTGAGGTAATAGTCAACTGTGCTGCACACAATGAATCTGTTATGTATGCATGGATCGGCAGCAAGGACTGGTTTTATCTCCGGTTACGGTTATATCATATGCCCCGGAACATATTTGTCTCTTTTCTAAAGCCAGAACATGTGCCATCTGATAGGGTGATTGAGTCCAGCCCTTGTCACATGTACATTATGTTACTTGTAGTAACAACTGTACGCGTATTCTCTCGAGATGATTCCATACATCACGTGACGAGATCCCTAATTCACACTTAAGGGAAATGCTGTGGAATTAGCAGTTGGCAGTGCAATTTAATCTCGTGCAAACCGAAACCAAAAGAACACGGCACGTGCATTTTTCTATTTTAGTGAATTTGTGATTTCCTGAACAGATAACAATGTACAATCAACTGGTGTGGGATAACTTTGCTTAGATTTGAACACTGATTCACAACGTCTGAATGAACTGATCCTTCGTACCAAATCATTTCCATGCACATCGGTTCACAGTACAGTACCTGTATTTTTGCCTAACTGAGAGAATCTACCATTTCCGCGAGCAGATAACAAGGTGCAATCCACTGTTGTAAGATAAAAATTAAATTAAATATTCATTGGATAACATGTGAAGAGACCGTCACTGGAAACAATCAATGCTGTCTCTTCCTCTATGGTTGGCCATATGCATTTTTTGTTTTCATTCAAACCTTACCTTCTTCAAACAGCATGGCAGAAAACTCTCCCTGCGCATCCAAGATGGTGAAGGCCCGGGTGTATTGATCCAAGATGGCATCATCTTCGAGTGAGATCCAGGAGGAGCCTGTGCTGTCATCCTCGCCGCTGCTCGAGGCGTCGTTTGACGAGAGGCTGTTATGGCGCGTAGAGTTCAGGAACACGCCGTCGTCTTCTATTGCCTGACAAACCTGGAAAGACCATTCACAGTACAAACACGTTATTTATTTGAGTAAGTCTATCACTACTTAATTAAATCAGTCACTTCATTTGTTTGATTGTTATTCAACGCCAGACTCAAGATTTTTGCTACCTTTACGATATCGATCAGTTTTAAGGGTGAAAGAAGCGTAAGTACGGGAGGTAATTTGTTATCGACCATTCAAAGGAGTTTTAATTCTTTCAGTTTGAAAGACACCGTGTTTAACTCATTGGTTTCATTTACATCAAGATATTTTGCTTCTGGAGTCTGTGCTCGCAACACGTTCACATGTATCAAGTTATTACAAGTACTTTTGCAGAGGGCGTGACCCAAGACTTTACCACAATATACAAAAACTAAGGTGCCCTATGAAATAAAACACCATATTTAATTCATTGGAAACAATTAAAACGAGTGTTCTTTCCGGTGATATATTTTGTCTCTTTTCATTTTAAAGCTAACAGTATAACGTTACAATATATGATGCTCCTCACCGTTGTTAACCCCACAGGATGACAGCATCCGTTTTTTTATCGGGGGGAGGAGGAGGGGAGTGTGTTTAACTTATCCCAAGGATTTGCATTGCGATCAAAGATACTGGTCTCACTCCAAAACTGTCAAAAATGAGGTGTAATTTAGTTACATTTCATGGATGTTTGATAAAAAAAAGAATAACTATTTCGGTTATTATATAACGATTCAAACTGCATCTGATCCGCCATATATAGGTAGCATCGCTCGGGGACCACATAGCTGAAAAGGACTCTCGACAAGTGTAACGCTACTCTGGAGTTAACTGTGACACAGAGGAATGGACCTACATGAAACACTTCCGTTTTCGTTAATCGTCCGGGGAGCACATATCCGGTTGGTGACAGACCTAACTTATGTGTGTGTGTGCATGTGTGTATTGGTAATGATGACCTGATTGTAGTTCTCCTCATTTATGTTTTCCAACGAACCACAGGCCAATGTCGACGCTCAGCCTTGGGCATAACATGCATAACTGTGGCACCGGTTAGCATTAATCTGCAAGACTCACTGCACAAAGAATGGTTTCATAGAAGTACTGGCATTGTACTTAACACCACATTAACATTCGGATGGTCGTTGGTTTCCCCCGTGGTCAGTACGGTTTCCTCCCACCATAATGCTGGCCTGCGTCACATAAGGGAAATATTCTTGAGTCCAACGTTGAGGACAAAGTAAGGGATGAATAAGTAAATAGACAGGAGAATAACCTGTCAGTGGATACATAGAGGGTAAATATTGTCGATATCACAGGCTGTTATATAATATGGCTCACGACCATCGGTACTTTGGTGCCTGAGCCCCTCACGTGTGGTGAGAATATGAACGAAGCAACGTCTCGGAGGACCCTGGAATTGAATTCAAGGTAAATGCGTTAATCACGCGCGGGCCGTCTGCTCACCAATAACTGTTTTACATTTAAGTCATGTACAACAGTGTGTGCTTTTATGGACGAAGAGAACGATTCCTCAGATGACATCTCTGTGTTCATTACAAAGTCATTTAATTCAACAAACAAATCTATTGAGCAAAAACGCCACAGGTACTGTATACATCGAACCTAAAGCTGAATTGGCCGACTATTCGGGGATGAAAGTCAAGCTATATTCATGTGTGAAGATATGCCCACACAATGGGGATATAAACGCGTATAGTATAGTCCAAGGTGTTTCGAACAACATGTGTTTGTTGTGTTTAGAGTAAACCAGGCTTTCCACCCGACCTGAATCTCGATATCAAGAGATCCAGTGACAGAGATCTGCACGTGGCCGTTGTACGTGCCGTGATAACAAGACGGAAGTTATGCGAGTTAATATACAAAGCCAGAAAAGGGATAAAAAAACGCATTTTAAATCAGCTGAACAGCGCTGAAACTGGAATTTTGCCAGAGCGTCCGCATTTAAGAAGGACTGGCCACGAGTCCGACCTAAGACCTGCATTAATTCCACGACGCATGCGCTGTAGTTCACTAGCATAATAACCTCCGATTTTAAATGCAACCCTGCATTGTGGTATTTGAAGTTGTGTGAGATGCAAAATGCTAAAATATAAAATGTCACGATCGAGTATAACATCGTAGGTAAAGTATGTAGACAGCCAAATACAAAGTTTCGCATTATCGAGCAAGTATAATGTAAGACACTTTATTCTAAACTGTCAGCGACTTTACAGTGAACAGAATGCAGCGAAACGTAGATGACGAGTATCAGAAACGTTTCCATGAAAGAGTTACATCGGTGTTACGAAAACTATGCCGTTGCAGTAGAAAGGAAAACATGCAAGAACACAACCAAAAAGATGTTTATACATATGAAAACCGACGCGGACAACCTTCTATGGCAAGAGCAATATCAGTTTATAAACAGGAAATGCAGCGGTTGATGACATACAGTTGGAAAAAATGCTCCCCGTACAAAAGTAATGTTGTAATTCCATTTAAAATTTCATAATACTCAGCCAACAAATAAAGCGACGTCATTAAATATTGTTAATAGCGGGTAGCAATTACTTAAAAGCTAGCACATAGTATCTATGCGTTGTATCGGACATTCGTGTACCACTGAACAACCATAATGTGCGTTCAAGATCAGTTGTTTGCAAGGCCCATCTGAAATCAAACTACGAACTACATAAGAAATAATATAGTCAGAAATCAAGACGAGGGCATGAAAAGAAAAGCAGTGAGCAGTTGTCAATGATGCTGAAATAATGTCAGGAATGTTGTACAGGCGCACAAATTTAATTCTTGACCCAAATCATTTACCATGCTAATTTGTAAGTTCTTCTTAATGAATGACATATATTTCAGCTCAACTTTGTTTCCAAATATTTATATTCGAGTTGGCGATTTTATTCAGTTCGCTGCAAGCTCCCTCGCGCGTTATTCTTCCAATTCTTGGCAAACATGGACACAGCGTTCAGGATCTCTGGCGATCTGTGTCATTACTGTATTTAATTGGGCTTAATTTGGGGGGCTATATAGGATGTATAAACATCCATGTTATAATTAAATCGTTATGGTGCTCTTACGAACAGTTGCAATCAACACCCAACTGAGATATCTATATTTGTATCTGACCTGGATATTATTCTCGGACCACGAGATACTGGTGTCACCCTGTCGGTTTTCATTTCAGGTACATTTAAGATCCTATTCTCTACCCTCGCCCCGACCGTACCCCCTACCCACTCTTCTTCATCCCTCCGTCCATAGACACGAAGTTTATACGCTCTGATAATGATGCCCCTTGTTCCATCAACCTAATTTCAGGGTTACAGTTGCTCGGTGTCAATATTGACCTTCACCTACTGCCTTGAACACGACCCATCCTCTTTACGCAATGCTGTCCCAAACTCATCACAGTATTATGTCTCATTTGTTAGAGTGGTACCCTGGCCACTGAACTTGGCTGTTCTAATGTAAAACATCTACGCATTGCACTTAAAGGCCTATTGCGGACAGAGTGATGACTTTGGATTATTTCTGAACTGCATCGGAACGTCTAATTTGTTCAGTGCAATATATAATAAAACTAAACGTGTTCTCCATCCCCTCCAAAAATCAACACATTCGTATGAGTGAAAATTTCTGAAGTATGGTATTTGGCGACAATGAAGTAAAACAGAATGAAATACACATTAAATAATATGTCAATAAATCAATCGATAAAGAAGTACACGTTTGTTTATTCGTTTATTTTGAATGGTCCAACGGCTCGTGTTCCGATCTACTCGATTCAGCATACACACTTTTTGCTCGTCCATGTAAACTACTACACGTCGAAATCTGATACTACTCGTATGTATGAAGAGAATTGCAGTGGTAGTATTTGTTTCATTCTCCTATATAAGCTTAGAGCTCACTGAGAGTCACAAAAATACAAATACTATGTACAGACGGTGATGGCGGGCCTAGTCAGAGACGACGGGTGTGGCTAAATACCCGTCACAGTTAGCGTGCCGCGACGGTCAGTTATCTGCGGATGGTCCTGGGTTTCCCCCGGTTTCCTCACACAATAATGGATGGGGCTGCTATACAAGTGAAACATTCCAGTGTACAGCGTAATACACTATTTAAATAAATAAACAAGTCTATATCCTCCACGACCAGCTATATTCTCTCTTCATATACAGTGTAGGCCTACTTCACAGGGTGTCAGCCACACAAAAGCACACAGGGGCTATGTAGATGGTATATTTATCATCAGAGGTGACCCACTTCCCCCACTCCCCTCCCCCACACGCACGAACCCCTCCACTGTCATACCACCACGTACACACATGTCGACCTTAGAATATACACTTTAGAAAGCTAAGGTTTTACAGGTTACGTCTGATTGGAATTGAGGGTGTATTGAAAAAGACCCATGACCCTATGTAATGAATGGAAGTAACCATGACTGCGGATGAATGTCTGCCGGTCGGGAAGACCTGGCTGCACACAGTTTATATGTTCATGACGCCTAGAGTATAAGGTGCATGTATTAGGCAATTCAACTCAGCCTATTGTGTAGGCTAGGTATTGAATCTAGGTACATTGCATACTCCATGGAATGCATTTTATCCTATCGAAATGGAGAGAGCGGTGCCACCATGCGGTTTAATTGTATAGAAAAGACATGGGGGATCCATTGAGAGTTAACGCTGAGAAATGCTTCGTATTTCCACACTAGATTGACTGCCGAATAAAGGCGACATTAATGAATCCAAAATTTTTGGATTTCAAAGAAATTATGTTCCCTTTCACATGACAGAGTTTTAATCGCCTGCAACGATTGAATGCTATTCAGAGACTGCAATGAATACTTAAGGTTATTAAATAAATTGAACAGAAACAGAACGCGCGTCATTCACCTTTTACTGGATTGATGGGTATTAAATTATAAATAACATATTACATAATATTTCAAATATAAGTTTTGAACAATGCTTTTATCAATATTTTAATTGTTAGCTGCTAACGAAAATGAGGAAAGTAACTAGCTTTAATGGAGCTAGACATGAGAGGTCGTGGAGTGCCCGGGCGAGATTTAAACTGCATGACATCACGTGGAATTATGCATCATGGGTGCTATAGAAATAGTTGTCATGTAGCACGAAGGCATTTGTCTAATGAGACACGTAACTACACTGAACAGGCAACACACAGGTCTGTACATTATGCCATGAGTTACAATGGACCTATCCGAGGTGTCAATCAAGAACGCGCATTTGACCAATCATAATTAATATTTGTGCAAGTGGCTCAACCGGATGTCCCACGCTTTGGATAGAAAGATTCACCTTCCTGTGACATCATGACATAATAATTGCTTTCACCGAAAATGAAATGAAAAGTAACGTTGTCACGAGAAGAGGTGGTGGGACATCGCATGTGGTGGATCTATCCATGATGCAACTTTTAACCCAACAAATTGGCGGCTTGTAAATGGTCGTTCGACTGGTGGATAATGTAATAATACGAAATAAACCAGCGGATACAATGCAGGATAAATATTTCAGACATTGATTACTTATGTACACAAAAACATGAGTTCCAAGTTAAAGCTTAGTACGCATGTATTCCACATTTACCGGGACATCACCGAATTTGCAAAGTTGGCAGAATAGCATAATTATTGCAATTGCTTAATCTGTTTTTACTTTCCATTTTCGACTGTCACAGCACTTGCCCACTAAACTTCGTAAGCCTTTTCCCAGGTGTACCAATATTTATTTAATTGTTCATTTATTTATAGGTTGGAGGTATTACGCCATACTCAAGAAATAATCACCAATTAGACTGCGATCAGGTTTATAAGTGGATGAGACAGGAGGTATATAATATGTACTTTATTTACGTAACGTTAAACTGTATGAAATTTTCCGTTTTCGATACGTGAACTGGATAATTTTAACCCCCAAATATTGCGTATGTTGCCCCTGGAAAGACGTAACTTTCCCTTGGCTCCATCTTAAGTGTCCGTCTGCTGGAGATTTTCAGTCGCTGTATTTGTCGAGATGCAATAGATTTATTTTGGTTCCTCAATCAAAAGGACTGATTAATCTCGTTTCCTCGGTCTACATGTGCATTTTCTTGAAGTCTCTTGAAAACAGGCCTTATTTATTAATATATATATTTGAGTTTTGCTCAAGTCAATACTCACATTTTTCTCACTTATACGATGGCAATGTGTTTTGTTTTGATTTCGGCTTTAAGGTTTAAGACATCGCGCTATAATGCAAACAAACATGCAACAATTCTCCACATATGATGATCGGGGTAAAATAGGATGTAGCGTATACTTTAGCAAGATCGGTGTTATCCCGGAAACAGTCCGAATATAACCTCAGGAACTGTAAATGATAAAGTCATATTTACATGAAATTATTTCCCGTTTACAGCTTTGCTTATGTAGGAGTCAAATCTCGCGGCCTTGACATGTTATCGCCGCACCAAAAAACCCCACAGTCATTGAGATCAGCTGGTATAGGAAACTTTTAAGCAAATGTGAAACTTTAGTACTCGGTCGAATTAGGACTGGAGGAGGCCTGTTGCTTTAGTGGTCGGCGTCAATTTGCACATCTGACAATCAATCTGTCCATTTATTTTCTAACACAACATCTCTTAAACACTTGCATAGTGAGCTTTACCTAGCATTTATTTATTTATTTATTGTTTTACGCCGTGCTCAAAAATACGTCGCTAATAGGACACCCGCCAGTATTATAGTGTGAGAAAACCCACAACCATCCACAGGTTGCTGGCGGGCCTTCCCACGTACGGTCGGAGAGGATGCCAGTGAGAGCTTGGCTTGAACTCGCAGCGATCACATTGATAAGCGGTACCCGGGTCATTACTCTGCGCCTGCGGGCTAAACCCCTCGACCACGACAATTTCAGCGAGCGTATATACCATATGTACGCCGAGGCACTGAGAAGTATCCTATTTATTTTTCGTGACCTTGGCCACTTTTTTCGAGGCGATTTAGTTCGCCGTAGTTCTGTTTCGTGACAAGTTGATAAACACGATATCCCTTGACCTCTCTTAGCCAATTTTGATTCATCAGGCTTGTACCAGAAGTGATCCGAGTATTCTTATATGAATGACATCATTTTCCATTTTAACAGGCTATCACTTGCATTTGTAAGACTGACGGGCATTTATTGCAAATGAAGGTATTTTATGTGTTTTCTTCACTTTTTAGAGACGAATTGTCGCCTTCAGTGTCAGAGAAGCTCAACGCTTCGTTGTATTAAAGTTGTGTTTTTTTGTGCGTGAATGGAAACGCGCTGCGATATGATCAGATGCGATTTATACATCATTTAAGCCTAATCTTAACCTGACCAGATTTTTGTGTTTTTTTCTTCATTAATCGTATGCATATTTCTTTGTCCCAGAGTGCCACTGGTTTCTTGCAAATACACTGGAGTCCTGAGAGATTCGATGGATCATTCTAGGTGTGACTGCATACAGTTGCTAGGGTCTCAGTTGGGCTAACTTGGCCGCGATTGCCCACCATTAAAAGATCGCGACAAACAGGCGTCCCAGGTGGAGTCCTGGCTCTAGAGTGACTGGGCCATCACCGGGTTTTGTTGGATATCATAATATTTTAATGGAGACATTGCGACATGCACTGACAAGGAAACAAACCTACGATAAAAAGGAAACCTTACACCTTTCCCCCTCAAAGCGCAGACATGCACAAGTTCTTTGTATAACTAAAATTTTAAAAGGAAACATGTGGAGCGGATTTGGGTTTGAATTACTAAACCAACAGGTCTGTCCCGAGTAAATCTTTGCGCTTTACAGTTTTGATAGAAAACGAGGTTAGTGTCTACTCTGTCTACAAGACACTGGTCGTTTGTCACTTGTCACACGATGCACCGCTTGAAATGCAAGACAGATTATCATCGGGCCAAACCACTTTACACGTTTGCCATTGGTTAGGGTGTCGATGACGTCACATCCGGAAGTCAGTTTTGGTCAGGTGTCACGTCTTTGACATGCTTGCAGAAGAACGAAAATATACAGAACAATATCGTACAGAAAGAAAGCCCTGTGACCTGCTTGAATCGGATTTCAGGAAGACTTTTTTGGGGACATGTAGGTAAAAGGTCTATTGTACTTGGAGTAATTCTTGCTACCCTCCCTGATACAGTGTCCTATCTTAATTTGGTCCTCACGTCAACCTTGTCTCTCAAAATGATACATGGACACTTTGGCACAGCTGTGAATCTGGGGTAGTGGTCATATTTTCGGTGTCAGTGAAATGAAGGTAAACAGAAATATTTCCAGTTATATATTTCAATTAGTAACAGTTAACATTGGGTTCGAAAACGTTTTCAGCTTGAAGGACACAGTATTTGAGATTGCATGTAGGCGGGGAAAAAACATTCGTGGACATTCACCGTGAAGTTTTTATAGGCAAGATGTGTAGATTCTCAAGTATGGTTAATTTAGACCTCCCCTTGTGGCCAAGCTCCCAACCTTCAACACAGGAACATTGAAGGAAAAGAAAACAATAAATACAAATATGCCTGTACCGACAACGAACCTCGTGCTGTCGTTTGCGCTGTCTAACTTTCATAGCATCTCTTCCTCCACCATTGGGGTGTCCACACCTGTACGTCACAGGTGGGAAAGTTGTCATGGCCAGTGTCTTTGTCATGGTCATTGGTTTATCCTGGGCACTTTAGTTTGTTTCAGGTATGAAAAGGTAAATATATAAGTTCTATCCCCCAAAATGCATATCGTGCAACCTAGCAAAACAAAAAACCCCCCAACCTAATAACATGTATAACATATATTAAAGTCTCGGATTCTTTGATAGTTGTGGAAGCCGTCATTTTGAGGGACGATAATTCAGACATTTTGTGCCTACATGTATACTTGAAAAGGCAAAACTTGGATAATCGCCAGGACTACCGCTGTATACATACGACTATCGTATATATATATATATATAAATATATATGGAAAATTGTTGAGTACGGTGTAAATTCCCAAGCATACATACATACGTTTTTATTTTTTGTGTTTATTTGTTTGTTTTAAGTAAAGTTATTTTTTAATTGATTTGTATTTTACCCCATACTCAAGAATATTTCACTTGTACGATGGCGGCCAGCATTATGGTGGGAGGAAACCGGGCAGAGCCCGGGCGAAACCCACGACCATCCGCAGGTTGCTGGCAGACCTTCCCATGCACGGCCGGAGAGGAAGCCAGCATGAGCTGGTCTTAAACTCACAGCGACCGCATTGGTGCGAGGCTTTGGGTCATTGTGCTGCGATAGCGCGCTAACCGACTGAGCCACGGAGGCCGCTGTTTTAAGTAAAAGACAGTGACCTAATTACTGGTTATGGTGGGCAGAGCGCGGGAAAAACCCACGACCATCCACAGGTTGCTGGCAGACCTTCCCACATACGACCAGAGAGAAAGCCAGCATGAGCTGGACTTGAAATCATAGCGGCTGCATTGGTGAGAGGCTCCTGGGTCGTACAGGTCTATGTTTCGTTAGTAAGAGCTGGGATACATCATTATCTCATGTTGTATCCTAGGGAGGTGAAAGTATATAATACTATATCCCGGGTAGGAAACAGTATCTCATAATGCAGAAACAGGAAGGAGATTGTATCTCATATTATATCCCGGGTAGGGGACAGTGTCTCATAGTGTGTCCCAGGAAAGTGGCAGCATCTCATAATGTATCCCGAGTAGCGGGACAGTATCTCATATTATATCCCAGGGAGGAGGCAGTGTCTCAGCCTGTATCCCTTACAGTACACAGTACCTCATAATGTATCCCGGCAAGGGGACAGTATCTCATACTATATATTAGGTAATGCAGAAAGTATGGCCCTGTTAAGAATGTACATAGAACACAGAGCGGGAGGTCAAACAGGAAACACACTATACAAAAAAATAGAACAGCATACAAAGTAAAGCCAAAGCCTCCTCCAAAACGTATCCACCCACCCCACCCCACCAAAAGCAAGTTAGGGGCAAACTACTAGGGGGCCGTATAGTGCAACAACGAACGTCATCCGCGAGGACCCGCATGTACCGTCAACAGCTGAACCTCGCGCGAAGGATATGAACATTGAACGCACTACGATGGTGCGGTATAACGTACACTAATCATGGGAGAGAATGTCAGTAGGGGACAAACGAATGAAAGGCAGTTCAAAGCGAAACTATCTCCCGAGAGGAATTTGAAGAACGAACACACGGCGAGATGGCTGCATATGATAAAGTGTGTCGTGATAGATAGTACGAACGACGAACACCCCACGACAGCACGGTAGATGGTAAACCGTCTCAAAGAGACAATGTGAAGAATGACACGGAGTGTCTGAGTGCTGGGAGTAAACCACTTGGCCTATGGCAAAGAAGGAACTTTTTGAGGTACTTTCCCATACGTGACGCACAGATCTACCTGTACGGAGTCCGCTATATTGTTTCGAGATCCCCTCAACGTCTTTACGAGCGCTTCAGTTTGCATCTCAAAACTCCCCTGTCTGACTCCTTCAATTTCTCCGCAATTTGTAATGAATAGCAGCAACTGATTTTGAAACAAGAATCATCTATTTACTAAAATAACCCTCCGACACATACAACACAGAAACTTGATGTCACGACAGCCTTTGGTATCCACATTGCCTTAATAACAGCCAACCGATTAGAATTTTACTCAGTAAAACAAACACAATGATGAGAAAAGATAATATACATATAAAAAAACGCACCCGGGTTATTTCTCAAAAGCGGAATTTTACATTGACCTAGATAGAGAGTTGAATCCTGATGCGAGCAGGATACTGCAGGGAATTATCGTCGCCGGGGGCATGCAGATCACAGCTGTAACTGTCAAGATAACTGTGATTATCTCCGTTAATAGATGATCAGCCTACTCATCGCGGGAATTTGTGCGCTCATACTAGCGTAGGCTGCTTACATGTTGCTATCTGCTTCGCTTTTAATACCGAATATGCTCCATAGCGGTTTTATTATTACCCCATATTATATTATTTCAGTCATTCATTCGCTTGTGCTGAGCTCATTGAGTGATTGACTAGCTGATTCATACCGCCATTAATGAGGAACCTTTGAAGAGTTTGGCGCTCTTGTTCAACAAGACGAATATACGGCAAATAGTCCCATTTCTAGTGAAAGAAGTAAATGAAACCTTCTCATCGTCGATAATGGGAGTTTGATCCTATCAGTGAACTTAATATCCCAAACTTTTATTATTTCTTGAGCGCTGGGTTTATACGTCTTGCATGAATGAGAAATGAGAAACACCCTCTACCTCCATTTCAGAAACGACAGTTATCCTCGATCTGCTTTATTTGGCTTTAAGGTGATCGTCCAATACGTTACCCCGGTGTCCCAGGGTTTTATTTCAACTACAACGAGACGAGTTTGTAATGTATAGCTTACTTATGCGAAAACAGACAGTGTGAAGCCTTCATGCGTGAAGCAATGTAAGCGCTCGTTATTGACGCTACAGAGAACAAAGAAAGCATTTGGTCACTGAGAAGGTAATGTGAAATGATAATATATTCTATTTGACCTGTGATATACACCACTGTGTCCTGAATCTGTCTCATTACAGACACAGAGCCTTGACATAAAATCGCTTTTCACATGTTTGCACATGGCGTCAGGTTTCAGGAGTTAGATGAACGTCTTGATGAGAGATAGAAGACAACAATGACACGAGCACAACCTGCGAATATAGAGGACTACAGAACGGAGGGTAAAAAGAGAACAGCGATGATGATGTGATAGATGAAAAATGGTGAAAATCCGCGTGTTATCAACATTCGCCAGTTGGTGGATTGAAGGTAACACCACTTTCGTTTTTCGTTATTCGTTAATCTTATGTATCACCATGTTCGATACGCGAATAACAAATGACGAAAAACGAAAGGGGTGCTAACCCCAGTCCGCAGTCCCCAGCCCCCAACCACCCTCTCCTCAGTTGGGGTTTGATTCTAACTGTTTGAGTAAATTCTAAGCTAAAAGCCACTCATAAACTCTCTATCAACAGTGCACAAGCAGAATTAATTAAAAACCGCAGCGTTGTTAATTACAATTTATTTTAGACTTCATCGACACTTGAAATCTGTATTATACACGCAACTACCTTCATTCATCTTTTTAGAAAGATTTCTTCCTTACGTAAATGAAGCAAAATACTTCATCACCGAAGTGGGCTTTTAGGCCATAATAGCAACGCTCTGTACCTTTGAAGTGACCTGGGGTTTTGTTACTTTCATTTTAACTTTGGCAGAATTCCGTCGTTATATAATGTTTTCTGTCTGTGATGTATGATGGCTTCAATCAACGTCACATTATCTTACCGTAAAGACTAGTGTGTCAAGGATATTCCATGAAACGGCTTCACTTTAAGTTTCTTAAATTTTACAATGAGTGTGCTTCTTTTTGATAAATACCGACGTGTACGGAGTATTCAGAATGTCTGGGTCTTCATAATTTTATCTAATTCCGCTTTACCCCGGGGTAGGGGCCATATATTCATCGTGCTGAGCGTGACCACCACGTTGGATACATGAACAGTTGCAATCAAACGGCAACTCAGGTACATAGCTGATTGTCAACACCATATATACTGCAGTGCTACGTGATTTTTGATACTGATTTCATCCATCCGCCCAGAACATTCATAACATTTATTTATTATCATTGAAAACTGTTGAGTGCGTCTCTTTGCTTGAACCCGTCCTAATTTTATATTTATATATTTGGGGGAGGAAGGTTGTGCTATTTGACGTTTTAGGAAACTGGTCCTGCGATTACTGACAGAGAACGCCCACTTTGGTTGACAGCTGGTATACGAATGTCGATTTGGACGCCTAGATCTACTACTGTAATGTCTATTTGTGTACATTCTCTGTATTACAAATACCTGGCTGTAATGACAAACAGTTCGTGATGCCACTTACCGAGAAGTGGATCAATAACACAGTATTTTTGAGCGTAGCATTTTCTAAGCATGTTAAATTCTAAATTATTACTTTGTATACCGTTAACACGTTAAAAAATGTTTCTTCCTCGATCCACCGGTGCCAAAATATTAGAGTTAATTAAGTTAAAGTTACAGATACAATTTCAGTTTCAAGAGAGTAATTTTCAGATATAGTTTTCAGTCCAAGAGGTAAGTTCAACAATCATATACGTCTCGTAAACCGTGCATGAACGGATTCCAGGTAGATGATCACAAGATATGTTTCCAAAACAACGTAACGAACTGGTTTCCAAAGCTCGAACAAGAAAGAAACAATACATAAATAGTACAGGAGGATGCTAACTTGTAAGAGAGAAACAGTCATCAAAGTTGGTTTTCTAGGTATTCCATCCAATTCAGATTTTAATCTGGTACTCCGTGGAGAGTTTTCGGGTCGAATACAAATGGGGATATCCCAGTCGCGCTATGGAGATTGCAAGAGGTCCTGAACGATCCGTATAAATTTGCCAACACGCCAGAGGTCTCCTCTCTGACGTCCTCTAAATTTTTGTTTTCCTTCACTTGAACTACAAGACAGGCATTTCTTCCAGCCAACAAAACACACCTGATTTGATCCAGGAGATGTTTATTGGTTTTCTGTATTGTTGCGGCTAGTACACAGTTGAGGAAATTGGTACGCCCCGGTAAACCACTAACCTTTGGCAAGTTACTGACGAGCTTTCTCACATGTGACGCAAAGAAATACCTATGCAATTGCTTGGAGACAAAGTGGTCCTGTATCAACGTTACCCACGAATGTCGTCGACCATCTATTCTCATCAAGGCAAAACAGCCAAAAAGCATGAGGAAATAAACCAAGTTTCTTGTCCAAAACGGGGTTTGAACTCGTAACTCGGATATCTCAGTGTTTAAAGCCATGTACATTTACCCACACTACGGCTCACTTCAAAGCCTAAAAGCTGGGCTTCACTGCAGTGAAAGACAAGTCCCCGATTTAGCCCATGTCTAAAACCTTCAAAGTCCCGAAAACTGCTATGTTGACATCTTGCCCTTTCAATTTTAGCTGTTATAAAACCCTGAATATCAAATATCAGGAAGGTGTCGTTTCTATGATTAATGTGTTTGTAAGCATCTTTACACAAGCCCAAGTGTTTATGTAAACAAAATGGAAATTTGATGCGACAATATATACAGTATCACAAATGACTGGTAAATGCATCCAAATACATTACAAAAACTTGTGAGAGGCGTAGCTATTGAATAAATTCTCACTTCGAGGCGTGAAAATTTGCATCTGAATACAATTTCATAGATGTGCCTATCAGTCACATTGTGAAGTTCTTTGTGTGTAACTGGACAAACAAATAAAAATCAAACAATGCCTACACTGTGTTACACTTTCCAGCCAGTGTTCTATAGTCACAATCGTGAATAAGAAATAATTCCAATAAAAGCACAATGATAATTACAATGTGTTCAACTCGCCTGTCATTGTTCTATAGTCACAGTCGTGAATAGGGAGCAATTCAAATAAAAGCACAATAATCTTACAATGTATTTCACTGGCCTGTCAGTGTTCCATTATCAATCGTAACGATTCCAATAGAAGCACAACTGAGATAGTTTGATCTCCTTATCTTCCTTATAGCAGGATACTGTTTACCACAAAACTACGGGCCTTTCAGTGTTTAAACATAATGTGTCGTGGACTGTCGTAGGTGCATGTACTGGATTTGGTTACTCGCTTACATAGGTTATTGCAGACGCGATGTCTTTCCGATATACTTCCAGTTAAAATTATACATATTCTAAGAGGCTGAGATGCTAATTTTATTAGTGAAACCGATCTTGTTGAAAGTGGCTTTGAAAACTGTTTTACCAGTTAACGGTCTGAAACGTGATTACACTGTTATAAAATTTTCGTAAAATTACTTATAAAGGAATGTTTGCCAGGTGTTTACACTGTACAATAATGATCACAACGGTCGTAATATCATCGTGTGAAATATTGTGTGAGCCCCACACAGGTCATGTGTTTCTCCTAAAGCGGGTGTTTTACCACTAAAGCGCCTGAAGTGGTAAAACCCTCGTAGAAATGCCGAAGTTTGTGCGGTAAAAGCAAGGACTTTTCTAACAGTGAAGGGGATGTACTTTGTAGAATGTGTAAATATTAGCCACAATAGTTGGGGGATGACAGTATGTTACAGTTTTCTTTCCCTGATGCCTCTAAAAGTTTTGGTTTACTTGGAGAAAGATGAATTCTAGGATTAAAGCCCACAGTGGTAAATGTACATCAAAAATCGTCCTGAAAAACTTCTTCAAAACTGTAACGTATCGAATCATCCATTTTCAGGACATCCCCATGAAACACGATCCCTCGCACAACGTATGAAAACACACGCACGGGCGAAGCTAGCGTTGATGTTCAATGATATTGGGACAAAATTTACGGGCACGTGATTCAAATCCAGTTTGCAGATGATATGAATATAGCAAGTCGATTCTTAGTAGCCACAATGCTAACGTCATAGAAACAACTGACATAAAACCGTTGTTTCAGAACCAAACTCAAGACTACAGCATACAGAGTAACAATAAAGCAGCGACGACAGTGTGTTAGTTGGTAAATGGCCAGTAAAAAAGTACAAAGTCAGCTCGTTCTATGGATCTGGGTACACAGTTTAAGCTAATAAATATTTATCCAAACAAAAACGCGGCGTTCGTACTGTTCGATACACCGCGCTCACGTGCAGACTTTATCAAAATCGAAAAGCCTGAACTCTCACGAGATTTTGATTGAAAGTATTTTGCGCATCGTATCATTATATGATTTGTCCTATTTTCTTACAACTAGTCGCATTTGGGGATTCAGAACAACAAATCGCTTGTAGGGTTGATTATGCGAGCGTATATTAGTACTCCTCGAATTGTAAATGTGTATGTGATCATACACCATTACGAGTGCAACACAGCCTCGTCCATATGCGACTACTGGGACCCGTGTAAGTGGAATTACAAGGACACTTGACCCAAGTCCGGGTTGCTCTGAACGCGTTGTCCGCGTACGCTGTGATGTACCAATGAGAGTTTGAAAGGGCGTTTCAGCCGGAGGCTGCGATGTACTGATGAGAGATTCCGTAGGATACGCATTACTGCATGGAATAGGTTTGTGGAATATGACTAATTGATAAACTGGGTTTTGTGAAATGAACACTTGTGATGTTGACCACAGAAGTCGAGATACGCAACTCAAGGATATAGAAAGTGTGTTAAGGATAGATCAGCTATAAAACGCACGTTGTCTGTCTTCATTTCTGAAACCGGCGAGGAGCCAAATGTTTATTCAATACCCGTCGAATATAAGAAGATAACCCGGGTACGTGGCTTACGAGGAAGATTCCCTTCGTATTTCTGCTCATTGTAATGCTTAACATTTCCTGGTGATCCTGATTTAATAGCTTTTTAGTAGGAGTCCTCAGACAATTCTGACCTAACGCTTAGGGTGCACTGTCCCAGCCAATGGTATGTAATATACAGCGAAGTAGGTCAAGTGTCGCTTACTCGATATGAAGAGAAGAATATATTGTAGCCATTGTAAGCGCAGATCTCGTCAGGATAGCTTTTGTAGGTCAAAAGCCAAAAATGTAGTGGCATTTGGACAAAAGTCATCCAGCCTGAATGGTCTATAGAATTATTTGAATAAAGGAATACAGGCAACCGTCGTCGAAAGTGAATTATACTAAGATGTCTTTTTGCACATTGATTTAACGTCACACTAAAGAAAGTTCGTCATTAGCCTAACAAAGGTTGGTGGTTTACCCAAACTTCCCAGTTTCCCCCACTTCCCCATATCGCATGTGTAAAACGCCTGTCGACTATGGGACGTTACACAGAGACAGATAAAGGATAAATCAATCATCCAAGTAGTAGAGACGTACATATAAAAGTGCATGGTATTGCTTCATGCCATAATTAAGATATTTTCACTGATATGATGGTGTTGAATTTTATGGATGGAGGAAACCTGAGAGCTCGCGGCAAATCACAAGCCTGTTACAAATTACTGACGCACTTTCCCATGCACTAGTGGAAGATAAGTAGCAGCAACAAAAACCAATCGCTTATTTCAACAAATTCGCTGTCCAAGGTGGGATTTGAACTCATACCACTTGTGCTCTAACGACTGAAAGGAAAGGGATTTACTTTCAGATCTAAATGTTCCGTCAGTAGGTATTTTTCAATAACCTCATCGGTTTCAGTTTATATTTGGCACAGCCAATCAATGGGGCGCGATTGCGTGTCATGACGCCCGCATTGTGATAAAATTTGACCCTGACACGCTGTGGATAAATTCAGATATTACTCACCGTCATTACAACCACAGATTTTATAAATTACAGGTGCATGACATGTCAGTGATGCCTGTAGTGTATGGCACTACGTTTGTTATTCATTGCAGAAATTGTCTGACAGATGCCGTAAGCGGGAGTTTAACAAAGCAAAATGACCCATGTGCAACACACGCTCAGTTTAATAATGCACCCCACAATAAAGGGCAAGAGTAACACTAACAACAACAACAACGCCTTTCACTGGAACTGTTCATTATGGTTCACTTTTATTATGTATATCAAATGTTAAGGGTTATGTGTTCGATGATCACTGAGAAGTATATTTGAAAATATTATAACATCGACGATGAGATGTGGC
The DNA here is from genome assembly GCA_016165875.1 of Acanthopleura granulata. Taxonomy (NCBI): domain Eukaryota; kingdom Metazoa; phylum Mollusca; class Polyplacophora; order Chitonida; family Chitonidae; genus Acanthopleura; species Acanthopleura granulata. The sequence goes on along the minus strand of JABBOT010000015.1, from coordinate 2,141,262 downwards.
CTATGAAACGAGGCTGTCCTGAACTACGATAGTTATTTCTTCATTTTGTTGGAGTATATCAGGGTAACCAAGAGCTTTCCACTGATAAAGCGGCCATGAGGTTTATATGTATGATTGGAATATCCGGAGAAAGTCACTGACCTGGCTAGAACAGTTGTCACGCAAAATGTGTTTTGTGTAGCGTTCGCAAGAAGAAGATTATTAATTTTGGTGTTTATTATAGAGGCCATAAAAGCCAATGGGTGATCAAGAGTAAAGAAGAAATCATTAAAAGCCCATGCAGTCAGTGCTTTTGTACCTCTTCTCCTCCCCACAAATCATGGGAATATCAGATTTCGTCAAAACAGTCAGATTATACACAAAGTAATTTAGTCTAAATTTCTCTTTGGAATACATAGTTAATCGGAGTATTTTGTTGCAATAATTGTTTGGTCGCTTCGCTAAGTCCGTTTATCATCTGCCATGTCGCCTTTTACATCGTCTGGTAGACCGTCTGGTCCTGTCGTCTGGCAATGAGGTGTACCCTGGGTATGTCTTCTCCGCATTTTTGGTATAACATCTTATGGATCGCCGGGTTTCTCGCTTTCTCAGACCTTCTCCTTTGCCCTCTTTTCCGTCGCCTGGGCGGTTGTCTGGTGGGTCGTACGGGTGGATGTCGGGGGGGTGGGGGTGTATGGTCCATCGTCCGGGTGGGTGTTTGGTGAGTTATCTGGTAGGTCGTCTCTTACGTCTTTTGAGTTGTTGTCTGGCCTGTCGTCTGGATGGTTGTCTTGTGAGCCCTGAGCCCACTGTCAGCAGAGTTCGTGTCTGAGTATTTTCCCATGTTCGCTCGTGAAACAATGAAGCCTCATGGCATTATATCCTTAAGAACATGATTTCAAATGAGAAAAAGAAAATATATCAAACAGGTTTTATTTATTTATCTGATTGCTGTTTTATGCCGTACCCAAGAATATTTAACCTATACGACGGCGGCCAGCATTATGGTGGGAAGAAATCGGGAACCCGGGTGAAACCCACCACCATTCGCAGGTTGCTGACAGACCTTCCCACGTACGGCCTAAGCGGGTTTTAAGACAGACTGTGAAATTGGCCACAATTTCATCTGTGGGAACGCATTCTCTGATTTACTGCACAGATATACGAAATGAGTCGTCGAGGAGTTTACCGTGTTGTCAGAAAGTGTTAGTAAGTTTTCAAAGATCCTCTGGGCGAATCGGGTTTTGTCAAAGGGCATCCCGATAATAACCGATTTCGGGTTAAATGAAAAAAAAACAGATCAATGGGCGCTTTTCAATATCGGCATTTCTGAAGCAACAAACGTAACACTAATTCGTTATTTACCGCCTTTATTATGTCTGTCCCTGGCCCTTTCACCATCATTGGGTACTCAGATGGTCGACAAAAACAACTCCACTTTCATGAAACGGCTTACCCGCATGTGCCTGACGGGTATAGCAGGCGCATACGTCTTGCCTTGGAAGACCTCAGACACTAGGGGACCGATTTTTGTTTTCTTTTACTGACTTTTAGTTACACAAAGGGTTTTATGTACGGCTGAAAGAAGATATGCGCGTCATGTGAATACATTTGGCCGAGTTACAGAGAATCAAGCACAGTGTCCTTAAACATGCATGCACTGTCTGTCAGACAGACAGTTCGACCCGGTAGATGGGATTTCCCCTTTGACTCCCAACACCTAGCGACAAATTACACGAGCGAAGACCCTGAATTGTACCACTATGTCTTCGCTCATGCATGGTCGGTGCAGTAAAAAGACGCTGTTGGTCGACCGCCAGTGTGGGTGTAGCGATTTGAAAACTAAAACTTCACGAACTTTAAATGGAAGTTCAACAACGCCACTGTGGCCTTACAATGTATACGAATACATGCTATGTTTGGAACGGCTTTGACAGGTAAAAAGCCCACCAGGTAATATTGACAGCCTCATGAAAGGCATTCCCAAAAAACGATCTTTGCTGTAGAATAAATTACATGTTAAAAGGCTAATGCAGTGCATACTGTGCACAGCAGCATGCTCTCATTTCTTTCTTTGAGGAACTTGAACAGATTTTTAGGCCGGGCTCAGATACTTTGAGGGGGACTCCGTGGCTCAGTCGCTTAGCACGCTAGTGCAGCGAAATGACTCAGAAGCCTCCCACAAATGCGGTCGCAGTGAGTTCAAATCCAGCTCACTCTGGCTTCATCTCCGGCCGTCCGTGGGAAGGTCCGCCAGCAACCTGCGGAGTGTCGTGGACTTCGCCTGGGCTCTGCCCGGTTTCCTCCCATCATAATGCTGGTCACCGTTATATAAGCGAAATATTCTTGAGTACGGCGTAAAACACCAATCAAATAAATAAATAAATAAATAACAGATATTTTTGAACAACACACCTGACACCTTGACAACACGAGTCAGTGACATGTATAATTCACGAAACCTTGTGAAAGTATTGAAGATTCGTGTAACGCATGCGCTATAGTCGTGCATCAGAAATGCACCTGGTACACGGTTATAGAGGCTCTAAATTGCAAAATTAGCCACATCTGACGGCCGTTGTCCACGAGTACGAGTGAAACACACTATTGTGGCAAAATTAATTTTGTGTATCAGCCGTACACAATTTCTGTAATTTGTGTAATACAATTTGTGTACCGCTGATATATGTGCACATGCCTTGTGGACATGCAAATTTGTATGCAGACGTTTTAAAACATTATGCTTAGTGGGTATTTTAGGCCACGTAACGCGGAATCCCGGTCCTCGATGTGAATTTTTCCACAAAATGACAAGGTTAACGCGTGAGCACAAGAATATCTGACAACATGCAAATCGCGCTTTAAGCGCGATTTCGCGTAACCGGAGCCTCCCGCCACCTACACTGTCAGTCGCTCTCCGGGTTTAGTGCAGAGGCCTTGAACTCGTGTACAGTCCAAGTTAGCACGCTGTCATTCAGTACACAAATGACGCTTACGGAACATTTACTTTCCGAGTTTGTTTGCAGTCATATTATAACGTCATACGTGCTGAAACTGTCTTACATCTCTAATAGATGTGTCACATTGGTATCAAGGTGTGACTGTATTTCCTTGTTCCAATGCGCCATCCCGCCGGTGACAAGGCGAACTTGTGTCTCCTTGCATAGTAACGCGACTCACGTCATGGTGATATCATGACTGTATCATGACTGTCTCACTGTAGCAATACGAATCAGACTGGTGTCACAGGTCGCCACGGTATCCTACACTGTAAAATGACCAATGCCCGACGCCTTTAATGGGTGACTCAACTTCAAATAAAAGTGTTTAATAAATACACGCATATAATTAAGTATTAAACATTAGTCTCTATCAACATGTACACAGGCCTATACTGTAATGCTATAATACCCAAGTGTTTAATGTCTGATTCATAAAAGCGTTTATAATTTAAACATGGAAATTTACAGTGAAGTCCTTAAAAATAAAGCGGTACCACTGACGGTTACAGCTATATCTCCACGCAGCAAGATGGGGCCACTGATCAGAGGTGATAACTGGGTTGCGGTCCGAGCCTTCCACATGATACCTAGCTGATACCGCACTGTAGACGTCACCCAAAATCCACGAACATAATGTGCATAGATCATCTAAGCGCCAGTTACTTGCGCCAGGAATCAGGTTCCCGCCGTTCATGAAACTAACTGCCATCCCGCCAGCGTTAAACAACAGTCAAATAAATGAATGAATAAATAAATAAATAAATAAATAACCCGAGATGTCTATATTCAGCGACCTGTACTGCCACAGTACGCACGTTATAATCACTACAATTTATAAGTCACACTGTAATTTAGACGTGTTTCTGTTCCATTTAGGCCATTTGTGTCAGAATGTATTTTTACCCCATAGATGCTTATGCATATGAATAACGATGTGGCCAGTTAATGCAAACAATCACAATGAGATGTATTCGTTAACGACGGGCATTATCATTTTAATGGCATGCAGCTAGTCAGTCTTGGGTCGCTTTCTCGCTTATATCGGCAGCGCCATGCACTAACTGCGTGGAATATTACTCGTTGAGTAAACAGGCGATGTTACAACAACCACGTGATACAATTCCCATGCTCAAAACAAAGTAAAAAAAAACCTCCCGCGTGATGAGCACATAAATAGCATTCCAGTGCATGGTATCGCTTGCGTCAGAACGAACTGAGATGGAGGTCTTCAAGTGGCAGCCAAATCAGGAGCACCTGATACCATGGTGGAAAACGAAAGTTACAGACAACGAGCGTGGAGTTTTATCTCCGGCGATATAGAATAGCTACAATTGCAATTGCAAATAAACCCTATAACCCTATGCAAAATACTGTCCTCGGACCCTAGTGATAAAGTCAAGGTCAATGTCAAGACCTCACACAGCTTCGAACAGCACGCACGTGACGTGTTTGTGCACATGATGTACACAGTAAGCATTTGCGAACTCGGCCGGATGAATATCAAATGCGAATCTATATCTTAACAATTGCATGCATACACAAGCCGTCAGTTGTGCCTAGCGCCCAGTGGTAATGTTCTCAGTGTATCTCTAGGTCTCGACAGGGGTCATCTTGATCCCATCTGATTTTGACACTGACCTAGATCCCCGGTGTGTGTCGTCCGTCAGTTGAGGTATATGGTCGGTATCTCAGCACAATGACCCAGAGCCTCAGTGCGTGGCCGTCAGTGGAAGTGAATGGCCAGCTACCTTAGCAAATTGACCCCCGGTGTGTGCTGCCCATCACTGGAGGTATATGGTCATTATCTCAGCACACTGACCCAAAGTCCTGGTGTGTGCCTCCCGTCAGTGGAGGTATATGCTCAGCATCTTAGCACACTTACCCAGAGCCTAAGTGCGTTCTGTCCATCAGTGGAGGTGTATTGTATTTTTACCTGCACACTGATCCAAAGCCCCGGTGTGTGTCGTCCGTTCAGTGGAGTTATACGGCCAGTGTCTCCGCGCATTGACCCATAGTCCCTGTGTGTGTCGTCCGTCAGTACACTGTCCGAGGGCCTCAGTGTGTTGCCGTCAGTGGAGGTATATGGTCAAGATCTTAGCACACTGACCCCGAGTCCCGGTGTGTGTCGTTCGTCAATGGACGTACATGGTCAGTATCTCAATACACTGGCCCAGAGCCCAAGTGTGTGACGGTCAGTGGAGGTGTATAGTCAGTATCTCAGCACACTGACCCACAGCCTCAGTGTGTGGCCGTCAGTGGAGATATATGGTCAGTATCTTAGCACGCTGACCCAGAGCTCCGGTGTGTGCCTCCCGTCAGTGGAGACATATGGTCAGTATCTCAACACATTGGCCCAGTGCCCCAGTGTGTGGCCGTCAGTGGAGGTATACGTTCAGTATCTTAGCACACTGACCCAGAGCCTCAGTGTGTGCCTCCCGTCAGTGGAGGTATATGACCATTATCTCAGCACACTGACCCAAAGCCCAGCTGTGTTCCATCCATCAGTCAACCTATATTGTATTTTCCCCTGCACACTGACCCAGAGCCCTGGTGTGTGTCCTCCGTCAGTGGAGTTATACGGTCAGTATCTCAGCATACTAATCCAGAATCCACTTAGCACACTGACCCAGACAGTGTGTGTCCTCCGTCAGTGGAAGTATGTGGTCAGTATCACGGTACAATGACCCAGAGCCAGTGCCACTCGTCAGTGGAGGTATATGGTAAATGGCACCCTGACCCAGAGCCACAGTGCATGTCATCCATTAGTGGAGGTACCTTGTATTTCCTCCTGTACACTGATATAGAGGCAAAGTGTGTGTTGTAGGACCAGGGGTATATCGGACCTGTTATGCATGACTGCTCCAGCTAAACTCCGCTTATTTAATGTACAACTGACTCGGTAAAGAGTAACAGTACACCAGTACACAGGCAATTTTCGACGTAGGAATGCTGTCAGAAATCCTGCATGTACTAAACGCATGTGTCTATATCGGCTGTGAATGATACATTCCACAACTCTCGCTTTAAGGTACATGCAGTACCATACCTGTAGGGTGGGGCCTGTTCATAGACTGACAATATTACATTCAGAGGGACGATTCCAGGTTTCCCAGCCCATGTGTGATGTGTATAACTACTCAGTATGGCGTAAACAATCAGGCGAAGACTACAAGGTTTTTATGCAATACAACTTTTTTGGTACATTGAGGTGACAGTAGATCACGCTTTACGCTGTGAGAGATGAACACTGCGTATGTGAGTAAAAACGAGGCAATGTCTCAGATTTGATCGGAAATTGCGAGGAACTACTCTTATTGTATACAAGCATACCTGTTTTGCGAGACATGTAATGTATTTATTTATTTATTTATTTATCTGATTGACGTCTTACGTGTTCAGGAATATTTCACTTATACGACGGCGGCCAGCATTAAGGCGAGAGGAAACCGGGCATAGCCCCGAGGAAACCCACGATCATCCGCAGCTCGCTGGCGGATCTTCTCATGTACAACCGGAGAGGAAACCAGTGTAAGCTGGGCTTGAACTCAGAACGATCGCATAGGTGAGAGGCACCTATGTCATTACGCTGCACTACCACGATAATCCTATCGATAACATTATACATAGTTAGTGCCACTAAAAACTCACAGTCACTAGGTATTGTTACATCGGCGTTTAGCTGATTTGGTTGATTCTGTTGTTTGCGGGTCAAAATATGCTTAAATGTTGAAATGCATCTAACTGAAATCGCGTACGTAATGAAAACATCTTTAAAGTAATCAAACAGATTTCTAATTTGGCGTATGCGTAAGCGTTTATTATACGGGCGTTTTCAATGGCGGAATACTACATATTTTGCATTCTTGTAAATTGAAAGCGAATTACGTGATCGCATCGTTTTTACGCTCGTGTCCTCTCAAAATTTAATGTATATATCTACTTGATGAGACGTGAATTGGATAGTTTTATTTTTATCACAGGACGGCGCAGGCCTCTTGATAAATTTTGTCACAATGTCTGCAAATACTGAGAAGCTGTTTGCACATGCACAAACTGGCTACCTTCTAAACCTCATTTTCTGGAATGTTGACAGATGTTAAAAAAAATTGTCTTGTCACAAAGAAATTGCCGTGTAACCTCCCGCCCACCTGGGCAAAAGAAAATTGTAACGACTTTACTGACATTATATAATGCATACCTAACATATTGCACAATGTCGTAAAAGAATGTAGGTCTATCTGGAACAGAAAGCACAGCACAAAAAGCGTGCATAAACGTACTACAAAAACGTGAAACCTGTAAACAGATACAACGGTAAACTCACTTTCAGTAGATATGCCAAACATAGAGCAAAAACAGAAATAAAGAAGAACTACAAAAAAACAATAAGTGCATTGACATGCAAATGATATCCCATAATACACAAATCCGTTGACTTACCGTTTCTGGGTTCAAATAAGTATGCCATAGTCCCTGTGGTATTGCCGACGTGTCTGTAGGTGAGAACAATATGTCCCTACTCAAGGCGTCCAAGCCGTCTAGGTCCGTTTTCCGCATTTTGTCTGTTAGTTGATTCCAGGAATTTTTGGAGGCACCCACTAACACCAATAAGTAAAGGATATGTGTATGTTATCAAACAGCGGGGCTGTGGTGCAGGGCTACGAGCGTATCCCGTGGGTTCTGGTGGGAAATTTTCCGTGAAATAACCGAGCGTAATGTTACCATTTCAAGGCATAGAGCGCAATACCATGCTCATATTTGCCGAAAAAAACAAACAAATTGGCTGAGAGATCTTTAATGAATTGAATGTAGTGGCAGAAGCTTGGCTGACGTAAAGGCTGAATCATCGCAGACGTAAAGGCTGAATCATCGCAGACGTAAAGGCTGAATCTTCGCAAACGTAAAACCTTAACTGATGTAAAGGCTGAATTCTCGAGAGCGTAAAAGCTGGATTCTCGCTGACGTAAATACTGTAACTGAATGTTATATAAATTCAGGGTATGAGACAGCGATTAGTGAGCCTGGGGCATTTGACAAATAATGAATGAGTCTCTCAGACTCTGCAAGTCCGTGACAGGGACGCCCAGAGAAGCTGTGACTCCTAATTGCGTGACATCGGCGCGGTAGAGTCAGGAACTTACGACGACTGAGCGGGAATCTCCCGTAGTCTGACTTCAGAGTGCATGACAGCCACGAGACAGTCCCCTGGCGTTTGCAGCTATTAATGACAGCTATGATGCAATTTCTCATGCGCCGTGGGCACAGGGTGACAGCGACGTGTAAGCCTTCCACAGTCCGGAGCGAGTGACAACGCGTGACAGCGTGGCTTAAGCTCAGAGCCCGGGCCGCGTAACAGCTCAGGTTAACATCAGATCGCTGGCCGCGTAACAGCAGCTACCATCGGAGTCTAAATCTTGTCTGCGCCTTGCTTTGACAGAATTTCTACACAGCCTGGTAAGGCTTCCAAACTCGCCTGTACGTCTCGCCCAACTACCCGTACTCCTGTACAATACGCTCTGGTCTATAGTGAAGAGTCTAGGTCAGACTCAGCCAACAAGCTATTATATGCCTTCTCCCCCTACCCCCTGTGCTAACCGGAATGACTCGAAGCTTGCTGTACTCATTTCCCATTTCCGGGTTCCCAGAAACCCCAAAACGCGCGTGACGACATATTCATGTAAGCTGTATGTATGGGATTTCCATGTTATCTGTACATAATACCAGGCGTGGTGGCCCGTTCACTGACACAACCCGTTCAGCTATAGAGCTGGATATGCGGAGTTTCTGTCAACATGACCCAAATGCATTAGGCCTGTATATCCAGTATGAACATCCAGTATCTTTATTCAATGTTTTACTTTGCCTTTCTTCCTTTTTTGTAGTTTTTTGTTTTGTTTTTTGAATGAGTGAAAAAGAGAAAATAATAGAGAATTTTAATGTACAAATTCTAAGGTGAGGACACCAACTGCAACCCCGGACCTCTGTCTCGTAAACGGAGGTCCGGGGTTCAATCCCCGAGTCCAGTCTCACCTAACGCTTTAACATGGGTAACCAGTAACCTGCGGATGGCCGTGCCTGGTTTCCTCCCACCATAATGCTTACCGCCGTTGTATAAGTGAAATATTCTCGAGTACGGCGTGAAACACCAATAAAATAAATAAATAAGTTTAACGCGAGCAACCTTAGCACTACCTGATTTGGTGCTCAGCATAAAGAGGAATTATTCCAGCACTGGTCGGCCCGGTATCAGAGTAATGCGACTCGGTGAGGCGGTATGTATGGTGTCTTCGGCATGACGTTCTAGTGACGCAGCGCTATAAAAGTATCGGCATCGGGATCTCACTCTGCAAACAAGAGACACCGTCGTTATATGACAGAAATAATGTTAGAAAAGACGTTAAACTCCAATCAAACAAACAAAGAAATAAACAATCTACGGTGGGGCTCCATGTTCTGACACGAGTGACGTAAGAGAGACTTTTATCTACTTCTACTCATTCTTACAGTATACTTGAAGCTGCAACCAGTGGGAATTTTTTGTATCGCCTGATACATTACCACAATGACAAATACAAGAAAGGAATTAAAATTTAATGTACAAAATTTCCTGGACATGAATCTACGTTATATGTTACTAAAGTGTTTTTTATTCCTTTGATTTTTACTTATCACCATACACGAGCATTTCTTCGGTAAATACGCCATTTCTGCTCTTACCGGACTTAATGGCAATAGGCTGATGACGGCCTCCCTACTCAGACCTATGTTTAACTTTGTTGATGACCACACGACTTCCTACAATATTGCGTGCAAATATGTACATCGTTCATCAGAAAGTTCGTAATTAACGTGCCAAAGGTTGGGGTGTTTTTTTACGGGCCCTTCTGTTTCCTCCAACCTTCATCGCTTGATTGAAAAAGTCTAGAGTACGAAGTTAAGAATAGTAATGAACTGTACAGTGGTGTTTTGTTACACTTGGGCGGAAATATATATATATATATATATATATATATATATATATATATATATATATATATATATATATATATATATGGTCTTTTACACCCTACCCAGAATATTTTACTTACAGGACGGCGACGAACATTATAATGGGAGGTGACGAAGGAAATATATTGTTTTAGTTTACTTCTGACTAGTGGTATGAGTTATAGGTATCTGTCAAAAGAACACGGGCAGACCTAACCGAGTACACCGGAGAACTCTGAACATATATAAAACACAAGCTACAGTAGATGTACAGAATTTCACAGCTTATTGGTATCGCTCTTTAATGACACTGACAGCTCAAAGACTACACAAATCTTACCGGGCGATTCACGTGTGAGAGTATGTGTATAAACAGTGAGTTTAAGACATTTTTCTTTACGAAGTTATTTTTATCATTTATTCTAAGAATCAAGTCTTTTCTAAAGAAGAACATAAAATTTGTTATGAGGTTGTTTTCTTAATAATCGCCTTGAGGATAATCTTGCGGAAGTTGACGTCCAAGTTTTTTTGTGTTACTGAACGCAGTTGATTTACTTTTGAGGCGTCTAATACAGAGAACCGTCACCGTTTTGCCTATGTCACATGCTGCCTCATCCGCTATAAGCATGATATATGTCAAGTTTGGTGTAAAAAAATATCATTTGAAGGTAACTAGCGTGTAGATGTAAAATCGCTAACCACCCTAGGGCCACCCTCTCAACAGCTAAAAACTAAAACGCCACTTCAAAAATGTCTTTGGATCATTACCTGTGCAATAAAGGTTCTATGTTTTATCAAATTAGGTCCGTGAATTACGCTAGTATCGGAAATCCGCCATCAAAAATTGGGTAGTGCACCATTTTTTTTCAGACAAATGTGAAATTGCAATCTGTCAAAAAAACGAACACAGGTAGCTGATATATGCAAAAAACAGACAAAAAAAACTTAGGACAGATCGCTTAGAGGCAGAATGACGAAAATTTTTATGACAATAAAAATACTAAATGGATTGAGTCTTGTCTCTTTAATAGCCTAATGAATTAGACGCCATATGCTACCGATAAAACGCCTAACCACAGGTGCATTTACAAAACGAGGGGTATTTTCCTGTCCGTATTTAGACGCTGCCTAGCTAATATCACATTAACAGATCCTTCGGTTAAAATATTTTCGACTCTGAAGAAAGGTGTACTTTTATTGTCACCTGTTAACATACAACTTTCGACTGGCAATTTCAACGAACCATGAACTATAAACTTACTTCATACATATTTACCAGAGGCTCGGTTTCCGTATTGTTTCTGATAAATGATATACTGCATAACAGGAAACCTTTTAAGTGAATCTTGTCTTCAAAATGGTCTCATGTCTTCATATAGAACGGTTTTGTCACCTTTCGTGTTCACCCGTCTAACACATAAGCCGGCTTATCCCGCCTGATTTTCTCTTTCGGCCACATTTGCAAATTGTAGTGCCTCGGGCGAAATGTTCATGTCCTCAAATTAAGGTTTTAAAAGAAAGGAAGAGAGTTATGGTCACCCCCACCCCCGCCAAGAAAAAAAAATTCAGGCAATAACCCATCTTTATTATGCATATTTTACACCAGTCCTCGAAAATACTCTGAAACAACGTCACTGTACTGGGAATTCTGGACCACCTTAGAGCCCACATCCGTTTTCTCCACCTATCAAAGCTGTTTTGGGCATATTGACATCTATCATCGTCGATGTCACTAGAACAGGCTACATGTCAAATTTCTGGACCACTGGGGTTTTAGGACAATTGTCGTTTATAAACATTTCTAAGCAACAAGAAATCCGAGAAAGGTTTTTGTACTTTTATGTGTCAGGACTCATCCTAATCTACATATTATGAAATACGAACCGAACGTTTCACGTACTATAACACGTGTTGTCATGGTAGTTTATCTACATTGTCTCGAATACCTCGGTGGAAACAAGCTCTGGTTTGTTCAGGTGTCAATCACATAGATATATAATAGTTTCTTAGACTTTTCACGCATTATTTATACGCATTGTGATGTGGCTGAGCCGGTGGCGGGTAGTAGTTTCATGCTCTACAAGAGTAAGGGCTGGGTTGGTGTTTAATGTTGAAAGGATATCAAAGAAAAAGTACATTCTAATTCAAGTGATCACTGCGTGGAGTTTGATCATATGTGTGTGCTTGTATCCCTACAGAATTTTGTATTCTGGGATGGATTTTTAGTGTCGTACTCAGGAATTTGTCACCGTAGACAAACTCTGTGCGGGGGGTCCCTGGCCGAGGTACTTGGCGCGCTAGCACAGCTTAACGACCCATGTGTCGCTCACCAATGCAATCGCTGTGAGTTCAAGTCCAGTCCCAAGCTGGCTTTCTCTCCGGTCGTCCGTGGTATGGCCCACCAGCAGCCTGCAGATGGTCGTTGGTATCTCCCGGGGTCTGCCCGGTTTTCTCAAACCATAATGCTGGCCGCCGTGGTGTAAGGGGAATTATGACCTTGAACACCAATAAAATAAATAAATAAATAAATAACTCCGGCTACTGAAAATAAAGTTTTCTGTGTTCCCACAGCTTTTTGGTGAAAGGTCCGATGTATTTAATACCTAGCAGTCTCCGGTTCAAATTCATGTTTTCACTTTTAATTCCTTTCATTTGTTTCCTTCAGTTTTTCCTTTTTGTGATCTCCATGTATAAGGTATAGCCAATAGCGTGTAGCTCAGTAACGCTGTTACCTAACAACTTTAATTAAATATTCTGCAAACGAAACATCAAAAAACATAGAATCCAAAGATATCCTGGGGTTGGGGGTGGAGTATGTTGGTGGAGATGGGTGTCACTATATTAACCGCGATATTTTCCCCTTAAATACTTTGCTGCTGACGTGAAACGTTTCGCCAGTGCAAGAATTTGCGGTGTAATAATACTGGGGAATTGAAAAGGTATCTTTTCTATGTACAGGGAAAGAAACTGGCTTTAGACAGACAGTGCAAAATTTAGACAAAATTATTTTTCAGTTTCCCAGCTGTGTTAAGTTGATTGTTACCGAAGCATCAGTGTACTGTAATACGTATGTCTATATATGCTTGCTGCCTGTACATGTTATATATTTCGCTAATGTCACAACCTGTCATTGGTGACGAAAAAGAAAAAGGATTTGAGGTGTAAGACAGAACAACGTAAATATGTGGTGTAAGCAAATAGCTCGTCCAACAGAAGACAGGAACGTGGGCACAATTGCATGCTCAAATGGTTTTGTAAATCCTTGACATGGACGAAACGACCCGACATAACCCGGAAGTAGACAGGCTAACACAAAGAGATGACATGACATATATATAAGAGTTGTTTTGACGTTTTACTTGCTAAAGGCTTACCGACACTTTCAGCCTTAATTCCACTATATTACATCTTTACAGCGCGGCATGTAGGAAAGCTTAACACAAATATCTGGTCGTACGTAGTTGATCCCAGTTGTCGATGGCTATATATGATTTTGAGATTAAACATCATACACGTCACGACTGGACAGCTTTTGGTGAAACAGATTCCCTGTTACACCCTGTTATGTAATAATGCGCTTGTAATGTAATACCCACCGTGTAATGTAATAAACATTTCAATCAGAATGCTATGTACTATCACCGCGTAATGTGATAAAACTTGTCTTGTGATGTAATACAACCAGTCCCCAGGTACTGTACTAAAAATCTTGGTGTAATGTAGTAACTTGCATAACAAACGGTACATGTATATGGATTATTACGTGCTTAGTTAAATACTTGATGGAAACTGTTTGCATCTTACAGTTGTTCCGAATAGAACCCGCGGCAGTGCCGGACGGAATCCTCATACTTTCCCGCAGTTACTTTGGCACATTGAAACCTACGAGTGTGCTCATCAAAATCAGTGGTTTTCAACATGACTTAAATGTTTTGCCCATAGCTTCCTGGTTTCCATTAGCTCCGCCGTTTACTTGTCTTTCTGTCTGTCTGTCTGTACTTTACGCGGCAATATTATATAATACCGAGATTATTATTACATTACTCTTGCAATAGTAAATAACGCGGTGTAACAGACCTCCATCGCAGAGTGGCTGAGTGCTAGTGCGGTAGATTGACCAAGGAGCCTCTCATCAATACGGCCGCTGAGTGTTCAAGTCCAGTTCCGACTGGTCTCTTTTCCGCTCGTGAATGGGAGGGTCTGCAAGTAACTTGCGGATGCTCGTGGGTTTCTCTCGGGACCTGCTCGGTTTCTACCCATCAAACTGCTGGCCGCTGTCCTGTAAGTGAAATATTCTTGTGTACGACATTAAATTCCAGTCAAGCGAACGAAACAGTCTAGTTGAATCACGAGAAGGAGACCACAGTCAGGCTGATGTGCGTTGGGTCTTACACTTGGCCACACGACTCCACCAGTCGTAGGGAGCAGCCCTGTAATGCTATCGTCAACCGGCATCTTGTGTGTCTTTGTGAATTCTTTTCCACCGTGATATTGGCTTGTTAAGTGGGTATATAAGGCCTGAGTTTTCATCTCGAAATTCAGTAATTTTTCTTTGCCCAAATGACGAAAATATTCGAAATAAGAATTGTCCAACCATACATAACGCAAATCGCTAAAATGTAATGAATTTATCACTGAATGTATTTTCTGAATAATAACCGATTCTTCAGCCAGCACACATCGGAATGCTGATTGATGGCAATACTCACCTGTAATATTTATTTGATTTTATTGATCTGATTGGTGTTTTTCGCCGCACTCAAGAACATTTCAACCCACAACCATGGGAAGGATTCTGATGGATCATCCCCACGAGCGGAGAGGAAGCCAGTGTGAGCTGAACTCACAGCAATCGCAATTGGCTGATTGGTGAGAGGCAACTGTGTCATTGCGGAGCACAATAGCGCCACGGAGACCAAGCCATAGTTCGTAAATCTCCACTCTGATTCCAAAGAATGTATTTGGTGTCGAAATAAAAGTCAGTCCACATATTTGCGTTGCTGGCTGCGGAATCATCATGACGTGCATGTAAAAACTCTTTTGGTAATGAAGGCAAAAAATGTTAGTACGTTGACAATCGTTACAAGCCTGCGTCCTTGACTCTTCAGATGGACAGAAAATACGAGGCAGTAACCTGTGCCTGTTTGCCAAATGTGATAATTTATTCGAGCCGGACTGGCCAGTTGAAAGCTACTCTGAAATGGGATACTCTTCGATGTTTAACTTATTAACACTTTTATCCCACACCAGACATAACCCTCTGCTTTTGATAGGACAGTAATGGCCACGTGATAGACGTGTATAACTATACCCTGCAGCAAATGCTATATGCGTCTGATGACGAGAGTAGGGAGAACGCCATGACGTAACAGTTACAGTGTGACGCGACATTGACTCCAACGACACAACGTCACAAAGTAATGTTGAATGAACATTGTCAATAAAGTTATGACGTCATAATTCTCAGATCACAGCTTGGAAATTCAAAGCTCCACGGCGCGACGGGTAATTACTGTTGAAGCTACTTTTGTTTTTCAAGAAACAAATTTTCAGTGTAGTTTTTCGGGTCTTCCGCGGGATAAATTAGTTACGTGTTTACTGGGTGAAAGGGTACGAAACTATATGGGGTTAATAAGCCACTTGTGTTTAATACTTAAATAAAAGTAGAAAGCTAAACGTTAATATTATTGGTCATGACAAAACAATGGGGTTCCCATAACACTTTGTCTAAAAAGCGGATATCGAGTCGGTGGGTTGAGAGGAAAACAAGGGAAACAAAGAGTAGGTCTACCGGAGCGGAACTTTGTTATCAACTGCAGAGGAAGGTGCCTGCTAAAATGATTGATTCCGAGCAATGTATAACAATATATTTCGTTGTGTTCGTGATAATCTCGAGTTTGACAAAGTGTTCGCGGGAAATGGAACTCGGCCGTGTCGGATGTCACCATCGAATTTTAGAGAATGCAGACATCCAGTGCAGAGCCCGTTGAAAAGATACCATCGTTTAAAGAACACTAAGCGTGAAATCGAAGTTTACATATAAACCCAAGATAGATCTGTCGAAAATATTTGTGCCATTATCATTGCCTAATTCGCACTTTTTACTTAATTATTTATTTATTTGGTTGGTGTTTAACGCCGTATTCAAGAATATTTCACTTTTACGACGACGGCCATTATGGAGAAAGGAAACTGGGCCAAGCCCGAAGCTAACAAAGGACCATCCACAGGTTGCCCGCTAAGTACGAAGTCTGTCGGATCGGATGAGGGGTTGGGGAGACATTCGATGGTCAGACATGCAAATAGAGGACAGACATATAGACAGCGATTTCTTTAGTTGAAGTTAGATGTAGATGTAGATGTAATCCCAAGACTTCTTCAGTTATACAATCGGTTTTTAAAGGTTTCACCACAGCATATTGATGTCAAACACAATCGGTGTATCACATGTAACTCATTTTTTTTCGATAGTGTTCGCGTCGTCGCAGTTGTTGTCATCGGTTGAGTGGAATATCAGAGTTTGATGGCATTTACTTCTGAAGATGGCCACACACTGTGAAGAAATGTAGTTTCAAAGTAATGCCTTCAATTTTCGGTATATCCAGTATTCAGTAACAATTGGGCTTAATGTAAAACACTACAGCATAACATGTAAAACCAGAGCAGCGACGACACTGTTATAGTAGGCAAATGGCCAAAAGTATCGGGTGAAATCGGGCCTCTTGTCAAGTTACATCTATGTGGGTTTTGTTCTAACAAATGTGCGTTTTCACGTACGTTTGGAAGGAATAACAACTTACCTGCCCCCTAGCACCATGGCTTCAGCAGAGTTAGCCACTTTTATTTTCCATATTAAGTGAACCAGCAATTAATGTTCTAGGCAATTCTTCACACTTTATAGTTACAGTCACGGTAACAAATAGTGACACATGATGGTTACAATCGACGTGACACTTGGTGGTTACAGTCACAATAACACATGGTGCTTACAATGACGGTGATACATGGTGCTTATAATGGCGGTGACACATGGGGGTTACAATCGACGTGACACTTGGTTTTTACACTCAAGATGACACAGTGAGGTTACATTCACGGTGACACACGATTCAATATCATTTCGTTGAACAATATATACATAGGCGTTAGGCCACAGTGGTACACGTACACTTATGACTAACTCCCCACCCCCTTCCCAGGTGATGGGATACAGTAAGGTTTCATGGAATTGCCTCCGGCTTACAGGAAACTGATTGTGGTTCAACACCTTACTCAGTAAGGTACGGTAATGAGTCGGTGACCAGCTAACTAGGTGGAGTAAACATCAGTGTTCGGTGTAAACCACAGACATCTTACAAGTAGACTGAGGAACTTTCATACATGTGAAGTACATTGTTCTCTTCGGCGAACGGTTCACCGGGCACTCGGTCACACGCGCGTCGTCGATGGGGTGTTATCAGCAAGGCTTCACAAGCCGTGTAAATGGAAGAAAGCTACAAATTCCCTGTGCAAGGCCGGGTGAGGCTTCTCAGAATTACCGCTACCTTTCATACTCCACGCTCAGGTTTACAGGCTGTTATGGTTTACATTTTCTGGTTAGCGATAGTAATGTGGGAGGCCCGTCCATCATGGGGCTATGCACTTTTGTCTCATTACAGCACGAGTGAGAGAGGTAGGTGAGTGTGAACATTATGAACCCCCCCCCCCCCAGACATTATGAAAAAACCCAGACCATTATGTATTAATAATTATCAAATTATTGACCCATGACTGCTCGTTACGTGTCTGCACCGGGGAATGTATATGCAAGATGATTTGAATCTTAAAATGGTTATTTATTTATTTATTTATTTACTTACTTACTTACTTACAGGAATATAAACGGAGGCAAGCTCTCGTTACAGAGTGCGTGAAATTCTTAAAATGAGAAACAATGTGTAAATATTCATACTAATTCCTTTCTATTCACAGTCTGCAGCAATACTCCACTAAAACAGAAATTGTTCAGTAAAACTTCTTTGTTAAGATTGTACTTTCCTAAAGCCACTCTCGCCTAGTCTGATATGTTTCCCAGCATCCCTGCGAGTCGTGTCTTAAATGTAGTGAGTAAGGTACGAGTGAGGGGTCTCCGCCATGCTTGGCAACAGTGATGGATGTACAGGTAGGCTTGGACTGATAACTAGAATACATCTTGCCTCATCTGCACCCTCTATGTGTTTGTCCTTTTCTGAAATACTACACTAGATGAGCCGATAATTGTTGCAACTCGTGCCTAATAAGTTTCAAATTTCCCCATAGATAACCATCGCATGCAAACGCAGGAATAAACGAGAGGCTATTCAGATTAGAGGGATACGTCGATCCGGGGACATACGTATCCCTAGCTCCCCCCAAAGGACACCAAAGGACTTGACTTTAAAATAAAAATCCCTTCTCTGAATCGAGAGCCATCAGGATATATGATAAGAAAATATATGCAAATATATCGGAATCATTTCTCGGTGTTAAATTTAACTTGCAGTTACTTTCAAGTTAATTTACATTTTTTACACAATATAATAATTTCCTCTTATGAGAAATTCCCAAAACATCTTCCCTTTATTGTTAAAGTGGCCCAAAGCAATGAGCTTTTTTTTTGTTCTTATTTGTAGCACGTCAGAATTTTATGTGCATGTATATGCTGACTTAGCTGTTACACAGTAGCTACAGCAGAAAGCGATCTGTGTTTACCGCCATTTGGGTCTCTTGGCGTTGCCCATTACAGTCTTCAGTTGTGCTGCTACCTGATCCATACACTGTTTATTAATATTTATCTTAAAGATGCCTGTCATTTGAGTATTGTACTGGCGTGTTGCTTAGTGAAACGGTCCATCTGTCAATTGAGTGTGCGGAAATGCTCAGATACACCCTCAAAACTTCCGTCAGTTGAGGAGAGCCCACTTGGCAGTTTGTTGGTCAGTCAATTAATCAACTAAACAGCTGATCAATAATCAAGCAGTTAACCAATCAACCTACCAGTTGATCAATCAACAGCTCCTTTGATATGCTGTACTGTTACTTCTCTCAATTTAACTTAGATTTGCTTGGGGGCCCTCCGTGGATCAGTCGGATAACACGCTAGCGCAGCGCGATAACCCAGAAGCCTCTCACCAATGCGGTCGCTGTGAGTTCAAGTCCAGCTCATGCTAGCTTCCTTCTCCAGCCGTACGTGGAAAGGTCTGCCAGCAACCTGAGGGTGGTCGTGGGTTTCAACCGGGCTATTCCAAGTTTCCTCCCACCATAATGCTGGCCGCCGTCGTATAGGTGAAATTTTCTTGAGTACGGCGTAAAACACCAATAAAATAAATAAATAAATAAATATATTTTCTTGATTGTATTCTAACTTTGCTAAGCATATCATTTAGTACCTAACATAAACTACCCTATGTATGCTGGCTCTCTTTGACTTAAACGATAAGCTCTGACAAAAAAAAAGAGTTACGCTAAAAGTATTTTTATTAAGTCACACTTGCATATGGTGCGTTGTTTTAAACAGGTTCTCACAAACTGATTTCCATTATTTTTCCATAATTTCCATATTTTATTCCAGTGGACATAATTCTACAGTTATGTGAGAGGCAGTACATCATGACCTTTTGTTTATACATGTAGCTAAGATATACACGATTTTATCTGAAACATTACCTCGCTTGTAACGGCGTTCTATTTAACATTTTCGTTTTACTATAAACATTCGTCATTCACTGGGTATTTACAGGGTATTGTATGCTACATGTTAAAGGTGGTATTTTGGGTGGAACTTACGATGGCTTTATTTATTTACTCTATTTATTTGATTGGGGTTTTATGCCTTACTTAAGAATATTTCACTTATACGATGGCGGCCATGTAGTATTATGCTGGGCGGAAACCCTCCATGGCTTGGTAAACAACACATAAATAAAATTGTTTGTACAGTTATGGTGTACTTTATTTAGAAAGAAACAGCTTTTTACACAATGACCACTGAAGTTTAACACTGTATAGGGAGGGCACTGATCCCGAAAACATATGAACTGAAGAAAAATTGCTTATCTTTAATCGTGATTACCTGTGCAATTTATTTTCAACGTTTTCATACATTCTTTTTACGTGCATCATGGCCTCCGGCCATTGCTCTTTTCAGCGTGCTTCACGGATTTCCGTGAGCGAAGCAATGCAATTTTAAGAGGAATGTTGTTTATCAGCTACAAGCATCATGCCCGGCGAAGGAAGAAAATACTCATGTCGAAAATCACAAACAAATGTTAGTAAAAGTATATTTTCGCAACATACATGGAAATATCGCGTGCAGTATGTCACAAGAAACTTTCTGTAGTCAGTTGATCTTGATTAAGAAAATACAATAAAGAAAAATTTGTCAAACGATTCATTTATACATGTACACACTGAAAGCGGACACATGTTCGGCTTAAACTCGAACGCCATCACCTTCAACCAGTACATCTATATGCAGTGCATGGGAGAATAAAAATTCACAAGAGATTAACCCAATGAGATGAAACGTTTGTTTACATGGCTCTCAACGTCGATATATAAAGTGATATCGCGATGGTGCCTCCTTGCAGCATGCCAGCCCTAATCCCTTCATATTTACAGTAAAAACATACAAGACAATCTACGTGTGTACATCAGGCTGAAGAAAGCACCGGTATATTAGCTAGACCTGTATTTGTCTCTTTTGCTTAAGTGTGAACCGAGTGCCAGACAAGGGCATACCAAAATCGCTGGTTTTCAAATGTTGCCATTCCTGACAAGACTAGGAATTGAACCCGGCTCAACCTACAAGCGCTTTTACAGCTCTTCATTAAAAATATTCTAGTGCGTTACAACATACACAACAGGTTTTACTTATATCGAACGAACTACACAAATATGTTCTTGTAGACATCACAACATTAAGTGAGTTAAATTTCGGTTAACAAATTCATTTACAAGGTTTTGGGAAAGAATTGCTTGTCCTCGATATTACGTCCTGTATTGACAAGACAGTGTATGTTAAACTGCGGGAGTGGGCATCGTGCAGGCCAAGACGAGCTTAGCGGGACTCGGAAATCGTGTCCCCTAATAAAGAAAGTCACATGGGCAATGTTAGCCATGTTCAGTCGGACTGAGCACTCCTTCTGTTTGCACATGTGTAAAATGGTGTGTATTTGACATAGGGTTAGGTCAAGCTAAGTTCATTTCAGGTGAACAAACACGGTATTGTGCGGAACAGAAAAGAAAGCATGCCGTTTGAAGTGGTACATGTATACATGTAAATTGCAGGAGCATATCCAAGAAAAATGCTTTGCATCTCACGTGACTGACTGATTGAATGATTCGGGTTTACCCTCACACTGACAGTATGTCTGCCATGCATATTAAGGTGATCGTATGTCTGACGATGTGGCTTCAGCCGTGGTGCCAGGGAATGTGCCATGTTAATATCCACCTTACAATGCGCCATCTGAAACCATCCACAAAGAACCGTAACAGTTGAAGGGTTGCCTTAAACTGAGAGAGATATCCATAACGAAGACCGCAACAAGTGACATTGTTATATACGAATGTTCTTTGTTGTAACGTTTACATGTTACCCTCTTCAAGTCCAGCTCATGCTGGCTTCCTCTCCGGCCTCACGTGAAGGGCCGCTAGTAACCTGCGGATGGTCGTTGATTTCCCCATGGTTCCGTCCGCTTTCCTCCCTACATAATGTTGGCCGTCGTGGTAAAAGTTAAATATTCTTGAGTATGGCGTAAAACAACAATGAAATAAATAAATAAATAAATACAAATTATTCTCATACAAGAAAGCATGTACTTGTTCTTACGACGTTGAGCTGAGTGTTTCACCCGGATATTGGCCGTCAGCTGTAGATGTGGAGAAAACCGGTTAGAAGTCATGGAGCTATGCAGAACTCTGGGGAACCCGTTCAGACGTAGGAAGAAACCCGGTAGAGGTCGAAAGAAACCGGGTAGAGGGCAGACCTAAGAAGAAACCGGTCAGAGGTCAAGAAACTATGCAGAGGTTGGGGGAACCCGTGCAGAGATCGGAAAAATACTGGGTAGAGGGCAAATTTAGGAAGAAACCGGGAAGAGGTCAAGAGACTGCATGTATACAAAGGTCGGAGGAACCAGGCAGAGGCCAAAGAAAGCCATGGTCAGAGACCAGAGGAAACCGGGCTGAGGTTGGAAGAAATCGAGTAGAGGTCGGAGGAAACCACCGTACAGCGCCACGCACCCCACAGACGCGTCTTCAAAACTGACCGTGGATCTTAAATTTAAAGTTAAAGAAAGTTAAAAGATAAAGTAAGCTAATCAGACAAGACAGATAGGGTATTGGTAAGAAAAGCACACCAACTTATTTCTTTACTTTATGTATAAAATGTTTTAATGATATGGTGGGATTTCTGAACCATATTCCAAGTCCTCCGAGGTCGATAGAAGTTTTGCCCACTCCATACAAGATTAAAAGGTTTCTTATATAATATTCTAAAACTCGCCTGTAAATGAAAATTAAAAAAAGGTATCTGACGTTGGAATGCCTTACCATAGACAGCATTCAACACTGGGCGGCATTTCATTCAGTGAATAAAATCTAAATAACATACATACTTCAGATACGTTTTCAACGGCTTTTCTCTAAATTCTCACTTTATTGTAATGTGGTCATTTCCTTCACGAAGTCTATTCAACAAGTCTCATCTCCGGGATGCCCAACCAAACCATAATCGCATATGTACCTCACAAAAATAAACTAGTTTGACAGCTGATTCACTTGACCTTAACAAAACTTGATGTAGTGGAGTCCTTTGTTAAACTACGTCCCTCTTAGGTACAACATTGGATAAAAAGAAAGCGCGGAACATAATCTAAGAAACAAAATGAAGTCGTACAAGCATCAGGTTATAACGAGAACATAAACATCATCGGAAGTAAAGTAGACAATAGCAAACTATCGTCTACGCCATAATTGTGCCAAAAGTGGATCATCATTATTACTGGCCAGTCCAAGGGGTAAATGTTCGAGCACGGAGAACACCACACAATATCATTTTTTGGTGAAAGATAACGCAGACAATCAAAAGCGCTCCCTGTCTTTGTCCGCAATTGACGTCACGGACGATAACTGGACATTATCGGGTTTCTTTTCCGCCGAGTCAGCACTTGGTTCTTCTGTCTTATATTCGTTTCCTTTCACCCGCCTTTGGTCTCGCTTAAGCACAAGCATTGTAACGAGAAACATGGCCGATCCTCCGACGTACATTCCAGAATATAAAATGTAAAGGGCATCTGAAATGGAGAACAGAAGCAAAAGCATCTGGTGGGGGAGAGTGGAGGGAAGTTGATGGATTTAGCGACTTAAATGGGTATCGGAATACATTCACTAGATGAACGTACAACGTGCATCCCTTTGGGACTACAGATGCATTAACGTCATCTAAAAGCAAAATTTGACGTTGGATACCAAAGGTGTCGCTGGAATTGCACCACCACAACAAAGGATCAAAGGTCAGTATTTTATTGCCATTTCATGCATATATTTAAGAGTTTAATTTGGATTCAAATATTTAGACTGAACTGGAAAATCGATGTGAGAAACGGACCCTATTAAGTTTGTCAGGCATCTGGCAATGAAGAAACGGGGACTTAGTGGTAGCGATGCCAGGGATGCTGTCGCACACAATCGTGTCCTTTGTTAGTCTTAAGTTGACATTACTTTAAGACACAGGATTACTACCAAAAAACAAAAAATGCTTTGAGAAACAGCACACAAGAGTAGGGCGATTGTCATTGATTAGAGACATGGGTGGTAACGCACAGGGTGACGAAAATTGTGAAAGAATGTGCACAATTTACTTCCCGGATATATGATTAAGTTATACAACCTCAAAGACGTGCTGTGACTTGTCTAGCACGTGCGTGACGACAAGAGAAACTAAAATCGGTAGACCACAACATTAGAGGGTTTAATCAGCATACGTGTGCATATTAGGCACTGGCGTTCTTTTACTCAGCAGGAAAACATGTATTCTAGAGCAGGAAGTGAAACAAACTGTACCCTCGGTTATTGGTACTTCTGACACACGAGGGCATGGTATGATACAGTGTTGTACGGGAAATGAATTACACATGGCTACAGTCAGTTTCCGGTGACAGTTATAATTACATCATCACAGATTACAGTCTTTGATGGGCGTCTGCCGCCAAGATGTGAATCAAACATTGCCGACGTGACGGTAAACTACAATCTATCATTTGTTCGATGATCGTCTTTAATTAATTTATTTATTTGATTTGATTGGTGTTTTGTGCCGTACTCAAGAATATTTCACTTATACGACGGCGGTCAGCATTATAGTGGGAAGAAACCGGGCAGAGCATGGTGGAAACTCACGACCATCCGCAGGTTGCTGGCAGACCTTGCCACGTACGGGCGTCTTGAATGTGTCACTCGTATCTGAGCTGTAATTATGTGATATGTTATATTGCTTGCATGGTCGATATTTGACGTCATAGTCCAGACGTTTTCACTCGTATGATACTATACACGATAAGGCCACTAGTGGGATTGAATACAACAACTGCCTGTCGAAGACCGGGATTGAACCAGCAACCAGCGAGTCTCGACTCAAACGGAAGAGCCAAGGAGCGCATGGCAAGTATTCATATCAGCGCCAAAGCATTGTAGCCTTATTGACAATTATACCATGCCTTGCCTTGGGTTTGGAGAAATTAAACACAAGTTATCATATTAAATATAGCATCATATTAAATATAGCATTCTAGAGATTATGTATGTATATGTACATATTTATACACTAAATTCCTTTATCACTAACCTTTCAGGGACTCATTTTTGGTGTAGCCGAGGGCAACAAATGACTGCTGTAATGGCGGTACGGCCAAGGGTACTGTCCCGCCGATGTTGGTGATGATGAACAGATAGACGGCTACTGCGCCTGTCCGGATGGACGTTGGCACCAGCTCCACCAAAACGGCCAAAGTCACGCCCACCCACATCTCGCCTGGACGAGAAAATACGAGAGAGAACTACATAAAAGTATAATCTTGCTTCAACAAATTACAAAGGCCTCTCAGTATAGGTAAAGCGTCATCCCCATTCAGGAATGCCGCAATGGTTAAAATATTTAATTGGGAATGGATAGCTTTATTGGGATTCATTTAACTAAACGTAACTAAACCGATGGCCACGCATTCTTCATGCTCCAAATTTTCCGACAGGAAAATCGCTTAAACAACTGGCTCAAATACGTTGAGAACTAAGTTCGTGATACACAGCGTAAAACTAAATTAAGACATAGCTCGGCCGGAACCGAAGCATAATAATTTGACACTCGAAAGTTAATTTTTGACCAGTAATAGCAAAACTGGTTATCGAAATAAAACAACTCCTAAAAAAATCTAGTAATTCACGATCCTTTTGTTTTTGTACACATCTTCGCCATGAGATGTCCACGTACTGTATATGAAGCCTGAACACTCTCATCTGACTCACCTATGATGTATGTGGGTATCTGACAGATGTACCCCCAGGGGGCGCCAAACAGCAGCGTACCGGCGGCAAAGGGAGCTGCTAACAGCTACAGTATATAGGACAGAAATTTTACACATTTGTTCAATGGTCGTGTCTTAAGGATTGTATATAGTTACATTTTTATACTTTAGAGCATTAAAAGCTTACACGTTCATTACATACTATACTTTAGAGCACTGAAAGCTTACACGTTGACAGACTGCTATACTTCAGACAATTGAAAGTTTACACGTTCATAGCCGGCTATACTTCAGCCAATTGAAAGTTTACACGTTTCATAGCCGGCTATACTTTAGACCATGGAAACTTTATAAGTTCATACCCTGCTATACTTCACACCAATGAAAGTTTACACGTTCATACCCAGCTATACTTCAGATCATTGAAAGTTTACACGTTCATATCCTGCCATACTTCGGACCACTGAAAGTTTACACGTTCATACCTTGCTATACTCCGGACCAGCCTTCCATAAAGGTTACATGTTCATACTCTGCTATACTTAAGAGCAGTGAAAGGTTACACGTTCATACCCTGCTATACTTAAGAGCAGTGAAAGGTTACACGTTCATACCCTGCTATACTTAAGAGCAGTGAAAGGTTACACGTTCATACCCTGCTTTACTTTAGAGCAGTGAAAGGTCAGACGTTCATGTCCTGCTATACTTAAGAGCATTGAAAGTTTACACCCTGTCAGACTGCTACACTTCAGAGCCTTGAAAGATCACACGTTCATACCCTGCTATACTTTACATCACTGAAAGGTTACGCGTTCATACACTGCTAGACATATACTGAATAGCACTGGAAGAAAGAATGAATTCTTTTTGCACTGCTGTACTCTATTCATACGAATGCTTACTAAAAACACACGCCAATGAAAGATTACGCACTGCTTTATACGTCGTTCAAATTAATGACACTTCTAATCTTTGTGTAAGTCTATAAAATTAACTTTGTCGGGTTAGATGAACATTCTGGAAACCAAATCGATCAACAGGGTAGGGAATGGTCCATGTTTAAAAGATAAGATGTCAAATATTTGACCGACCATACAACGGACGGGCGGACAGACAGAGAGAGAGGCTGCTGCTCGTGTTTAAAATTCTAACCTGTCACAATGATAGCGGCAAGTATTTTTGGTATCAAGTCAGTTGGAATAGGATTTTGGGTCATTACGTGTTTACATAGTAGAATATAGGAAGTGGTCGAAACTGTAGATCTACAACTGTAACTCAGCCCGGCTACACACGTCAGCCGACATTAAGTGAAGTCACCAGAGTCAAATAATAACCCGAGAAAATGTAATGATTCTAGGAAAAGGTAAACTGGTCGTATTTGAGAGACTTATCAACTTCCCATCATGCACTCGTTATTTTTAATATTCTGTTCGTGAAAATTATGATACACGTTTGTCTTATGTTTGAACTTTCATCTCACGTACGTTGTATAAGATTTGCACAGGTAAATGGGTAGATAGGAAGCGCGCAAAGATAACACCTATATACGGAAGGTTTAAATTTTATTTAAGACCATTAACCAGTCGCCCTAAAACAGGTCGGTTTATTTCATAACAATTTTTAACCAAATAAAACTGTGATTAACATATACAAATGTACTTTTAGCTCTCTCTATGTACATGCACCATGGATGCTACGTGGAATAAATGGAAAAACAACTGATGTGACGTCATGGTTACAATAACATGGCTACAAAATATTCTAAAAATATCGAGCCAAGCATTTTCCTTGGCCAGCTCACACTGACTTCCTATCCAGTTGTATGAGGGAAGGTCTGTCAGCAGTCTGGATTTTCTCCCTGGTCCTGCCCTGTTTCCTTCCAATCATAATGCCGGCCGCTGTCGTTTGGGTAAAGTATTCTTGCGTACGGCTTAAACACCACTCAAATAAATAAATAAACGTGAGCGGGCAGTCTTTAATATTCTTGCATGTGGCATACATATATAGATATATATCTACTTTGTGACAGTGTCTTCTTTACCTTTGAAGAATTTCTGACAATACCTGGCTGAGGACAAGAACAATAACTCTGGCGTAAAGTCCCCGTCGCTGGACTATCCTGTCCGAGATGAAGCCGCCCAGTACAACCCCGATACTGCCACCCACTAAGGGGATCCAGGACATGAAAGTGCCGATCTGCTCCGCTGTTTGACCAGTCGATGAGAAGAAGGGCTGAGTGTTGTAAGCCCAGACGTAACCAGCTGTCAAAATGTAGTCAACAAACTTAATGTTCGACTGAAATCGAAAGTTTAAGCAGTGTTTTGTTGGCATTTTTTCAAGAAAATGGTTTCTCACTGACTTACCTCTTCATCTGCCTATCTGGAGGTAATTCTGTAGGTTCGTGTTGGCTTGCATCCTGCACGGAAAAATACTCAAATTCCCTCACAACATGTACAGGTGAGAAATATTCAAATCCCCCCACTTACATATATATATATACCACACATGCAGTTATTAATGAAAACTAGAAACTTCGTTACTTTTCTGTGCAAGGGTTTTTGCGAATGCTTTGTTTAAAATAGAAAGTCAGACATTAAAAACACAACACCATTTTCTTGTTAAGAATTTTACGCTGTTGAATAAAACGTAAGGCGTTCAACTTTGTCGTACAAGAATTATGCCCCAGAATCGCTTTTCAAAGGGTGAGACCGCGCTGTTTTGAACTGAACAGTTTTCTAAAAAGAATTAAACGTTTATCCCTGACATTTTTCAAGCTCGGATAAACAAGCTTTAGATCGACTTCCTCTACAGGTAGTGTAAGTTAGTGATCATCGGTCATTGGATGACTAATTGGAATGACCAAAGTTTTAACCTAATTGTTCAATCAACTTGTCTTTAGGTATAACGTCCTGGATTAGCTTGATTTATGTTCATCACAGGGCGTGTTGAGCCAAGAGAGCTTCAAAACTTAACATTTTGAGAAGGTTAAGTGTAGTTATTGCTCGGTGCCGATCCACATGAATATTATATAACAGATTTAGCCGCTTGGCGTTCAACGCTGTGTTGCAGAGTATTTCTTGTTGAGAATGTTTAATCTGCAGTGCAACTCCTTGGGCGATAAACCACCTACAACTAGTTGGTAATAAAACAAATGTAAGGCTTTCAGTCTGCTGGGTGGGGTTTGGTTCCAGAAACGCCTGAATCTTTCATTTTCCATTCCGTTCTTTCCAACACTAAAAGTGAATATTAGCACGTCAATATTAGCACGACCGTGCTAATATTTGATTGGCCATAACACCAGGTGACGTCAGATATTTTCTGCCACAGCTGTACACATACCTGCATTTCGCACAGACCCGGCAAAACATAACAAGAGCAGGGATGGGCTGCAGAAGGGTTTTAAGATCATGCCGAGTCTTTTCAAAGTCTGCTTTTTTGATCCACCCTCTTGTTTTTCTGATTTGGCCTTTCTCTCTGGCTCTTTCACAGCCAACAATATCACGAGGCCCAAAACGAGGCCAGGAATACCGGAAATAAAGAACGACCATCGCCAACCCTGTATCAGAAAAAAAACCCCTTGTTACAACTTGCTTATTTATTTCATACTTGTTTAGCATCATACTGAAACTTTGGCTGCGGAGAAAACCGGAGTAAACCACTTTTTATAGAATTGAATATCTGATACATGTACCTTATAACTGCCGTGGTAAGTAAATGTATGTCTGAAATGACTTACATGTGGCCACGAAGCTGAAAAACTCCAAGCCTTTGGACTGCATGTTCTAAAGATTCGTTTTACATAGCCGACTTGTTTGTCCTTAAAAGTAGGACTAGTTTAGAGAGACGCCAGAAACTTCATCATTCTATTCGACCCATACTGGATTAGATTGGCTTGTTTAAACACGAATTCGCCATGTCCCTTTACTGAAAATGATGGTCAACTTGTGTTCTACTATCACTTCGAACTTCCTTCTGGCTGTACAAAATGCTAAAATAAACATTTGATGAAAGTTTGGTGTAGGATATCGCCCAAGGATTACAATCTTAAAGATTCCAGTTGCTCCCTACCCCAACCACAAACCCATAAGTTAAAAACATGTCAACACGTAAGATGACAGAATAAAGAATAAATCCAGGGCAGGGAAGACAGCGGTCTTGCATTAGACTAACAGCCACACACGTAACGTCATATCCGGTCTATTAGTTAGTCATTTTTCCAACAAATATTTCATTCGCAACAAGTTATACCACCCATAAAACTATTTATCAACGGAGGCCTCCGTGGCTCAGTTGGTTAGTGCACTGACGCGATGGGGAATGACCCAGAAGCCTCTCACCAATGCGGTCGCTGTGAGTACAAGTCCAGCTCATGCTGGGTTCCTCTCCGGCCTTACGTGGGGATGCTTGAGAGCAACCTGAGGGTAGTCGTGGGTTTTCCCCGGTTTCTTTCCCCCCATAATGCTGGCCTCAGCGGTATAAGTGAAATATTTTTGAGTAAAACACCCATCAAATAATTAAACAAATTTATCAAGATGACCACGAAATGAAGCTCAAGCCTCGCGCTGCTTCCATTTACCGTCTAAATATTGGATTACAAGTCACAGACGTGGTCTAAAGATTTTGTAAGAGATAATCCCGATTTATATCGAGATTTATATTGATTTTGTTATTGAGTGAGGTCGTACTCATTCATTCCTATCATTTTGAACAGTGTTCATGTCGAGGTGAGGGATTTTTTACACGTTTCACATGAACTGTGCATCATGTAAATGTTGTGAAATCCGTCTGCTCTTTGCTGTGAAAGTTTCTTCACCTTTTCGTGCACATCACGAACTGTAGCTTATATGTAAAGCGGTCGGCTTTACATAAATCTCAAACATGACTATTGCCGCAGTTTGTTGGTGCAATAACATAACCTGCGATTGGTAACATTTAACGTCGTGCGTGCAAATCACAATTGCAATAGCACAGTAGCGGGATAAAACACGCTCGTTTGAGGACAGTAGTCAATCGTCCCTACACTCACATGTATTGCTTACAGGTCACATCACGCTCGCGCTTGTAAATGAGAGCATTGAGAGGTTGGACACATTGTGAGGCGGGTGTCCCTGGGTTAGGGACACCGTACCAGTCTCAGCTCCCACACCTGTAATACATGCGCTGCACTGCGCTGAACTCGTGACCTCCGAACCCGTCATAGCGTCACGGGCCTATACATTTGTTAACGATGTCGGTATACGCTTTTCACACGAATGGCACCAACTGAGACATATACAAGCATTATTAAAAACACTAAGGAAGATCTGTAGTGCTAGAAGGAAATGCTACACCTTGGAAGCATTAAACAAATTTTCCAGTTAATGGTGCTAAAACCTACCCAAAAGCCATTATAGTGTGCAGTTTACTCACCATAATACTTTTGTTTCTATTGAATTAATTAATTGTTTACTTACTTAATTACTTATTTGTTCATTTATGTGATCATTTACTTACTTTTACTAAACCTTTACGTAATTATTACTCAATTAAATACATAATTATCTCCTTTATAATTAACTAATCATTTCTTAACTGATTATATTAACTAATTACGTAATTAAGTACTAAGTAAGTAGGAAAATACTACTTATTTTATTCGATTATTTTCATTTGACTTCTTTGAAAGCGTTGGACATAAAAATGACATATATAATTGAAAACTAACGATTCTTTATTTCTAAGATGAATTGCTTTGGGAGTTCTGGTGAAATTACCCCAAGAACGCATCGTGTAGTTAGTTTGCCGTTTGATTGATAATGGGTTTACCATGGAGTCATCGGTAAGCCCGGCTGAGAGCTTAGTAATTTGACATTGCCTTTTTTTTTTGTTTTTTTTTTTTTTCAGAATCAAGTCGAGTGATGTCAACATGGCGAGTTTCAACTTGTCTTTGTATGTTGACGCTTCCTTGGCGATTGTGGCTTTGAAGTTCCGATCATACGTCACCGGTGTCAGAAAAGTCGTGGCCCTTCCTGAAAGAATTTTTTATATGTATTCTCGCCTTGATTGACGAGATAAGCAAAATCGTCATCATGACGTCATCGCACACATTGCTCTCCAGGTGCAAAGCTTGAGAGACTTACTCTGTGGTTCACTCAGATACCATGATACGAAATCCTGCACTCGGTATTATCTGAGCTATTAAAGAGTAAAAATGCAACACAAAAGACAATGTTCTCGGTGTATAAAACGCCAGCGTTACTATCCATTCGACGATATAGAGAACTTTACTATACCATGGAGAAAATGGTGAAAGATCTCCTACAAATGACCAGTTTGATATGTTTATATATTTGACTGGTGTTTTACGCTGTACTCAACAATATTTCATTTATACGACGGTTGTCAGCATCATGTTCAGAGAAAACTGGACAGAGCGCGGGGAAAAGCCACCAACATCCAATATCTCAAAGACCTTAATAACCAAATTTCGCAGAGTGGGTTAAAGGATAATACATTAACATGGTCAGGTAATATTGTATAACAATGAGTACGAAATTCACTGAGTGAATTGTTATATCATTTTGGACACCGCGAGACTTGCCTACTACGAGATTATCCGAGATCAACCTTTAGGCTAGATACACACCATTCACCCTAAATTTCAGGGGGTGCCAAGGCCGCGCATATTTCACGTCTATGTAGCTCCGGCGCTTCTCTCGACGTACTAGTTTTTTGCATTTTGATATTTTTCCTCATCAGGCCGACAAAACAACTGTAGTTCAACAGAGGAAACACAGGACCATCTTTAGATTAGAGGCGGACCCGATATGAATGAGCCAAAGTCGATACCACATCTATCTCTCTCGAAGTCCTCGCGAAAATGTGATTGCCATTTCCCAAGCTGAATGATACCCAAAGGGGGACAAAGTCAACGGACCCGGCCACTAGGACAGTTGTTGTCTGTGTAGGCCAGCGGGATAATGTCAACGGACAGGGCCACACGACCGTTTTGTCTGTTTA
This sequence comes from Acanthopleura granulata, assembly GCA_016165875.1. NCBI lineage: Eukaryota > Metazoa > Mollusca > Polyplacophora > Chitonida > Chitonidae > Acanthopleura > Acanthopleura granulata. The sequence goes on along the minus strand of JABBOT010000015.1, from coordinate 2,108,756 downwards.
AGCCACCAAGGCCCCACCAGAGAGGCGAACATGAATATTGGAGGAATGATACCCAAAGGGGGACAAAGTCAACGGACCCGGCCACTAGGACAGTTGTTGTCTGTGTAGGCCAGCGGGATAATGTCAACGGACAGGGCCACACGACCGTTTTGTCTGTTTAAGCCACCAAGGCCCCACCAGAGAGGCGAACATGAATATTGGAGGAACCACAACTAATTTGAGACCGTGCACTGAGACCCACTCAACGGACAATAGTTTAAAGTGTTGTAGTACAACTTACATGCATCGTTATAAATGTCCATCTGTATTGTAGTATGTGATTTGTGTCCGTTATTATTGTTGTTGTGCTTACCTGATTGTTTATATTGGCCGTTGTTATGAAATTGCCCACAGCGTACGACAAACTGTACCCCATGTAAATTCCCCAGTTGTACAAGCCCAGGGCGGAACCTCTCGTGGCTTCGCTGAAGTAATCAGAAATCAGTGATGTTGCAAAGGGTGTGCAGCCAGCTTCCCTGGGGAATAAAAACATGGGTTATAACTTAATGGAACAATATGATGCCTCACTCGGAAAAAGCATAACATCCCCCGGGCTCTGCCCGGTTTCCTCCCACCATAACGCTGGTCGCAGCCGTATAAATGACATATTTTGAGTTCCGCGTAAAACGCCAATCAAATAAATTATATAAATAAAAAGCATGACACCTGCTAAAGACACGCATATGCGGTACATTTTGAGATACGACGCTTAACATTTACATGACTATTTATCCCAACACACTAGAGTTTAAAGAGCAAATGCTGTAATTTTACGGTAACTAATAGGCGAACAGAACATATACACAGGCAATGGAATATCCGCTTGTGGCACTGTGCTGTACATGTATACAAAACCTGAGCTCAATGCATGTTGTGCGCACTTTTTGGGATGCCATCCATAGCATTTACCTTCCCATTCAATCCCATACACAATAGGCTAAGTGATAAATTTTGTAATTCACGGTAATTGTTATCACCGACTGTGTACTTTATATGTATACATAACCGGAGATCAATACATGTGGCATTTTAACATGTACATCCCACTGTATTAACCATAGCTACACGAAAGAGAAAAAAACATATTTTGGAAACCCGTTGTCTATTTACATTGACATATTGCAACAGAGCACAGTTTAAGCCGGAACAAGCATGTATAAGCCGGGACAAGCATGTATTAGCCGGAACAAGCACGTAGATCAGACGGTCATGAAAGTAAGACGGGCCCTACAACGCTGTAGTGAGTTGTAATTGTTTCGTGCATAGAAAAGAGATAAAAATAACTTTAATCTGAAGTGTAACAGGGAAGTGTCGAGTTCGAATTCCTTTGTCGTAGAAGGTAAATATATTTCAACCGTGTCATGTGACTTGTCAAAAATATCAGGCAATGTTATTGATTTTAATTTACCGATCACTTGTCTTGCCGTGTTAGGGAGGTACAAACGACCTCTCCTTCAGTCAGGAGCTTCTTAAATTAAAAAAAACTTCCAGCTGCTTAATTTACCCTATCGATAGGTCTAGTCTAAGTAACTTTTTGGAAATTGTTAATAGATGCCCATGTTATAGTAAATGTAATCAGAAATAGTTGCCTAACATGTTCACAGGTCACATGGTACAGTAGGGCTTTTCTAACCTTTAGCGATAAAAGAGTTCGATCATCTGTGAAAAACTGTAGAGTTGTGATTCATGCTTCGTGTTTTAGCCGAAGACAAAATTAAGGTCAAAATCAGATTTCACTATTGAAAGGCGTTATCCTGAGTGAATTCCAATCATGACAGAAATATGATTACGTGAGCCAAACCCATTTGCGCGTACATGATGTCTAGCTTGAGAGTTATAATATGCGGCAAAGTACCATGTTGCTTCACCTTTATATTTTTGTCAATGGCAAAAAATGAAATATGATTTGAAGGACCATTGAAATAGCATATTCACTGTAGTATTTTAGAAAAGGACAAACACATAAAGAGTGCAGATGAGGCAAGATGTATTCTGGTTATCAGTACAAGTCTTCGTGTACATCCATTACTGTTGCCAAGCATGGCGGAGACCCTCACTCGTACCTTACTCACTGGTACATTTACAACGCGTACATTGTATAAGACACTACATTTTCCCCTCTCTACAAAAGAGTTTCCTTTATAAAACTAGACACAATAACTGTAATTGTCCTTAAGATTGAATTAAGAGAGAGCACATAGTGTAGTCATAATCAACAGAACTCGAACAATGTTGCCTTTTTTTTCAAACGCCACTTGATAAAAACAATCAAAGGCATATATACTACCTTGTTACAACGCTGAACAACTGAAAAAGAAAACTTTCTCAATATCTTTCGTAATCTGGCATCTAGACAGGTTGATTTCTGCTCCGTTGGGGCCTATTGCAATTAGTTACTGCCTGTTGTGCTACATCAGATTCACAAAAATCAAGATGACTAATATTTTGATTTGGAGAAGTAATTGAAGAACCTGTAAACTGAGCTAATCTTTGAACATTCCATGTTTTCCCATCAGCAGTTACGTAAGTGTTTGGTCCAACTTTCCTAGTTATCTGTATGGGACTGGAAAATTTACCTTCACCCTTTGGAACATGTCAAATTCTTTGTACTCTAATTAAATCACCTGGTTTGAAGGTTGTGATTTTGCACCTTTGCGTTTGTTGGTGCATGTAGTGCTTTTTTCTTGTTTGGATTCCAGGCGTTTGCGCACCATCCTCTCTTCCTTAAAAACAGAAGACCTATTAGCGTGGACAATGTTTAACTTAGTTTTCATGTGACGACCATGGAGTAAAACAGAAGGTTCAACTCCAGTTGTGAGATGGGGTGTGCATCTGTACACAGTTAAAAAATCACTGACTCTGAAATTTATTAAAGAGTTCAATTTCTCCATTTCCCTCGGGATGACAAATTGCAGAATGAGTGTGTTTGATGTTTCTATCTTTAAGAATTCAAATTCGTACGAATCAAACTGTGGCGGGTGGTCGGTAACAGTTTCCTCTGGGATCCCTCGCGAGAAAATACAGACGTTACAAAGTCAATTCCTGATTCTTTTGTTGTACTTTGTGTAAAGCAAACTTCGGACCATTTACTGAAATAATATATCAATGTAATGAAAAAGCTATTCTCGTGAGAATGGTATGGTCCAACGATGTCAATCCCTTGTTTTAACCTAGGGCTAGTCGGTAATGGCATAGGTTTCATCGGACCGTTGTGACAAATACTAGTTTTGTCTTTCATCTGACAAGCAGAAAAATTTCTGACAGCATCACGGACTTGAATGTCCATCTTAGGCCACCAAAACAACCGACGTAAACGCTGTTTTGTGCGCACAACTCCTTGGTGTTCGGAATATTTCAATAACTCTGGGGGTTAGAGATTTAGGTACCACAACGGGCTTGTTTCCGTATACCACGTTATCTATCACTGACAACTCATTGCGTACAGAGAAGTATGGTTTGGCATCGCTTTCAACGAATTTTGCTTCGCTCAGCCATCCATATTCGATATAGTCTTTAACAAGACCGCAAGACTTGTCTACAGCTGTAGCTTCAAACAATTCAGCTTTCGTGATACTGCTGTCTTGTAAGGGTATTTCACAGACACGATCGAGTTCGCTGTCAACGTTGTTACTGCAACTATAATTCATTTCGGCAGGTAAACGAGACAGAGCATCGGCTACACCAGGTTTGTATTGCACTGTGTAATCGTAATACAACAGCCTGGCGTTCCCATTAGCTATCCGCATAGGTCTGTGACCTGAGCCTGACGTTGACAAGAGTGTAACCAGGGCTTGCTGGTCAGTTCTCAATGTGAACTTTCTACCCCACAAGTAGGTATGCCATCTTTCTACAGCCCAAACGAAGGCTATAGCCTCGCGTTCTCTTGCTGAGCTACTTTAACATCGTTCAATTTACGTGAAGCGCTCGCTACCGTAACTTCATCACCATGATCATTTACCGATACCGTAACCGGACCCGCCACTTGTCACGATCGTTTCACTGTTCGGATCAAAGAAGGAGAGGGCAGAGCTATTTATGATAGCCACCTTGATATCGAGAAAAGCTTGGTTAGCTTTGGCTGTCCAGTTAAATGGTACTGTAGCTTGTGTATCCGTTGCACCAATGTAGCCAATTGGGAAACAAACTTTGCGTAAAACGACGCCAGACCTAAAAATGAACGAGCTTGGTCTGAATTCGCAGGGCATGTCGCGTTCGCGATATCGTGGGTCAGTTTAGGACTTGGTTGGACACCTTCACTATCCACTACATGACCTAGCACCTGCATACTGGACACACTAAATTCACATTACGTGTTCAACTTAATACCAGTATCAGACAATCGCCTGAGTGTTTTGCGTAAATTTACATCATGATCAGCTTGAGCTTTACCGGACACAAAAATGTCATCAAAGTAACCACGACTTCAGGTAAATTACCTAAGACAGAATTAAGAAGCCTCTGAAGGCACGCTGGCGCAGATGCCAGTAATCTGCTGAGTAACTTATCGACATTCGGTTCTGGGTATTTTTAACCACTATCGACTCATTTAATTTCCGCGTACACACGCGTCATTTTGCATCATTTTTGTTCCACGCCACGACCATCTGCGAGACCCATTCGGAAGCCTCTACGCGCTCAATAACATCCTCCTGTTCAAAACGTTTTAACTCTTTCGCTACTTCAGCTCTAACGGCGAATCGAAATGGTCCCAATTTTTGTTGTTCAGGAGTCGCGTTTGGTTTCAAACGTATTTTGTGTTTGTAACCTGAAATCAGACCTAGACCATCTGTAAACATTTCTGGAAAATTCAGACAGTATTATACAGTCTGTGGCAGAGGGAATTTTGTTAGTGACCGTGTGTGAAGTATGTGTTACATCACTTGACCTACTTTCTCTGTTTGATCAGCTGAATGAGTAGGCGTGGTTTGTGTAGGCGTGGCATTGTGAGCAGCAAAACATGCCAACGTTCTACCCTGAATGTTAATGCCTAATGCTTGAATTAAATCTTTACCCAGGAGTGTAGAACAGCAATAGCGCATTTTCCTTTGTACTGAACATTACATTCAAAACACCCAACAATTTCAGGTGTAGGATCTGAATGGTTCGTTGCATGGTTTTAAAGCATCATGCAGAAAGTACTTTGAGTGGAGTTTTTCATTCATCAATGAACCATCAGAAGCAGAGTCAAGTAACACAGTCATACTGACATTATTTACTTGTATGTCACACATAATTTTTTTTGACAGGTGCTGCTTTCTGCACGCCTAACTCATCGAACGGCTGTCGTCACAGTCAACTTCTTGTACAACGTGTGCTGTTTTACTTCGACAGATTGCAGGCTAATGTCCGATTTCCTGACAAATAGCACGTGTTACCTTTGCCGGGGCAGTCTTTATCATTGGCAAGATGGCTAGAAGACCCACATCTGTAGCTTTGTTTTTTCTTCTGTCCTGAGTGTCCACGTTTCATTTGTTTCTTTCCAACTGGACGGGGCTGGACTTTGACATTTTTAACAGAATTTTGGCGATCTTGAATCCACTCCTAAGGCCTGTGCCTCTTTGATAGCAGTTTCAACACGACGGGCGAGCTCAGTGACGCGATTAAGTGCAAGGACAGGCTCCATGAGAAGCCTGGTTCCGTGGTACGAGCTCCATTTGATCACGTATCATCTCATCTCCCATGTTACCAAATTCACATGTGACGAGCTCACGTAATGCCGAAATATATGTATAGTCGGATTCACCGGGATGTTGACCTCTCAGACGGAAACGATCGCGCTCAGCAGCCACGTTGACAACAGGTTGAAACCTATTTTGTAAAGTTGCCAGGGCTCGAAAGTAGACGTCGTTCTCGTCGCGGTTAACCTCCGGAAGGGTGTAAGATACCCGCTATCCCTCGGCTCCTGTGCAGTATAGCAGTATAGCTCGTTTGCGTCCCGCTGATGCGTCTTGTCGACCCGCAGCGAGCATGTAGTTTTCGAATAGCCGCTTCCACTGAGCCCATGCGTGCATTGTCTTCCTGGTGTAGGCAAAAAATTCACCGGCGCTGAAAAATCTGCGCTCGCCACGACAAAGTTCATCCTCGTCGGCAATTGTAGTATTTCAGAAAAGGAAAAAAATATGGAGGGTGCAGATGAGGCAAGATGTATTCTGGTTCTCAGTACAAGTCTACGTATACATCCATTGCCGTTGCCGAGCATGGCGGAGGCCCTCACACCTACCTAACTCACAGGTACATTTAAAACGTGTACATTGTATAAGACACTACATTCATCACAATATTTATTTCTTCATTCGATAGAGATTTTACACTGTGCTCAAAAATATTTCACTGATAGGTGGGGCGAAACCTTCACAATACATCGTGGCTAGTAGGTCGTTGTTCCTCATAGTACAGCTGTGAATCGCGCGGCTATTACTCCAACTGACACCACTGTTCAGGCGTTCGATTCCTCATCATATTTCTTTACACTTTTTAGTAACATGAATTGCATTAATAAACCTTGTAGATCTTGTTTTTTTTACATTGTTCAAAGGAAAATATTAGATATGTTTCCAGCTATTACAATTGCGCGTGGATGATATGTGGTGTTGGGCTTCCATATGAAGGTTCAATACAGGCCAAAATTTGTTAGTGATGACCACGGTACCCTGTCCATTTCAATATGCTACGTGTTAGGGGTTAGCATAGTTTTACTGACAGGCACCTACATGTATACGTTTTATCAGGTCACTTAATGAATGCCGGTCTGCCAGCAGCCTTCAGATCGTCATTGGTTTCCCCCGGGCTTTGCTGCCCGGTTTACATCGACAATAATGCTGGCCGCCGTCGTATAAGTGAAATATTCTTGAGTACGGCGTAAAACACCAATGAAATTAAATAAACACAAATGAAGACAAAAGACACATAAGACAAAACTTGTTTTAAGTTAAACTTCTTTTATATCTAATGTCAAGAGATATTTGTGGACAAATAGTGAAAAATATTTTTTTACTAACCCATTTACTCCAGCTAGACCAGTTACGTGTGTCGAACAACTTGGGTCATTTTTCAGTAGCCCTGTAACTGTTGCACGGGGTCCTTTCATGTCTATGTTTAAAGAGTTAATTGTTACAGGGCAACGGGAAAATAATGTAACAACTCTATGTTTCTTGGTAATCTGACATTACAGAGCTCTGGTTTCCGCTGTCACGATCTTCAACAGAAGACTCTCGTGCGTTTTGGGCGGTGTTTTCCGGATTCTGGACTTTTTAGTTCCGTTTTTGGGGTAACAGCATCGATGATATCAGAATTCATGACAGCGAACCTTTGTACCACTCGACAATGTAATGTTTATATACAGCTGTTCAGAGAGAGCATCCTGTGTGCATGAAGGATTACACCCGGCGATCGTTAAACTTGTCAACAACAACAACACGTACCAACTACGCCAAGGCGTTACTGGTATTACTTAGAAGTCTTTAACACCAAGGCTTCTATCGACCAGTGCAGTGTAGGTAACGCTAATAACACCAGAGCATTTAAACTGATCAGAACCCAGGCGTCAATACCGACATTCATACACCTGCCGTGAAACAAGTACTCCGTGTCAACACTCGGAAGACCAGTTTTCAAAAACTACAAACAACACAAACCCCCAAAGAACTATATTCAAATAATAGGACGGATTCATGCAAAGACACGCAGTCAACAGTTTTCAATGATGACGACGAGGCGCGACGAATGTGTAAGGAGGATGAATAAAATCAATATCCAAATTATGTACCATTTTAGTATATACCATGGTGTCGTTAGTCTAACAAGTATCTCGGTTGCGCTTTGATTATAGCTGTTCATATATCCAACTTGGGGTCATACTCTAACGGAAAAACCTACAGTCCATAGCCCCGAGATAAGCGGAATTAGACACAACTATGAAGCAGATATTCTGGACCCTCCGTCCGCACTTGGCTTGAGATGTGTACATTTACTCATTGTGAGATTCAAGAAACTTTAGAGTGAAGGCGTTTGGTAGAATATCCTTGACACTCTAGTTTTTGCAGAGGCAACTTGTGACGTTGATTGAAATCATAACACAGCACGGAGGATCTGAGAAATGTTGCAAGGCGAGATGTATTCGCCATATGCAGGACCCTTCGGTACATTGTGATCAAAGTAGGGATAATTCGTAATATCAAAATCAAAACTACCCTTCGTGTCGTAAAATCGGTGCGACAGCAAAGCACTGTGGTCTTTGTACAGGTATAAGCCCAGGTAAGATGTACCATCCGAAGAATCTGTAGTTTCCTTTAAATCCAGATAAGGTGGATATATATATGTCTTCCACTGCCTTGGTTAAATACGGGTTGTTTGGGAGTTGGGATTAAAATTTAACGCCTTCTTATAATTGTCCGTCTGACTGGAGGAGAGCATTTGCCCTGTGAGATCATTTGTCCAGGTGCACACTAAGCTTTATTTTTGGACTATTTCCCTAAGCGCACTTACCAAATACTAATTTGTGGATCTGTGGAATTAAATACAGATGATAATGTATCTAATCTGAGAGATGTGCACCCTTTCATCGCCCAAACAAAGCGTTTCTCACAAAGAGATTAACTGTCTTTCAACCAATTTTGCCCAGCACATTTTTCGCGTATCTTTACCATATGTGTGTCTCTACGCTCATGCATATTCATACCTTTGGATATCGCGTTAATGTGTATATATACTGTAAAGTATTTCCTTACATTAGTGTCCAGTGTATATTAGTGTTCAGTGTATAGTTCACTATTTTGTATATCAGAGGAGTTGAGAGGAGGAGTATAAGAGGCCAAGTTGCCAACTGGCTGTGGGCTATCCTCGTGAAATAAATTATGAACTGAATTAAATTAAATTAAACATGTGTGGTATGACAGCAAAAGAATTGACAATTGTACACGTAGGCCAGACTGTATTCTGTTCAATAATACTTATGCTCAGAGGTCATTAACGAATGCAAGAATGCCCAAAGTGCCAACGAAAGCTTAACGACCTACAAACATTGGCTGCAAGAATCTAGAAATTCCATGCCCAATGCCGGGATTGAACACTCGAATGGAGTCGGCCAGGAATTGACTGACGTTCGACTTACCCCATTCCTAGTCCGAACCGGAGGATAACCAGTTGCCAGTAGGAGTTGATGAAGCCGGTCAGTAGAGTCATAAGTGACCAGAACATCAAGCAAATGGCCAACAGGAGCTTCCGGTTGAAGACGTCGGCTGCGAAGGCGATGAAGATGCCGGTGAAGGTGTAGATGGCCGTGAAGGCCGGCCCAGCCACGATCTGGTACTCGAACCCTTGTCCGTCATAATCCCACTTGCACACCTGGAGGCTTGTGTTTTCTGTCAGCGTGGACACACAGCTGCGAAAGAGAAGGATTTCATAAGGAAATAATAAAGGAAGGATGATCTGACAACTTATTCATACGTGTTGTGAACTGCGATAGGAGCCCGACTCTCTGTTCTTCCTCCCCCTCGCAGCCACCCATTTCCTTCTCTCTCCCCATGGTTTTCCTTCGAGAATTATCTCCTCGCCGAAATGGGGAAATCTTTTACAGTACATTCGCCTATTAAATTGCCATGATCAATTATATCGGTAGAAATCTTCTCAATGATGCTCACGGGTTTCCCACAGGTTTCCCTGTTCCTCCAACCATAATAGTGGCCGCAGCGGCGTATGTAGCCGCTATTATTTAGTACGGTGAAAACTGACATTCAACGAAATAGATAAGTCAATTGGGCCATATTCGACGGAAATAATTCGGAATGGGCTCAGCTGTATAGAAACAGGATTAGTTTATTTAACATCATAGTGTGTGTTATTCCAAGTGGTTGAAAATGTCCAAAGGTACAGGCCTGGATCGAGTGGAACAACTCGTGGCGCACACACACAGCTATTCGGACACTGAGGGCACAATGAATCCTCATTTGTTATTAAATGCCTATTAAACTCTTTGGTAAATAACCCAGCTAAAGTTGGAGACTAATTACTTATTGCCGGTTTCTTATTCTAAAATAGGCAAGTGCATGCTGAGGATGCACTCGCATGTCGGCTGTTCAATTGATTTTACGGTATAAGGTGTCGGCGCATTTTATTCTTGATAACCCTTTATCTGACCAGCGTTTAGTAGAAGTTATGTTAAATATACCTTATTTTGTCCATCGGTTAGTTGATTGGAGTAATGATGTAGAAATACGTGCTCTGTTTATCCATATACTCAGACCCAAAAATCGTCCAACACTAAGGCAAAAACCGGCGATGTATAATGCAGACTGATTGTGTTGCTCTAACATGTTGGAGAATATAAGAAGTCCATTATGCACAGTGTACATGTCTCTCGGGGCAACACACCTATTTGTACCGATCAAGAAGGGAACTGAATAAGTCAACTCTACATCCTATTTTCCCCAGTTAAATATGGCGTTTTTGTGTCTTTATATAGGGCCTCCTATCGCCATCATGTTATCCATGCCAAAGACGAAATGGCTTTTGAATTACATTCGTTTCTTTTGTCCCGATCTGAAGTGACATTAAATCTCTTCAAACGCTTCTGTGGTGCTTAGTTCAAGTTCAGGCCAATAAAATGAAATCTTTCCTCTGCCTATGAACCCCAAACCACCCACATATAAAACAAAAGGCAGACATCTAATTTTTAAAATTTAATTTTAAAATTCTAATTTTAGGCCAATAAAATGGGCCCCCCCTTTCTGTGTAAACCCCAAAATAACCCACATGTAGAGTAAAACATTAAATTTAATACGGAAAACGTAAATGGTCAATTTTCATTGGGTGAATAATCCTTAATCAGGGCCTCTCTTACTGACAATCCTATCCATACCTAAGAATAAATGGCTATGGGATCACACAATCTGTTTTGTGATTGGCGTATGAGTTATGCAGAAGGTGAAGATCCTAAACTTACCAAAGAAAGATAGGGTGTAAGTTTGATTTATCCATTGGATCAAGTGAACATCGATGTTTCAGGGCAGCAGAAATGTCATAGTCAATTCGCGGCTGTACAAATTTGAGCCAAATTATTATTCGGAAACCTAGATGAACGGACAAACAGACGTGCGTGCGAGAGAACTGAGAGACAGACAGATAGATGGATATACAAAGGTTGGAGTGACAAGCTTAAATCAGTACACCACTCCACAAAACGTGTACAGAAGTATAACGAATGTCTTCTACGTAAATGAATATATAGTGGTAAGCGATGGCCCCGTTCTGGAGCCCCGTCTACAATATGGAATTCGGAATAAGTCGCTAACTTCCGCTTCATTGAGGAATAGAGGAATCGTTGCCTCATTCAGGGGAAATCACTCTGTATGAGCACATGTCTAGAGAGACTTTCGATATACAATATATCATTTTTATTCGATTTGCATTTATAGCAATTTGTTTAAGAACATTCATGGGAGTTGGAAACATGGTTAGTATTCATAAAAATTCTTCAGAATTTTTTGGTACTAGAAATACTTTATCTGAATCTTTCGGAGGGGGGAGGGGGTTTGTTGAGGAAAACATATCTTAAAGAAATACTCAAGTACTATTCACAATACATTTTAGCACTTAATAATTTCTCAACTTTTAAGGATGACTGCACTTAGAACACAAAGTATGTCGTATGTGGGAACATAACAAAAAACTGATCTCATCAAAGTTAATTTAATGACATGAGATGATGCATTTAACCACGTATATTAAGCGGAAAGCTCTTCAATGCGCATTACACAACCTAGCAACAAAATGATAACAACCCGACCCCGAAATTATCACGCTAGAAAGCACTACTTAGCATATTAATTATCCATTCAGTTGTCTCCAGTGGCGAGCCTCGACCTGTGTAGTCCAAGAAGCCACTTTTTGAATTACAGATTGACTCTGAAATTTCACCTAGGTGGCACGTGACAACAACACCAAATGTTACCTTTTCTTCTACAGAGCCATGGAATACGCATGTAGTAACATGTAATGTAAGCTACTTACCCTTTCCAGTCAAAATATCCTCTATTTGATCAACTGGGGGCCTCCGTGGGCGAGGGGTTTAGCGCGCCAGCGTGACGAAATTACCCAGGTGCCTCCTGCTAGTGTGTTTCCTCTGGAATCAGGTCTGGCTCATGATATCTCCCTCTCCGGTGATACGGAGTCCGCCAGCAACCTGCGGATGGTCGTGGGTTTTCCCTGGGTTTTGTCGGGTTTCCTTCCACCATAGTTCTAGCCACGGTGGTAAAATATTAGTGAGTACGGCGTAAAACACCAATCAAGTAAGTAAATAAATGAATAATTAAATAAACAATCAATACGGCCATTTTCTTTCACATATTGGATCGTTACGCCCGTAAGTTTGAATTAAAAGCTTTCTGCCTGTCCAAAATATAGCCATTTATCCTGACGCAAACTTCATTACTGATCCATCATGGTTTGGGTACCTTTAGTTCGTAACTACACTGTCTTTCAGGGCATGGCCTGCAGGTAATGTCAACAATACCAGCAAAGATCCGCGAAACAAAGGCATTTCATTCCTAAATGTCTAATCTGCCCTGGCCTACTTTGCCATTCGGTCTATATAGGGTGGAATTACTATCACTTCTACTGTTAGAAAAACACTCCACCCCACTGACGAAGGCCTATTTGCACTTAAACGCTTCAGTGTTCACCATTAATTGATTTGTCTTGCAATATCGTAACATGCAAGAACTTGTTTTTTTTTTATCTATGCGTATTTTTTTAACAGAACTTAAATATGAGGAGCCACAGTCCCTAATTGTTGATTAATGCATGAAGGCCAATGATAATACACGAGCTGGTCGGAATATATAGACGTTTTCCATTTTTCGTCTGTTCACAGTTATTGTGATATTGTCCCTGCCTCGTACATACAATCAAATACCATGACAAACGTTAATGATAGAGGTACCTTTTGAAAATGTGGCAAAGATCAAAAATTAGCCTATGATGGTTCTACTTTTTTATTTCCTATTTCTATTCGAAAATGTTGCGACATTGGAGTACACGAGTTTATTTATTTATTTATTTGTTTAATTATTTATTTATTTATGCACTACTAAAGTATACTCACTGGTACGGAGGCTTTAACAAGTGCTACGAAAGTGCTAAGAATCACGACTACCCAGTGGTACCAGAAAATTGTGTACCGTTTCCCGCGCAATGGCGACTCGGTTCCAAGCTTAACTGGCCATTGTTCTTTTTGTAATATATTATCCTGTTGCTTACAATGAATAAAACTTCACACCCTATGCAAAAATTATTTTACAGATCACTCTCTCTGAGCCGAAGAAATTTCAAGATGACGGTAGACGTACAAATGTTTTAAACCATTCACAACCTGTATGAATGCAGTCACCATGTGCACTGCCGTAATTTTAATATTCGCCCAGTTTGAGACTGGCTTGACTGTGTGTACTCGTTTGTGTAGGTGTTATCGTCCTACATTCCTACACATTGAATTGTTTTGCTTTCTATCAGTAATTTATGACCCGGTTCCAATAAGACTGCTGTCTATTATGACGGCGTTATCAACACCACAGTGACATTTGGTCTCGTGAGTGCTCAGGATAACTAAGGTTAAAGGTCAACGAGTTTGCGAGATAAAGGGACTGTGTAAACACCCGAATATAACGTTATGGATATAATGGTCTTCGCTACTACGGGTCAACACTGTAAAGTTGAAATTCTTGACATCGTGAAGTTAGTTTCATAAAAGCGAACATTATGATTTGTTTTATATTTTTCCCATAATGCGAAACATTGATATAACGATATGTTAGACGTTTCCAATATGAACACACAGCTAGGGTCTGCTAATGAGCTTTTTAATGGTCTTTAACTTTCTGGGATTAGTCAAAACTGGCCTGGAGGAATCTATTTCTGCGCCAAGTTGCAGATTTATGCATTAAGATTTAACATCAAGACTAACGTTCCTATTGTGTAAGTGAATTTTAGTTTCGTATATATATATTTTAATAATAAACACACGTTGGTTCATGTGCATGATTTCGAGAGTTCGAAACCTGGAGCAGGTGGCTTTTTGATGTTTTGACAGAGTTGTGTTTTTTTTTCCTCCCTTACTTTTCAGAACCGTTTATCCAACGTCGTCATGAACCTCTGATGTTATATGAGTGTTATTCTTCAGCAGAACACGGTTTAATAAACAATAGGCCTACCTGAAATGAAATCAACCTTGTATATAACAGGACACATCATTACATCTCGCATCCCAGACTTTAGCACGCTATAAGTAGTACAAAATATTTATTTATTTACACCACATTTTGCTGTATACGACGATGTAGAAAATACTATAAAAATTTAAATTGAATTTAAAAGGAGTACATCTGCTAAATGTACTGCACAAATGAAAGTCACTGATATACACTGCAAAAACAGATGGTGTAGTTCTACAGTAAAAAGTGATGCTAATTCTGTAACCAAAAATTTTTACCGTATATTTACACGTAACCAGATATACACCTGTATACTAACACCTCTATTACGTTTAGAATTACACTGGTTATTGTACTTACACCTGTGCGGGCAACGCATTTGTAAATTTACAGGTGTGATAGCATTTGCACCATATCCTAAAATATCTTCGTTTACATCACTTTGTGGTGTAAAATTACATTCTTATTTTTTTTTTACATTGTAGGTTTGCAGTATTGACTTATCAGCCAAATACGTACAAATTAGATAATTATATCTGTAACTACACCATTTGGGGTATAATTGCTTGGTTTTTATGTCATCATATCACTATAGCTGTGAAAAAAAATTATAATGTCGGTTTGCAAATTTAAGAGAGCTGTTTATCGACAGAAGAATGTATAGTGATCCCAATTGACAGCAAGGATCATTGTACACTTTGACCCAATGATAGAAGGAGTAAGAAAACTCCTGAATCTGACCAGGCCCCTGTTCCACAAACCAGTCGTTTATTGTAACTACCATGACAACCCATGATAAAAGATATAGGCAGCCATGGTAGTTACAATCAGCTTAGCCTAGGATTGTTCTGTGGAACAAGGTCAGCATATCCAGTTTTCTTAAATGGCACACCTAAGTTATTTTTACTTTGCATGCCGTCACTATTTTAGTTATTGACTGCTTCGTTTGTCCACTAACCTTGTTTCGTTCTTGGCGTTACATTCCAATTGGCCGACTTCGTCGTCTGTGAATGAGGTGTTCACCATGCAGTCGTGGTCACCGAAGTGGACATCCTGCGCCATGGGCTTGACCGTTATGGCCAGCATGTAGCGGTCAAGCTGGTTCAATAGATACGCCAGCAACAAGAGCACCAGAACAAATACGCTATACGGGCGAACATCTTTTAGGTCGCAACACCCCATTGTAACGTCTGAGGCGGATAGGTGAAGTTTAAAGTGTAAGTCCGAGTGCCTTGATACGTGCAAACGCGCCCTTTAAAGAATAACACGTGAGGATATACTCATGTGTGCTGTCGTAAATATGTATATACAATGATTATTGGTTCTGATGTCATGCAAGAGATATGGGAAGTAATGGAACACCTCTACGATTTCATTCCAATGTTGTTTCAAGCCATACTCAAGAATTCACAATGGAAGTGGTTTTCATAGACAGAGGAAAACGCGGAGTACTCGACGTAAACCACCGACCCTGGGCAATTTGCTGACGAACTTCCCCACTCTTAACGAACAGACATGCGAAAATGATGGTGGAAGACAAGTGAGCTTATCTCAAAGGTCGTTGGCGTCGTCGAACTGTTATTGTTAACAACACCCCGAACAGTTAGAGGGCGTGGTTCAGGGCCGTTGTTGTATCTTCCTATATATTGTTTAGAGAGTTCCGTGTCATTAGCATCATAGCCTGTATATTCACAACTCTGTTACGTAATAAAAGACAGACGGTATAATTTGGAATGTTTGATTTACCAATGTACAGTTGGATTTGTTATCAACATTTCCCATAAGATTTAGTTAGAAGACGGAGTAAGTCATAGATTTCCAGTCGCTACTGAGCTGATGGAAATGCAACATGTTAGAAACCTTGCACAAAACTTATAGTTTGCGAAATTGGGGAAAGCCATCTGTCCATTACGTTTTTATCTTCGCCAGTACCAAAGAAATGGATGATAAAAAAAGACGTACACGTCACATACGATATTCGTATACCACGGATCGTCGATACGAGATATATTATTGTGCATTAAATTGATGTAACGTCACATGTTAAATGCTTAGATTTGAAGATATTTCTGATAAATTGATCTTTAAGATACAGTGCTGAAATTAACATGCAACAATTCCAAAAATACTTTGAAAGTCAGGATCAGGTTAAATCTAAGGCATGGTGCAAAATTAATCGCATCTTCAAATGCAGACAACGTAAGAGGAAAAATGTGTAGCATTAATAATTACTTATTGTTTACAAAAAGATAAGTAAAACACATTTACCTTTAAATAATATTTTCTAGGAGACCCTTTTCCAGCGAAGAACAATACAAATGCTCTCTAAGCATAGCCGTTTTTTTTTCTCTCCAGAAATCCTGCCCTCAAAAATCGTCAGAAATATCTGAGGAAAGACATAGACTCCGCTGAAACATTGTTTGTGTCAGAGCGAAAACTGAGGCCCTTCTCAAAAGATCACGCGATTGAGACCACATGCCTAAGATACCCGGCTGGACGGAGCGTGGTCACACTGCGCACAGTGTGGAGTCACGAAGTGTCCTGGACAACCTGCCCTCTGGATAGGCAGTAATGCTGATAAATCTGAACTATTCCGCGCAAAACCAAAGTGCTACCGAGTTTCTTTAATAAAAGCAAAAGGCGTTTTTCGAAAGCATAAAACAAAATGGGCAAAATGTTTACTGGCATGTAAAAACCTTTCATAAAAATTTTACCTAAAATCATTCAGTTATGTGTAAATTTATAACTGATATAAATATTGGACTCTATAATTTCGTGCGTATTTCTCTGTGCATGACCTTTGGCAGAGGCAATCCGCGAATATTTCCTCTCCCTGTTATTCGGAAAGAGACACGCGCACTTGTAAAACATGCCGATGCTAAAGCAGGATTCGGGATATTGAACTCTTGATTACACATGTCACTCAGATTTATAACTTGTCTCCACTGCGTCCACAATGACTGAGCGAAAACTATCAGTTCAAACTGGCTGGTATCTAAACCCATTTCTTGTGTGTTGAAGATCAAATTTGTTTGTCCCTGTGTTTGACATAGGTCAAACCAGAAACTTTTCGTCTACACTTCATTTGACACATAGATATAATATCAAAATATTCTCACCAATGACGTCTGTAGCTCATTTGCAATGTAGGTATGATGTCAAATAGTCTGAGTAAAAAATCACAATAGTATAGAATTGTTTATTCCTGATTTATTATGCAGATAGAGTAAAACATTTTACCAAATCACGTATTGGTCAAGTTAATACGTTTACGCTGAAGGGTCCTGCATCTGATTTGATCACAAATACATATGCACCTGTATTCCAGGCATCAATTGTAACCATCAGGTAGAATTTTTAAACGCGCAGCTAAAATACCTAAACAGACTGTTATCTAATAGGCAAAATGTTTTTTAAACATCAGATTGTATATTAGATATTTAGACCCAGTGGGCGTCAACGACCGCAGCAATCTGGGTGTCTGGGTGAGGTAAATGGAAAATGCTATATGTTAAATGTCAGGTGACAGTGTGGTCTGAAACGTCCACCACAGAATCCATTATCTTAATGCATTTTAATGGGTTGCCAAAAATACAACAATGAATTAATCCAATTATTTTCCTGAACAGTTTTTCAGCTTAGTGTATTCTTTTCCTTTAACAGAACAGTTATGTATGTGTTCCCCTGGTCCCGGTTTTACGTAATTTCTTGAGTGTTTTTTCTTGATAAACACTCCATGTTGGACTTAACAACAACTTAAAACAACTTCAAACAACTTACTCAACTTTGGAATTTCCATGAGATTGTGCCCTGTTTCATACACATTGCTATTGATTTATTTACTTTTTTATTTATTTATTTTATTAGCAAATTCGTCACTGCAGATTATGGACAGCCATTTCTCCTTAGGCTAAATCTTCTGATTACACTATCCCGTCTTAATGTCTTACGCTGTACATCGCCTTGATTCTTCGTTGTTTGGTGAGGAACGTCGTTTTGCGAACTTGGTATTGCGACCATTGGGGTCGCCTTGAGCTCAAGTCCAGCTCATGCTGACCTCCTCTGCAAACTGTTCAGTGGAAGATCTGCCAGCACCCTGCTGATGGTCGTGGGCTTCCCCTGGGTTCTGTCCTGATTCTCCCCACACTGTTTTACGCCACAGCCAGCATTATGGTGCATATCATTTTGAGGAATTCTAAACCAGTGACGTCTAATAAATTGCAATTAAGATCACATGCTTTTTTTCCCAACAATCGTTATTAAGTCACCTTTATAGGGGGTATGTGCAAGTTACTGCTATTTAAAAAGTTAAATGAACAGTTCGAGTAAAACCCTAGCTGAAGTAAATTGACAAGAGGCCATATTTCACCTGTAAAGTGTAACCATTTGCCAACTACCATGCACACTGTTGTCGCAACTCTCGTTTTACTATTTACCTGTAGCCTTGTTGGTAAGCAACACTTGAAGTTAATGCACTCACGAGCTACCCGACACATTTTACCCGCCGGATAGCTCTATGTGTATGCTATAATGGTGGAAGACAAGCGATAGCCAGTGAGCTTCGTGCCAGGCCATCTGGGCGGCCATTCACTGGCTGTATATCTATTGCGGATATTGTCACCACAGCCCCGAGAGTAGCACATGCAGGGTATCTCCAGTGTTCTCACATATTAGAGTGTATATATCAAAAAGTTTAAAAATGTCTTGCCCACATCTTACCGGGCTTCGATATTTAGCAGCAGATCAACAAAATGATCACATGAGTATTTGCGAATCAGTGAAAATATAAATTTTCATAAAGTTAGAAAAAATTATTCTCAGCGGATATGACAAATGAAGCTTCAAGACTGCTTTATTGCCACATGTATTTTTATTTTTAAATGTTGAAATAATTATGAGACCAAAACAAGAGTATTGTCATTTCGGTGATCCAGTGGATCAGTGAATTAAAAAATCAAGATAAAAAAAATACACTTCACGACAGATGAACTGTTGACGTTCTTTAAAACGCTACATTATTTTTAGCCTTATATATACTTTCTTTGGGAATCGGAAATATGAGTGTATGTTTTAGACTCTAGGCCACCGAGAGAGTCCTTCCGGGAATAGAGATGTCGACATCATCAGCATACAATGTGGTTTGTTGGATACTGTGGAAGCAAAGCCGTATTGCAATTTACAGGCGCCCGTCGGTTCTGACCTTTGTTTTCTGTGCAGGTTTTCATCTCAAAATGTATGTAGTTTTCGAGTTCTTCTGTATTAGCCTTAAGATGAGTTGTAAACGTTCATGGGTTTATCTATGAAATTATAGTGATACAGATATGTGACTCAGGATTAACATCAACCGTTTTAAATAAGTGAAAAAAAGGAAAAAAAACCATTTTGGTGTAAGAATTTCGAACATAGGAATAAGGAGTGTATTAATTTGCCTACAGTTCCATCATAATGACTTGCATTTCTATCTAAAGCGCCGTCCACCGGATCTTGTGCTCCTGAGGTGTCTTTGCTGGTCCAGTGATCAAGGGAGACAACCAGAAGTCCAGTGCTCTAATGCAGCGTGCGTTGCATACGCCTACCAGACAGCAAGGTTTTGTGCAAAAATGACAAGTCTGGCGTTTTTGGTGTAGGTGGAATTTTTCATTTACTCTAACGCGGATAACTGGTTTAATACGCTCCCAGAAAGAGACAGAATGTCAGTAATCATAAAATAAGCAGGGGAATGTCACTAAGCCATCACACCAAATCACAAGTGGATGTCCATCGTGGACAATGGTGACAACATAGTATAACTATGTTTTTGGGAGAGTATATATATCTGTCCGTGATTATTATCCCAATGATACCGCCATATTTCCTGGTCCAATAGCCCAGGGCTGTGCCACCAATGTAAATTGTGATCCGGCGATCCCAGTACTACCGCCATAATTCCAAACCCCTTACTCTTGAGTTGTGCCACCGATGCACATTGGGATCCAATGATCCCATTTATACCGCCACAATTTGAGGTCTAGTGGTTGCACCGCTGTAAATACCGATTCTGTGTTTATGAAAGGGAACAATGTGACTAACCATCCAGTATTTCCAACTCAAGACAGCATTTTCGGCCAAGTGGTTTCAATGTCACTACCGTAACTTGCGATCGTTTGCTTCTGATATGATATTGCCAACTGGACAAAATTTCACAAACTAAACATAACTGTCGTAACAACACATGCTAAACGGTAGTTCGGTAAAGTAAATGTAGTTCAGCCGAATAGCAGTTCATAGATTTATGAAACGTGGTCGAGTTCTCATTGCTAAGTTTGTTTTGCATTGACGTCAATCTCCACGTTGCTGTAGGACCGGATTCTCCCTCTATATCTGCGCATGACCATTACGGTCAGCAGAAAGGATGCCGCACCGGCCACCACCAGCCCTGGATACAACACGTACAACGTCCCTGTGACAAGAACATAAGAAACTGTGTCACAAATGAACACTGACTTCCCGGTATTCTATGAATTTTCACATTACTACACGTTTAACTAATATTAAAAGTTTGATACTGAATTTTATGATGTTTCCACGCAGAAAACTACAAAAAATTGATATCGAAAAAGTATCGTTAACGGAAAACAAACTTATTTCCACGAGCTGAATTAAAATTGAAGAAATTTGGGATCAGAATGTTTCAACGCAGTAGAAAATATTACCCCCAAATTCTCGCATGTTTTCAACGATCATATTGACAGTTTGCGGGCACTTTATTTTCGCCTCGTTTTAGAAAATAATATGACTTCCAAATGATTTGAGAAATAATATCTGACATTCCACATGGTTGCTCCGCAACAAGTAAAGACGGACCACGATGACCCAAGGCGTATATCTTCTCCGCCTCTCGGAATGTTTATATCAAGTATCACAAAGCCCTTCGTTTACCCCAAAACGTGTATAGAGCACACGTTACTTTAAACCCGCTCATGTATTCGTACATACCTTATCAGTGGTAAAACGAAAAGCTTACTTCTAAAGGACTCTGCCTTGGAGAATCCGGTATTCAGAAACGCTGTCTGTAAGGTTGGCACAAGAAGAGGGACTGTCCCTCCAATGTTTGTGCTGATGAAGAGGTAGACTGCAACAGCGGCTGTCCGTGATGTGGGGGGCACGAGCTCGATGACCACGGTCAGCGTTACTCCGACCCACATCTCACCTGGCAGGTAGAGATACACACCTCAGTTATGTAGCCCTTATGTCTATAAGTGTCTTATTAAATGTGATACCAACACAGCACTGTGAGTAAATCTTGATCAGTCACTCTAATAACCTGTAATTAATGTCAATGCACTTTTTAACCTAATTCTACATAGGTTACAGTGGAGACAGTGGGGAGGTGTGAAGGGTGGAGTGGGGTGGAGGTTAAGTTATAACTTTTGCAATATTTAAACCTAGACTTAGAACAATGCGCTACGTGACGTAATTTGACAGGCGGGCGGAATTCCTCGGTTACGCGGCACCATTTGCCAGTCATCACAGTGTCGTTGCTGCTCTTGTTTCATTCTCCATGCTTACATTTTAAGACTGACGATTACCAGCTCTTGCCGGAATCAAACACACGCTTGTTATCAGGAGCAGTGTTCTTAAATACTCAGGCAGCATCCTAGTAGGCTTTCTATGAAAGAATAACAAGAACGGTAGTCGAGCAATTTTAATCCAAAATCACAGACAGACTCAGAAAATCATTTTCAGTGCTACATGTACTACTTTTTTAAAGTGAATGACAACGCATGTTCTAAGTTAAGTTCGCAAAAAAGGTTCCACAATGTTATATTTATTTGGGTAAACTTTTATTTTTTCAACAGTTACTCTGACAGTAGAAACTGACATTTGACCGTGCTCCATTGACTAGCATGAAACGCCGCCATTCTGCCTCGGCTGTGACGTAATTATTCCAAGCGCGGAATATTCTTGTCACCTGAGACTGTAGTAAGCTGCTAGGGTTGTGTTTGTAACTTAAGCATACATGTCAGTTTATAACATAAAATGATCAAGAAACTTACTAATGCCACAACACAATGGCCTGGAAATACTTTGCAGTGTTTTTCACCCATGTACTTCTTATAATTAAAACATATAACATTAAAACAGTGTGCTCTCCCTGTGTTATTAAATGTTACATTGACAGGCATCACAGAGCAATTATGTCACAGCTATTAAACAGCTGATATTTCCTAGCCCGCTGATTGGTCAGTCCCTCCTAAGCTTAAAAACATGGGCGCCTTCAGATCACCAGTCGGCAGCACATTACTCCTTTCTTCAACGAAGATAATTCAGCAACGAATTTATGCAATTTGAAGCAAGTTTTTACATTCAAGGGGGAATTTTATAATCTTTTTAATGCACAGTACCACAGCTATGGGCTGTCTTTCACTTTTAAAATCATTAAACTAAACAAAAACACAACTCAATTTCAGAGGCAGACTGACTTACCAATAACGTAACTGGGAATCTGAAAGAAGTAGGCGGTTGGTGGGGGCACCATCAGCGTAGCAAGTGCGAAGGGTGCGGCCAGCAGCTGAAATAGGAAATAATAGAAAATAAACTAAGACTCTCTGACGAATTCCTCAAGCGATGTGATGCGAGATTTTTCCAATGATGTATTAATTTTAACATCCGTATCACTGTGGATTGTGAAACGTATTTAGTCAGTATAATTCCATTATATGACTGCAATATACCAGTACGATTAATTTCTCTCTTACTGGAAGGGCAACTGCTTGCCGCAATATCAAACGGAGTAACTAATATTATTTACATATATGCCAAATTTACGCGCAGGAAAATTATTTAAACACTTTTTTCTGGGTTAAATGCCGTTCGATACATCAATAAAAGGTGTGTCCCTTTATGGCTGGATTCAATGTAATTCGAAAGCAAAGCCATGTGTAGTATTTAACAGATGAACAGTCCCGATTAGCAAAAGAGTTGTGCCAAACATTTGCTTAATACCACTGCCACCATTTCATATGGATAACACGCACTATTATAGTGTGCATAGTTTACCCAAAAATGTGAACGCAAGTGCAACAATTAAGAAGAGAAAAAATGTTGATAGATTCTTTTTACCATGTCTATATAACTGAGTTAGGCGTTATTTCACCTGTTTGCCTTTTGCTGCATGGCCATTGGTTCAACAGTGATGAAAAGCGAGTTTTGGGAGAGTATATTACAACGTGTAAAACACGTCATCGTGAGAGAATGCTCAGCAAACTCGCCTGGCTAATAAAGACAACTAGAACACGAGCTTCCGAGCCCCTTTTCTTCACGAAGTTATCCGAGATATAGCCGCCCAGTACGACGCCAACGCTGCCGCCCACTAGTGGTATCCACGACAAGTAGGCGCCTATTTCTGTCGGTGTCTGCCCGATGGCTAAGAAGAACGGCTGAGTGTTATATGCCCAAACGTAACCAGCTGAAGAACGAGAGTAAACAGAGTTTATATACGCCCAGATATAACCGGTTGAAAAAAGAGAGTAAATTGAGTTAAAGGCCCAAGCGCAACCAGATGGAAAACAGAGTAAATATAGTAATGCACCCAAACGTAACCGACTCAAGACCCAGAGTAAATAGAGTTATACGCCCAAACGTTGCCGGCTGAAAAACGAGAGCAAACATAGTTGTACGCCCAAACGTAACCTACCGAAAAACGACAGAAAATAGAATTATACATTCAAACGTAACCGGTTGAAAAACGAGAGTAAATAGAATTATACGCCCATAACAGATGAAAAATGAAAGTAAATGGCATTTATACGCCCATATGTAACTGGCTAAAAGAAGAAATTGAATAGCGTTAATCTGTATGCTGCTAAATATAACAATAAGGTATGGCACTGGATGAAAAACGCCACAGTTGATGAATACATGTATGCAAAAACATTTATCACAGTGTTAACAATGCGTCGACAGATCCGATCGCTGTTTTGGCGTCTATCTTAGGAACAATGAGAATTGTTCATGCGTTTTCACATACGAATGTTGCGATGGAAAAGAATAAGATATTTCCAATCATCGCTGCTTATACGTGCATGAAGTCAGCATATATATATATATATATATGGACATGAAAATTCGGATAACAAAAATACATTTTTTATATATTTGTTTGAAAGTGATCTTGAATTAAAAAAAGTCCACCTCGTTACCGGAATTCCTCAAAGAACCACTCAGTACGAGCAGGACTAGTGGCGGGTTGAAGAATGGCAGCAATGGAGAAACCAGTCTTGCTTTAATTCCGGTAATGTTTGTGGACTGTCGCTCAGCAGACGTTCCAGGTTGCCCAACCATAGCACTGGATGTGTCACTGTGAAACACCACTTTCCCCTCGGGGTTTTGAATATTTAATGCGTTCAAGGTATCACATCCGATTTGATGCAAATGTTTTTGGTCACTTTCTGTGGATAGCTGTTTTTCATATGAGTTATCTCCCGTGACTTGCCACCCAGTCGACAGGTCAGTGCTTGAACAGGAGGCGTTGTAGCTTGGATTTGAAAAGGCAAGAGTTGTTCTTTCCGTGTTTGACTCTGATAGTCTTCTTTGGCCGGATGTGGAATTCTGGGACACGGGAAGTTTGTTTTCACTCGACTTGAAAACAGCAGTAAATCCGATTTTATCAGACTTTGTAGATATGTCATTAGAGGACTTAGCATTTGAGTTCGTGCCACCATCTTTTTTAGCATGTTTGGGCTCCTTTACAACAAACACCATAACACAACTTAGAACAATTCCCGGACAACCAGACGTAATAAAAGACCACCTCCAACCCTGGATACAAACAAAAAGCAGAAAGGACACGTACAGAAACAAATACACAGATACACAGTCACATATTTATAAGTGATTACATTGCTATCGAAATGAGCAATGGTTGGACAGTGCTCTTTAGCCCTTGATATTAAGGGCGACCAAATTGTTCGAGATCGAGATTCTTAATGGTGGCTGATTTCAAAGATGGCACCTTTGTACATTTTACAATAAGTGAACCAAACCTATCTGGCCTCATTTCGCCTAGGTCTCAGAAACCAGGGATCCTTTTCACATATCATTTGCACGGCTGTTCTCCTTGATAATTTCCCTTCATTTTGGTGTATAATATACGCAAACTTGTTTAAGTGGCATTTAAAAGTTGGGATGGAAGTACACTAGAGCATGTCTTTCTTATGGATATACAACTTCTTGGTTTATTATCACTAGATAAAGGATTAGTGTCCAGATAATAAACCAAGAAGTTGTATATCCATAAGAAAGACATGTTCTAGTGTAATATACGCAAAGATAATCAATTGTTGATACTCCAAAACGGCCACAAATCTCTTTTTCATCTCTCAACACAGATCCCAGGTACGTTGTATGATAGAAAAACCTCTCGTGCTGATATTCTTTATTAACGCAGTTCAATATGACACACAAATGATCAGAAAGAAATACGTTATATCATACATTATCAGATGAGCGCGCGGGGCGAGAGAGATATGATCTACCTGTGATCGACAACCAATCTTGTGTGTTAGAAAATCGTTCAGTCATTGAACTATTTGTACCTACCTGATGCAGTATGTTTCTGGCCGTGACAAAATTCCCGAGAGCGAAGGAAAAGCTGTATCCCATGTAAATGCCCAGGTTGTATACGCCTAGCGCCATCCCTCGTCGGTCTTTCCGGAAGTAGTCAGCAATTAAAGAGGTGGCAAAAGGTGTGCACCCTGCCTCGCTACAGAAAAGAAGTGGAATTTGACATTAGTGACTCACTATACGTCCTTTCAGCCGTGGATAATCACAAGACATACAACTTGTTTTTTTTTTTTTACTTCATACCTGTGGTACTGGTAACAAACATTTCATGAATGTCAATGTACCTCCTGAATTCCCAGTATTATTCATTACGTGTTCACATCTTGCACTTTAAAGAAAAAAAGGCGTCCCTAATCTACACAATAAGGCAGTATTGTTGCTGGATTAGCTTATTAAGCAATGTTTTTACGCCTATTACCAAAACTGAAGTGTTTTTCAGTTCTAACAGAAGTGTACGATTACAGGTTGTAGGACAAGTGTTGCCTTTTTGCATAGTAGGTGGAAACACAATTTACAGTTTTGTGCATGAGTATAGAGTTGCATTCTAATTTACTAACTCTACTGGTCAATGCATGTTACGAGTGAGATACTCACGACCGAATTCCACGACTTCCAATGTTAGGACTTATTGTACATGGATGTGAATTCTGTTTTGCTCCGAGAAAATCAAACATCTTAGACCCAAATGTTCAAAACAAAAAACTAACAGCTTGAGCATGTTGAGTTCAGAAAGTATTGGACAATGAGCCGAAAAGGAGGATTGACATCAGCAGAGACATGCTGTATACAGAGGCGGGTTTTGACACTCAGCAAAGTTTTTATTTACAAAGGTCGGTGTTGTTCTTGTTGTATTTTATTTTACCGCGGTTTACTGGGGACTGTAAGCTTCAGTGTAACGTTCGTATTAAAGGTAACGGTCGGAGCAAAACCATACCTGGGACATGCGTTCGGTTGATTTCCCACACGTTTTGCAGTTCGCACAAAAAAGACGGGAAAGACAATTTCACCAGTGAATTTCTTTACTCCATGCTTGAACTCACTGGGCTCATCCTTGTCACAAAACCACACAACTCACCCTATTCCTAGAGCAAACCTCAACAGGACTAGTTGCCAGTAAGAGTTGATGAATCCAGTTAGGATGGTTGACGCTGACCAAAACATCACACAGCAACACAGGAAGTTTTTCCTGTTCAGTCCGTCGCCCGCAAAGCCTATCACAATCCCAGTTATAGTAAAAACCACAGTGAAGACGGGTCCGGCCACGATTTGGTACTGCAGTCCTTGTCCGTCATAATTCCATATGCAGACATTTGTGACGTTCCAGTCGGTTGTGAACTCTTCACAACTTGAAAAGAAAAGAAACCGAAAGTAATAATGAGGTTTTTACGTACAGTACATGTATTTATGTGGGCTATTAATATTAATGCGCCTTGGGAAGCACATAGGTTCTCTTACATAGGGAAGCGATGAGATGTCAAACAAACACACTCATGTCATGTTTCGGAGTGATTTTAGTTACGGGGATATTCTATCAGGTTTGATTAAATTGGCTCAAGCAGACAAATATAAGCCATATTTGTGAATGTAAATCCTTTTCAGTTCACGCTACCTAGACATCAACAGATTGCACCATTGGCTTAGGTCTTACCTTGTTTTGTTTTTGAAGCTGCACAGAGTTGCAGACGCGGAGTCCTCTTCCTGGGCAGAGCTGTTCCGCAAACAGCTTTTGTCTCCGAAGTGGAGCTCCTGTGCCATCGGTTTGATGGTAATGGCCAGCATGTAACGATCCAGCTGGTTGAGGAGGTGCGCGAGGAGCAGCACAAACAGCAAGAGGTGTCTGTAACAGAAACCTCCGTACACATCCATCTTCTAAGGGTTATACATACACAGTCTACCTGCAAAGCAGCATCGAGTTCATTATACCAGGACGTCAATGAAGAAAGTGTCGCAGGCTTGGACACAGCGCAGTGCAGGCAGGCCTAATTCGCACTAGACCAGAGATGCGTGAGAAACTTGTTAGCCTCTTAATGTAAAACAACACGACGTCGTTATCCAGTGTCATGAGCTTCTGGGTCACGTCATGAACATAACCTTGTGAAAGTTCTACCGATTTATAAATATAACGAAGTGTCCGGATGATGCCTTGAAGCTTCCAGGTCAACTGACGACAGACACGTCTGTTATATGACCTCGGCCAAAAGAAACTTGAACAGATTACCTATACATGAAAACGCACACGACTCGCAAACTCCTTGAATAGGTTTATTTACTTTACAATTTAAATTAGCTCTGAGAGCGGTTGAGCTTGTATTTCTGAAAGCTAAGCTGTGGAAGAATGAAGCAGATCACAGATCTGTGTTTAAATCTATGCGCAGAACACGTCAGAATCATCACCTCCGAGAACGTACCGCACGACGTTATAAACTGAAAGAGACAAAGTTGGGACAATAAATCATTCACTCTATATTGAATTGTATGAATCCTTGACGGTAGGTTTGTCGGTTTTTAGATGACGAATTGAGCGATCAACTCATCCGGAAACCCAATACGCGGTCAAATTTCCAGATGCTGTCTTTCTGCACAATATTAAAGTTGCATGGAGCGATGGCGGTATGATTGGGGAAAAACAGCCGAAGTCCTGAAAAAAGATCTCTCCCGATTCCAGCATACAGTACAAATCTTCACTGCAGACACCTGGAGTTAAGGACTGCAAGATTTCACAGGCCATGATTTCATCGATAACCTTCGAGTGCTGTAACAAACTGGCAATTAGCACTCTTCATCACATCAGTGTGCACAGCTTATCGTTTAGACATCTTACTGGCTGTGCCCATCCACATTACCAAGCATGAGGGTTCTACCTTACGTGGTTGCAACTACCGGCGTCTGATCTAGCAATTGACCCGCCCACGTACCTGCGCAAAGCTCTTTGCCCCCTTACTTTGCGATAGATAACCTTTGCGTTCTTTATGAACTGGTATGTACATGTGCAAATATAGTTTACCAATGATATGTGACATGGTGTATAAGTGTGCATTCATAATACAACCGAGGTCTGATCATCAAAGTGACACGCATGAATCCCGTGGTTATGTATCTGCACTTATTCATGTATAATGCCTATATCAGTGTTATCGTCGTTATCGTACCCACCATTCGCTTGCGACGCGGAGAGCTTTCATACAGTGCCGATAGAGAGATATACAAAATATAAAGAGAGCATGAACATTCTTGCGCATCGTCAGCGTAACTGAAAAATGCCACGGCACCTCGCGCTGTCCGAGTGATTAAAGCGTCGGACTCGTAAACGTGTACAGCATCTGACACCACTTAATACCATCCATCGATGAACATATCACAGTGCGGAGGGCTGAGTAAGAGATAGTCCGATAACGACAGCTTAATATTCATCTTTCAGGATAGTGTAAGCGGTAGTTCTTAAGGGTCCACTTACTTACCGACTTCGTAGCACAGACCCGAAGCCTCCCACCAATGCGGTCGATGTGAGTTCAAGACCATCTCATGCTGGCTTCCTCTTCGGCCGCACATAGGAAGGTCTGCTAGCAACCTGTGAATGGTCGTGGGTTTCCACCGGGCTCTGCCCGGTTTCCTCCCACCATAATGCTGGCCGCCGTCGTAGAAGTGAAATATTCTTGAGTACGGCGTAAAACACCAATCAAATAAATAAAGAAATAAAGAAATACTTACCGACAAGCAAAGGTAATTATATATATTTAATTTCAATCAGATTACATGTATCTGTTTTGGGCCTGTACATGTACTTCGTGTTGAATAACGAAGCACACTGTTTCAACAAACACATGGGTTTTTCTTTGGGCCTGTACATGTACTTCGTGTTGAATAACGTAGCACTGTTTCAACAAACACACGGGTCTTTCTTTGGGTATATATACTTTTATTTATTTCTTCGATTATGTTTTAATGTGATAATTTCAACTTGTATTCGCGTTCTCAAATGGAATGAAGAATTTATTTTGTAGTCATTGGAACATTCATCTGGATGGACGGTCAATCAGAATATACGGGTGATCAATCAATCAGTCAAGAGTTTGAACTTCTGGAACTTTAGTCGGTCATCTCAACATCTGGGCCACAATCCAGTTATCTCAACATCTGAACAACTATCTAGCTATCTCAACATCTGAACAGCCATCCTGTTATCTCAGTATCAGAACCACCATCCAGTTATCTCAACATCTGAACAATATCCAGTTCTCTCAACATCAGAACCATCCAGTTATTTCAACATCTGAACAACCATCTAGTTATCTCAACATCTGAACAACCATCCTGTTATCTCAGTATCAGATCAACCATCCAGTTATCTCAACATCTGAACAATACCCAGTTCTCTCAACATCAGAACCATCCAGTTATTTCAACATCTGAACAACCATCTAGTTATCTCAACATCTGAATAACCATCTAGTCATCTCATTCCAGTCAATTCATTTCATCATCTGAACATCTGGGACATCATTTAGTTATTTCAACATCTAGACAACCATTCAGTCATCCCTACATCTCATAAAGTTGATCGCGGTTTACTGACATCCTGCTCTCGAGGCCCCTGTTCCATTGTAAGTCAGTGGCCAATGGTAGAAATCGGATATACAAATTTTTACATACATTTTTAAATCTGACGAGAGTCCTAATAAGTTTTTTATTTTCATTTCTAAACATAGTAATTATAATGTTGGCATAATGTAAAGAATACATAACAAATTCTTCTCTATAACAACCAGTAAATAAGGTGTCCAAATGTAAGTCAACAACGACCAAGCAGTATGGTGAAAACAGTGGCAGAAATACAGGAGTGCAAACAGACTGCGTGTAGGTCCCAATGTTGCGACATATATGGCAAACATATACCTACTTGCATATACAGTATGTCCAAATGTTGCGACATATATCATAAACCTATACATACTGGCATATACAGTATGTCCAAATGTTGCGACATACAGTGCATCATAATTGCATATACAATGTATTTAAATGTTGAAAATTTATTCACAAATGTGTCCATTCTCAAACAGATATTCTCTTTAAATGTTGCATCGTCAATCATTAACATGTATGTATATAAAATACGTTAAATGTTGCAACATGTCTCATGTACATCTACAAACCGGTACATATAGAGAAATGAAAATTTTACTGCATAAATCAAAAATATAAGTTGTCATATACAACATGTTAAAATTTTGCAACATCAATCATAAACACCTTGATTTACGTGTCATGCCATAATTTATTTTTACAAAATAACATAAACTTTATAAAAAAAAACACATGTATACACCAGTGCGAAGTATTGCAACTTGAGCAATATAAATATATAAATTTTCTAGCATATTTTTATGCAGAAGACAGTTCTAACATGCATAACTAAATAACATTAATGATAATGGCATATTTCTAGTTTTGGGCAGAATTTTATTTTTCTTTTCATTACAAAACCCTTAATGAAAACATCACTAATGAGCAACTCTCAATGGACAAGAACAAGAATCTATTAGCGCTTTCTTGCACCTTCTCATTTATCACATCACTACGCTTAAATTGTACCACAACTTGCATGGACTTCAGGTTATTTATAGCATACATGTATCATGTCTGCGCTTATTAAGTGTTGGAGGAACAATTCAAACATTACAGAATTCGTGGAACTTGTCCATCCCATAAACACATATAATTCAGAATAATCGAGAATGAAGCATTTCAGTCATTCAAGTACATGCAATCCACAAAAGGCTCAATTTTTATTTATTTATTTATTTATTTATTTGATTGGTGTTTTACGCCGTACTCAAGAATGTTTCACTTATACGACGGCGGCCAGCATTATGGTGGGTGGAAACCCACGACTATCCGCAGGTTGCTGGCAGACCTTCCCACGTACGATCAGAGAGGAAGCCAGCATGAGCTGGTCTTGAACTCACAGCGACCGCATTGGTGGGAGGCTTTCAGTGCGCTGCGATAGCGCGCTAACCAACTGAGCCACGGAGGCCCCCGCTGGATCAGTTTTTCAGGCTTTGGCAAAGTACAGACGGACTTGACTGAGCCCAGGGTCAATCATACAAGATTGACCAAATATTACAATGCAATTTTCTTTATGTGAAGTGCATGTATCCAATAGCAACCAATTTAAATATATGCTTACAAATGGAGCTTCAGTGAATGTTTTGAAATACACGTTTCCTTAATACAATAAAATATAGGTTCCGCTACAATGTGATGTACAAGTTTTTACATAACTAACCGCATCACCATCTATGGATTGTGCTTATTGTAAAATCCGGATGAACAGAATCTTCTTGACTTTAGAACTCATTTTTCATACATAACAAGCTAGGCAATACCAGTAAAATGCTAACGGAAGTTCAGATGACAAATTAGAATAAAAATCCTAAACTTACATAAACTTGGTATGATACTGATGAGAAATATTTAGCTTGAAAAACGGTTTACTGATCTACCTGATCTGGAGTTAAGTTGCATAATCACTTTTATTTGCACATGTTCAGCCGGTTGTTCTTTTGAAATCAGCCAACTGACAAGTAGATCAACAGATGGTTTACATTAAAGCACTAGGTCAATATAACATTCATTAATACCTGGCTATACACCTGCAAAAACTGAGCAGGCTCACCTGAGACTGTCAAAAACTTGGCCCTGAACAAAGTGAATCCTCATACACTTTAAAGATTAGATATCTATAATATGTTTATTAAATACGTACCAGTATAAAAGTAAAATAATATTTCAAAAACACTTTTCGCGAAATTGTACTATTTAATGTAATAAAATAAATGTGGCAGGCAATCTTAACCTGTCAATGGGCACATACATGTACAGTACAGTCTGCTCCTTCATGTATGCTGACATGATTCTCAATGTAGGGTGGCGAAAAGACAGAACAATAAAGTTGCCCTACATTCCATTCTTGGTGTAAGCAGCTGTGAAGCTGTGATATCACAGAAAGACTGAACATGCTTCATCTAACTAATGTGTAAAACACCCAACTGACCTGTATGCAACAACAGCCATTCTGACTGACAGTCAAAAAATCTTTATTTGATCATAATTCTGTAACAGCCCCAGCACTATAAAGTTACATGTAGCAGGTTAGGGTGAGTCCCAATGTCATTAAAATCAGATTATGTGGCCGCTAACACACGCTAACGCGATCTGACTCACTGCCAATACCAAGTGTTTTCCGAGGGTTCAATTAACCAATCAGTGGACTGCTTATCATTTTGAGGCAGAAGCTTCGGACTTGGTTGATGATCGTTTTCAATCTCAGCGTGAACATGGCGGCGAGACCTGTTGGTGTTAATCACGATGAATGCCAGCTCATACCCGAAGTTACAAGTTCGCTTTTGCTGGGGTTTACAGTCGAAAAGAACAACACAACTCATGCACTGACCGAGCGGTTATAATACGAATGCGCTGATTGGTAAAGCATTATGTACTCTCGCAGTGCTCCCAGAATTCCTCAGAATACGATAAACAATGGATCCATGACGGATCCCCAGTGGTGTAGCACAGCCAGAACTAAGGATCTGACTTTAATGACACTGGATCAGTACCAGCTGTACACACCTCAATGAAGCTGAGCGCGTAAGGGAAACAACAATGAATGTACAATGTGTATAGAAATTATGTGAGTTATTCCCCTTTGTTTGATTCACCAATAGGTTGATATTCGCTTCGCAGCATCCGTCGTTGATCCCTTTTCAATAAGAACATGGTGAGAAGGAAAAGAACTGAGCCTCCTACATACAGACCCGGGTATAAGATGTATAACGCATCTGCAAAACATAACATATATAATATTCGAGTAATAATCTTAAACAAAACACACACACACAAGATAGATGTAATTCCATTATCACTGTATTCCGGATTTGGATTTACCTTATTTTCGACATTTGTTGTATTATTTATTTATCTGACTGTGGTCACTGACAAATTGAAGAATTGATCACTTATATGATGTTGTCCAGGTTTATGGGAGAGGGAAACCGCACTACCCAGACATAAAACTACCGTGCAGCACCAGGCATATCAGGTGTCCAACACATTCCAAGCATTTAGAGCTGGATTCAAACAAACCATCTCAATGGTCAAGGGCCTGAGAGTCGTTGCGAGCTAGCACTTTAACCACTACGCCTGCAAGGCAAGTCATTTCTTGTGGAGATACCCAAATTCTTCTAAATTTTTTTGGACAGGTTAATAGTACTGCTGTCAGCAAAACATAACATTTTTTTCGACATCCCACTTTTTCGAAAAAGTAACATCATACATAGGTTTTTCATGGAATCGACTGACCATGTGAGGAAAACGAAGCTGTATTACTACTGCAGTTACAGATATACTGGCTACAAATGAGTGTTCCAGAAATTAGAAGAACTCAGAAAATCTGAATCAAAGGCGATGCCATCAAGGACCGAAGACATGACAATCCATCCATTCCGAGGATACTGACACACTTTACCGGTAAGGCATATCCTGCTGTAATGGCTGTCAATGAAGGTTCTGACCTGCTCACTGATTTTAAAGTCTTATCTTAAGCCTTACACGCACAGGGTGTTTATTCTTTTATTTTGATATCTGATAGGTGTTTCATGCTATATTCAAGAATATTTCACTCAAACAGCCAGCATTATCGTAGGGGGAAACCAAGCATAGCCTAGGGGAAACCAACAATTATTCACACTGTACAAAGTGATGCCCTGTTATCTATTCAATATCTCTAAAGTGTTGAAAATATTTTTCAACCTTCTGAGAATAGGGGCTGATCAGTTGTAGGGAAAACACTTTAAACACTAATCTGTCCAGCAGCTCAGGATAACTTTGCGGTCTGATCACTGAGCAGCTTACAGCATGTGTGCCGATTCGGCTCTGACTTTCACATCTTTTCCTAGCCCAGCCACAAACAAAAAGAGACAACCTCTGATTTTCCATGCTTTTCAAGTTACATTCACTTTTCAGACAGGGCTGTATTTTCGTCACTTTCAATAAAAATTTAAATGCGTTCCCGTACATTTTCTTTGCTGGAATCCAATGGTACATGTGTATTGGTCAAATCTTGTACCTAAAGAATTCGATCCAAGTAAAGATTTGAAAGCATATAAAAGCAAACAGATTCTGGGATTCCATGTTCACAACCTTAATGATCTGAAACAACGCATATTTTTACTATATTAGAACAATGAATTTGATTTTGACTTTTTCTACAGGAATCCAAGTAGACAGGTAGATTTTGTTTACTGGAGTCCTGGCAAAGAATCTGATTCCCAGATTCCCATTGAAAGTAAAGACGTGCCACGATTTCCAATCATAAAGTCCATTACCTACCTCTTAAAGCTGCAGCTTTGCTACTCCCCTGTGCCTCAAAGGCCTGCTGAAGAGGGGGAACCAAGAGAGGCAAAGCGCCCCCTATGTTTGTGATGATGAACAGGTAGACGGCGACGGCGCTGGCTCGGATAGATGAGGGCACTAACTCCACCACCACAGCCAGCGTGACCCCCACCCACATCTCACCTGGATGACGAGATAATGCAAACCTTAATGACACCGACACCTCAACGGAATGCAATCGTTTTCATGACATCAATATTTCACTTGAATTTGACAATGGAAATGTGATGTACATGAAATCTCATCCAACAATCAGGTAACACAACAGTCAATTGCCTTATAAAGTTGGCTCAGACTTGTGTAAACTCACCTTGTTCTCTGCAGGTATTTTGCAGTATTTTTTTGAAATCTATTCGTGAAAATTAAGCTTGCTATCCACTTAAAAAGAGAATGATTATAATGATGTTGGTTTTTTGCCTTTAAATGAACTTCAGAATGAAAATCGTAAACAAAATTCAATTCATTTAATTCTTTTACATTTTTTTCAAACATAAAAATACATGTATGTGGGTTTTACAGCCAATTTTTGGATGTCACACCCCCTTTATC
This sequence comes from Acanthopleura granulata, assembly GCA_016165875.1. Lineage (NCBI taxonomy): Eukaryota > Metazoa > Mollusca > Polyplacophora > Chitonida > Chitonidae > Acanthopleura > Acanthopleura granulata. Next base: position 2,072,910 of record JABBOT010000015.1, on the reverse strand, counting down.
TCTCTACACTCACCTACAGAGCATATTTTAGTGACATTATATACATACTCTAATCCCTCTAATTTTTGGGACGCCTAATCTGTCTTTTCAGCTAACATACAAGTAATTCTAACAGAGATACAAAGTTTCTTTTTTCTCCCATGGTTAGACCATTGAATGATCAACATATCCATACTTTTACTTTTGTGAACACTGGGGGAGAAAGGCAATATTTTGCTTCAAGCAGGACTAATATCTGTCCGAATAATTAGAAAAATTACAAACTCTGGATGAGGAGAGCTTTTCCAACATTAACACCTGTGTTCAGTGTGTGGCTCTGCAAACTCCTTTGATGTTTGTTCTTGTTTATTAGGAACTGTTAATCATTTTTTTTTTAATCCCCATTAAAATACATGTGATTTCAAAACATGCACAAAAAAACTCGCTTGCACATCAAGGGATGATTTGCTTCTACTTGAAGATGATTTTTCACAATTAAATGATTTACAATCGAAATTTCATTATTTCTTGATTTGATTTGTGCTTTACGCTGTACTCGAGAATATTTCGCTTACAGCATATGATAACGTCCGGCATCATGGTGAGAGGAAACCAAGCATTGAGTGGGAGAAACCCCACTGCCGTACGCAGGGTGCAGGCAGACCTTCCCATGTATGGATGAGGAAGCCAGCATGAGCTGGGCTTGAACTCACAGTGACCCCATTGATGAGAGGATCTGGGTAATCATCCTGCACTGACACAATAATCACCTCAGCCATGGAGGCCCCATTACCATGATAATCATTGAAACACTGACCTAATAAGTAGGTTGGTATTTGGCAGATGTATCCATAGGGTGGGTCAAAAAACAAAGTTCCCGCAGCAAACGGAGCAGCGCAAATCTACAAACAGAAAATTAATGTCAGTTGATATTTGCAATGTTTCAGCCCAGCCAAGAAGACTATTAAATTAATTACTGAGTGCTAAACACAGTCATGAAGCACACATACAGAAATATATATTAAACTTAGCTTTTCAGATTATTCATTTGAGTGGGGCTTTCTGTCATACCCAAGAATGTTACACTTTTTTGGCCACAGTGAGGTTTATCTGAGCAGGAGGCCAGTTTGCTCTACATTTTATCCAAAAGAGGAATTTGAATTCAAAAATTTATAAAAACAGGACAGCATGCACCAGGGTGACCTCGTCCCCCTCATCACTGCAATCCTCGTGAGTTCAAGTCCAGCTCATGCTGGCTTTCGGCGCACTAACGAAAGGTCTGCCAGTAACCTGCAGATGGTTATGGATTCCCCCCCAGGCTCTGGCCAGATTCCTCTCACCATGATGCTCAGGGTTTTCATTTAGAATTGGTGTAGGAGGTCAGATTTCAGAAGTAGGTGGCTGGATTGAAAGTAATTATGTCACAGTTACCATTGATTTTAATAGTAAGAATATTCAAAGTAGGCGGCTAAGAAGACGGCAGTAGACAGCTGTGTGCAGCCTGCTACTTGCCCTTTTTGAACACCCTGAATGCTGGTATAAGCAAAATATTCTCGAGTACAGTGTAAAACACCAATCAAATAAATGTATGAACAGGACAGTACATGGAGCAGTTATGGTATGAAAGCCAACAGCCAATCAGAATGAAAGACATCAGCAAATTTGCATATTCCATGCACAGAACTGGCAGGCTTTCGAACTTGACTTGTGGTATAAAAAAAAAACAATTCAGCAGGGAAAATGTCTTCCAAAATGGACAACATTCGCATTACTTAAATACTGCACAGAAACCGATGTGGGACGTACTGACAGATCAACCCAGAATATCAGAGTTTATATTCCAGAATAACTTCTGTGAAGCATGAGACAGTTTTGTAAAACATCTGAAACATCAACTAAATGTAACAAGTTCATAAAAAAGTGCATGTACACGGAATATATATGTAGCTACAAAACTGTATGTTCAATGTACATATACCTGGCTAAGAACTAAGACAAAAACTCTAGCGTAAAGGCCCCGCCTCTTGACTATGCGGTCCGAGATAAATCCGCCTGCGACCACGCCCAAACTCCCGCCCACCAGTGGAATCCAACCCATGTAGGTGGCAATCTGGTCTGGGGTTTGATGAATGGCCTGGAAATAGGGTTGGGTGTTGTAGGCCCACACATATCCAGCTGTGGAAAATCCAGGGTAAATCCAGACTAAATCAAGAAGCATTATAAACCATGGAAACTGGTCTTTTCAAAGAGATCAAAGGCAAGTTGTATTGATTTACAAAGTGAATTTGTGTTTTATTTGTTTTCGCTTTTTTCACGCAAAAGTCAAGCACGGCACAGGATGGTGTTTTTTTCACACTTCGCATCAACCTGGCTGCGCAAAACAATTTTATGAAAATCAATCATTATTCATGCCTGGTGCAGTTTTTGCAGTTGTGGACCAGAACCAACCAAAAAAACAGACACACGGGGTTGACAGACAAAAAGGCAGGCAGAGCCAAATTGCTATCCCTCACTGGAAACTGCGCAAAGCCTGGGGGAAACCCATGACAATTTGTAGGTTGCTGGCAGACTCTCACATGTACCTCAGAAGTGTAGAATAAAACGAACAACTGCTTGTGACGCTTGCATAAGGCATTATTACCAATAATCCACTATTTAACATTGAAAGGGACTAAAATGCTATGTACTGTAAATCTTCAACCTCTTCAACCACTAAAGCACCTTTTCCAGTGGAATTCTGGCATACAATAACTATGAAAGTGAGGCTAAAACTAAGTTGTTTGTGTCATTGGAGATGCGAGCTTCATAAAACTGTGGGGATCATTTCTCCACATCACATAGTTTTTTCAGAATGTTCCAAAATATTGGTCGAAGAGGCAGTTGAAAAAGTTTAAGAATTAGATACACTGTAGTATAGATCCTTTTAGGTGGAAAAGACGATATATACCTGTAAATTGCTACCCTATACAGGTATGTGAATTCTGGTCAATTTCACCTGAAAAAGCCCATCTTCACAGCAAAATTCATGCCACAAAACATTACTTTTGGGCTGGAAATTACTTTTCCTAGCAGAATACCATCCTGCTAAAAAACACTTTTAGAATACTTTCATGGACAAAATTTTAGGTAATTTACCCTACCCAAATATCTGACCCATTATCAGAAAGTGCCATGTCATGCGATATGTTATCATTCAAGGGCAACTGACTTTGTATTGTAACCCTAACAATGACAAAGTTTAAATTACTATCACAACAATAGTATTACCCCATAAGCATATCCTTTCAATAGTAACAGGTGCAGGATCAAATCTGTTAAACCTCAAAACAATCTAATTAAATTATTGAAGTTATCTTGTCTTTTTACCTGCATTTCTGATGGAACCAGCTATACACAGCATGATTAGTGACGGACTCAGGAATGGCTTCAGAATCGTCCCCAGTTTACGGCACAATCCACCATCACCATTCTGTAGATGGCCACTCCCCACGGCCTTATTAGGGCGTAACGGTTCTTTGAGTGACAGTATTATAACCACGCCCAAAAGTACACCTGGTCCTCCACACAAGTAGAATGCCCAGCGCCAACTCTGAAAAAAAATATCAAAAACACAATGTTTTGGAAGTGAAAGACACATGTCCACGTTATTGTAAATAAAAATTACATGTATTTCTGCTAAAGAATTGGACTGATTTTAAGCAGGAACTGAAATTATCCTTCCTACCAGTATCACTATTCAGGAAAGATTGTAACTAAAAAACTAAATAAAGCAATTCATTCATGTCTATAACTTACTTAGGACAATGCAAAAGTATTATAAGATTAATGAAAGACATATGAAGTTGTCCATTACATGTACCACAGGTGTTAAGTACTCAGGCTGTTGTCAAAACACACTACTAACTGAAATATGAATTAAACTAATAATCAAAATATTAGCATATGTATTTGAAATACCATGACGATAAGTGGAACAGCCTAATAACAGGTGGAATAAAGCACCAATACAAATCTTAACTACAATAGGCCAATTAACTTGCTTCAAGCTCACCTGTGAGCATGCGTCAAAATCACCTGTAGACATGCTTCATGCTCACCTGGTTCAGTATGTTGAACTCCACAATCTTGTTGCCGAGCGCGTACGACAGACTGTAGCCCGTGTAAATCCCCCAGTTGTAGACCCCCAGGGCAAGGCCGCGGGTAGCTTCCTCAAAGTAGTCGGCGATCAATGACGTGGCAAACGGGGTGCAGCCAGCCTCCCTAAGGATCCAAGATACAAAAACAAAAAATTACTGTCTCTCACAGGTGTTTCATGCCGTATTCAAGAATATTTCATTTCTATGACATTGGCCAGCATTATGCTGGGAAGAAACCAGGCAGAGCATAAGGGAAGCCCAAGAAAATCCACAGGTTACTGGCAGATCTTCCCAAATACAACTGGAGAGGAAGCCAGCATGAGCTGGACTTGATATCACACTGACCAGGTTGGTGACAGACTCCTGTGCTGCACTATCAGGGTGACTGCTCAGCCATGGAGGCACTTGTACTGTTTGAAGAAATTCAATTGAAGTTTAACTTTGCTTTGGCCTACAATGTTAAACAGTACAAAAACACTCTAAATGTCATTCCACTATCAAAACTTGCCACTAAAGCCCAATTTCATCATTTTATGACTATTAAGAAAAGAAAAAAAATCAACACTCCAATGAAGAGTTTACAGTCACGGCCTATTTTTAGGAGGGTTTGTTGGGTTTTTTATCATGACCTGATTTTACTATTTAGTAATTACATAAACTTAGTTCAGACTATGGTTAGAAGAAAAAAACCATCTTCCATCTTGCATTCTTGCGTGTACCTACCCGAATCCCAGGCCGAATCTGAGAACAACCAGTTGCCAGTAACTGTTGATCGCACCAGTCAAGACGGTCATAACTGACCAGAAAATCAGGCAGATGGCCAGCAGCACCTTACGATTGTATCGGTCAGCAGCAAACCCAATGAAGATGCCCGCAAAAGTGTAGACCAGGGTGAAGACCGGCCCGGCGACAGCCTGGTACTCATAACCCTGGCCATTGTAGTCCCATTTGCACACGTGCTCCGTCCCATTGACTTCTATTGAAGAGCATCTACATAAAAAAATTGATACAAGAGGCTCATGAAACGGTCACTTACTGACTGAACGTCGGAACATCCACTGACACAACAAGCAATCGATATATATAAGACAGGAAATCAGCTAAATGGACTTATTCATTCATGGTAACATAGATGCACGTGTCATTTATTTTCAATTATATTTGAATTTATCATTATTATTCCTTTTTTTGTTTTTGGACTGCATGTCATGACATGTATTTATATAGTCATGGTTGTTTGGTGTCTTCGTTTCTCAATCACAGGTATGTGGGTGACACTTGCATACAGCTGGCCACAGTTTTATGAAGCATACTTAAGCATAAGTAGATCTTACTTATACAAAGTTCATGTAGTTATTGAAGCACAGTTCATAACTCAAAGGTGTCTGGTGTCTTTGGCATGATGTTGATGTGGTGTCTGGTGTCTTTGGCATGATGTTGATGTGGTGGCTGCACTTTGGCACGGGCTCATCCTGCCACAAGGAGACAGAATATATATTCTGGGCTCATCCTGCCACAAGGAGACAGAATATATATTCATACGCTGGGATTAGTCGCAGTCATGTGACTGAAAATTTGACACACAGATACGCACGTAAAAACTGGTCGAGGACAAGTGGTCTTCAATAACTTGACATGACCTGAAGACAGTGCAAACAACCACATCAACATCTCTGACCGCTTATTTTCACCGAGGCTCGACAAGCTGTGAAAGCCCGGCGATCTACAAAATTCCTTGCTCTAGGCTGGTTCTGAGCCGTGGCTCATGTATCACCATTACTGAAAAGTAAGAACCGTTAGGTCACTGCCCATTCCTTTCTACATGCCATGAAACAGAAATCAATTAAGAACACGTAAATCAACAAACCCAAACCCTGTTACCATGGTTACCCTGATTGAAAACATTACTCACGTGTCTGAAGAAGTTCCATTGCACTTACGACCCTCCATGTCTTTGACCGTAGCGGACGTGTTCAGCATGCAGGCCAGGTCGCCAAAGTGAATTTCCTGAGCCATGGGTTTGGCCGTGATGGCCAGCATGTAGCGGTCAAGCTGGTTGAACAGGTACGCCAGCAGAAGCAGCACCAAGACGTACACGCTGTACGGAGTACATCCCTTCCACGCCATTTTTCCTCGGCTGAGATAATCAAAGAAATGTGGTGAAAAAGTGAGAAAGTTACACAATACAAGCAAAAAACTTCTGACTACGAGTACAGGTATGTATATCATGTCCATGGCCATGAACTTTTTCAGCTGGGTTTTCACTGGGAGTTAGAGACGACACATGTTTAGAACTGAAAAGCAGGCATGCAGCTAAACTGTTAGGACTCTATAAACACTACAAAACTTTTTATAACAATAACAATTATTAGCTATTCATGTTGTCAATCAAATGTGTCAAACGTTGGCCACTTAACAGGAATATGTTCGGAAAATACAGATTTAATTTAAAGTATAATAGTCTTTTCATTTTAAAATAAGGCTGAGGTTGTAGCAGTAGCACGTAGGCTAATCGCCAAAGTAGGCCTATATGTGCATTATTTTTCTTCTTTTCTTTTTTCGGTGGTGACAGAAAGCGTCAGATTATCATCGATCAGTACAAGACGGTCAGGTTTATCAATTGTCCGTTACCGTTCTCACCGTTAGTTATCACTTCAACTTTCGACTCACCCAGATCTTCCTTACGAGCGATGTTGCTCTACTCTACAGTAGCAGTCATGCACCCTTTTTGCCTCCCAGTTTCAACAACGGCTGAATGCTGACTAATCTTTCTATCGGCAAGGACTCAGGGGAGTAGCTAGTGTGACATGAGCAAGCACATAGGCTATCCATGTGACCTTACAATGTCGCCACAACTTTTCTCTCACAAGTTACAAAACATCTCCGCGTGACACGACCGTTGTTGTTGTCGTCAACCTGTCAGCGTAGCCTAGTACATCAGCCCTACTTATAGTCAGGCACAGGTCAAGATTCGTTAAGACACTTGAAGCTTTAGTCGTCACAATTAGAAAAGTTTTGAGACTACGTTATTCAAATGGGATTCACTTTATATCCCCAGCTAACGGCCATAAGGGGTTGTACTTTAGCTGGACACGTTGTTGACCATAGAAAACATGTTCTAGTTGAGAAATAAGAGATTTCTTGGCGTAATATATATGTAGTCATGGCGTAAGCGTATAATGTTTGAAATCCATTGGTATTGTAGCACAGGGCATCGTGTAGCTACATGTATATGTATGTGGGCCTACAGCCCACGCTTGAGAAAAAGTGAAACCAAAATTGCAAATTCAGACAATGTTAACGACGTGTACAGTTCCTGCAATAAACACATACGTAAGTGTAGTTTTCAGAACAAAAAAAATATTTTGTACTTGTTTGAAAATGTCAGCGGTTCTTTTCCTTTTTCGTGTTTGCTGTCCATTTCAAGGATTCCCGACGTTTGCCCCCGCTGTAACCCGCTTCCCTGTAACAATACGGAATTCGACTGAAAGACGGCCGGAGATCAAAGTTACATGTTTTGTTATTGTATCATCTGGATAAAAACTTACCCAGTGGTACTTGCATTTACTTTCTTGGGTTTGTTTAACACCATGATTAAAAATATCTCACTCAGGCAACAATACATCGGTCCATAAGGCCTGCACTTACGGCGGCCAGTCTCACCAATCTGCGATTGCTGTGAGTTAAATCCCAGCTCACGCTGACTTCTTCTCCGGTTGTCCAGTAGCATGCAGATGGTTGTGGCCCGTTTCCCCCGGACCCTGCCTGATTTTCTCCCACCCTAATGAAATATTCTTCAGTCTTGAGTGCGGCGAAAAAAACATCAATGTAACACATGTATAAGAGTGCGGTGGTCATTTTCCGTAGTGGATAAAACCGCGTACAATTGGCACGTAACTGACGAACATTTCCACGCACATGTAGGTGATTTTCAGGATGCAAATGATCGCAGCTATTTGCTGGCAGACCTTCCATTGTACGGCCGAAGAGGAAGCCAGCATAAGCTGGGCTTGAGCTCACAGAAGTTGCATTGGTGGGAGGCTCCTGGTTCATTAGGCCTATGCTGCGTTAGCACGTTAACCAACTTACCCACGGAGACCACCCACAGCCCCCCCCTCCCCCACGCGGCTCCCGGCATATGTGGGTTTGTATATATATGCTTATACTATAGAATGGAAAAGTCACTTACCTGTTGGTTTTCCATGCTTGCCTCCAATGATTTGCTGTTACCATGCAGTTTAAACGAGTGAATATATTTAAGTCATTACCCCACGAATGGTGATAATCAACACATTTATCAAATTAAAGCTGACTCGCTGTATGTCGGTTATATATATATATATATATATATATATATATATATATATATATATATATATATATATATATATATATATATATATATATATATGTATGCATGTATACTATACCGGTATACACATGCATATCTATTTAGCACTATATATCTATAATAATATCAAGATATGCTTTTTCTATTATTTTAACACACCTGCTGTTGTATGTTCCCTGTAGGTCCTTTGTGAATCAGAGCGATAGATGTAGGCCAATCATCTTTATCTCAGTAGAATAGATTATTATTACCACGTCCGTATATTAAATTCCCGTCATTGTTTTACTCACCGGTTTTCCTCTGTGAGCTACAGTCGTTGACATATATGTACATGCAAACACGAACATCACGCATGCCACAGGCCTAGTTATACTAGGCCGGTCATGTGATTTGTCAGATGGCCTCTGTATAGACATCTATACAGGCTTCGT